>OZ038501.1:9038674-9263674 GCA_964036315.1 Acanthosepion esculentum | reverse complement strand
GAGTGAGATGCACATAACCCCGTCATTGGTATTGGGCATCATCTCTAAATTAAACTCCCATAAGGCTAGCAGTGAAGACAGGATACCAGCCATTGTCCTGAAGAAATGTGCTCCTGAACTGGCCCCTGCACTCTCCAAATTAATTAACTGCTGCCTCAATAAATCTTGCTTTCCAGCCTGTTGGAAGTCCTCATCTATTGTATCTGTCTTTAAGAACTCTGGAGACTCCTCGGACCCATCTAACTATCATCCTATCAGTCATCTACCACTCTTTGGCAAAGTCTCTGAAGCTTTAATCAAGGCCAAAGTGGTTAAGCACCTTATATCCCATGATTTGCTCTCTGACAAGCAATATGGTTTCTGCTTTGCCCGTTTTACAGCTAATGTGCTCACGGCCATAACTGAAATTGTTTACCAAGCACTTCACAATAACAGAGAGGCTTCTGCCCTGGCTCTAGATATCTCTAAAGCGTTTGATAGGGTTTGGCATGCCGGCCTCCTTCGTAAGCTTTAGGGATACAGATTTTCAGGTTGATTATTTGACTTAATACAATCATTCCTGTCAAATCGTGTAATGAAGGTCGTCCTCCAGTTCCTTTCCCACAAATGCAGGTGTTCCCCAAGGCTTTATCCTGGGCCCTACTCTGTTCTTTATCTTCATTAACAATCTTCCTAATGTCATCAGTTCTCAAGTAGGCATCTATGCAGATGACACTACTATTTACTCCTGCCTCAAAAGCAAATCTTGTATCGCTGACAAAACTAAACTGGTCGTTAGTCTCAAAAAGGACCTCCAATCGATTGTAGACTGGGGCAAGAATTGTCTGGTTAACTTTGATGCCTCAAAAACAAAACAGCTCTCTATTACTTACCACAGGGAATCATCCCTGCCTCCCATTAGAATGTCTGATGCTCAACTCCATGAGAGCACCTCTTTGCGCCTGCTTTGGTCTCACACTGTTTTATATTTTAAACTTTAGCTTGTATTTATACTATATATATATATATATATATATATATATCCAGGTATGATGAAAACAAATAAAGTACAATTCCAATGTTCATAACATTTAATTTAAAAGAGGGCTCAATACAGAGTAGAGCAATAATCTGAATTTAATATAATTTTGTTATCATTTCCCGGTAAGATTGCTAATATCTTGTACAGATGTATTGGTATTTGGTTTCTATTTTTGACATTTTACATTGATTGGTTTGTGTTCTTAACATCTTATATGAAAGATCTTTATTTAACTGTTGCATAAATTTAAATTATCTACTAGTTTCTTAAAGAACCTATTTATTTAGCAACTACAAAAAATTTTTCTTATGTAGAAAATTCACAAAGCATATAAATTGTTTAGCATTTTGTTAAATTACCTCTCCACCCCACTTTTATTTCTTAGGAAATTGCATTGTCTGGTTTGTATAATTTATGTAACCACATGTATCTGATTTAGTTTATGTCTGCTGCTGTTAGCTGCCAATCTAGGGGTCATGACTTATTTTTAAAAAATTATTTTTTTTATTTTTTGCTTAGTTTAAATTTAACATAGGTCATATTTGATTGGGTGATCACAAATTTTATAACCTTGTTTTTTTATTGTTTCGTAAAAAGAGGTTGTATTTTGCTTAACTGCAAATAAATTGTTCACTCGCCAGTAATTTACAATCACCTGATGAGATGCATTGATACGCATCGAAACATGACTGCAATTGTGTAGGGATTTTACATGTTTTGGTGTAATATCCTAAAATAAATAAATTATATATATATATATATATATATATATATATATATATATATATGAATAGAGGTTTATCCTTGTTTCCTATTTAGGATTGGGTTTCTGCTTCATTCTAAAGTCTTCTCATTCTCTTTCACTCCTGGTAGCCCCTTCCATCTTAGTGGCATTATTGTCTTGCTTAGAGTGAATTGATTAATATATATATATATATATATATATATATATATATATATTACTTCAAACGTTGCAATAGTAGAAATTTCATATTTAAAACAGACACCCCATTTTTACTTATTAAACAGTGTGTATTACATCTATCAGTCTGTGCATTCAGGAAATCTTAGTAAAGAAAATGTGTTCCCCAGCAGGGATTGAACCTGCATCCTCCTTTGTAGAGGGAAACTATCATTTGATCTGGCATACCTTACAGGTCAGCCACAAAGGGCTTCACAGTAAGCAAGATTCCATTACCCTATTTTAAGGTAAGCATATCCACTTCACTTCTTTTTCCCAAGAGCCTATATCTGCTAAGTTTTGTATCTGAAAGGTAAGCAAAGCAATTTCTAAAGAATTAATGAATTTATTTTGAGTCTGATTTTTTTTCTTCAAATATTATTATAATGGACACTTTTTATTTGAAATAGACGTTCCATTTATATTTATTAAACAGAGCATATTATGTCTCTCAGTCTGTACATTTGAGAAATCTTATTAAAGAAAAATCTGTTCCCAAGCAGGGATCAGACCTGTGTTGCTCTACCTGCCTATCCTGCATGCTTTACCACTCTGCTACAATGTAAAGAAAAATGTGTTCCCATACTTTTTGACAAAAAATGGGTAAAAATCTCAGTGAAAATGAAATGAAACAATGTTAAGTAATCTTGCTGTATGAATACAAACTAGGGAAAAAGAGCCATTTTTGCATCAAATCATTACATGCAATGAGAAATGGATACTCTTTGACACCAGAAGGAGAGTAGACTAGTGGTTAGATGCAAGTGAATCACCAAAGAAATACCTCCACTGCACACTAAAAAGTTAATGGTTGCTGTATGGGGGTCTTTCAAAGAGGTTATCCATTATTCATTCTTGCCTCGTATTGTGGAGAAATTGAGTGTATGCACAAAAAATTGAAAAAGAAACATCCTAGATTTGTGAATAGGGATGGCCCAATTTTGTTGCATGATAACACACAGCCGTATGCTTCTCAATCAACTTTCCAAAAGCTGCATCACCTGAATGATGAAATTTTGCCTCATCCTCCATATTCACCTGATATCTTTCCAAGTGATTATCACTTATGTAAGCATTTTGAGCTTTTCATATGCAATAAAACATTCTCCCATAAGGAAGAGGTAATTAAAGCATTTGATTTGTTTATCACATCAAAGGATGAGAATGTTTTTAAAGATGGGATCGAGAATTTTGTTGGAGAACAGTTATTCATCAACACAGTGCCTATTTCAATGAAATAAATTAGTTATTTAACATTTCAGAAGCATTTTATTTATTTCCAATAAAATGCATCATTTGGGATAATCTAATATTAAATTGAAGATGATAACCTGATATTAAATGTGTGACAACCAAAAATTAAATTGAAGATGATTCTGACAGTAAAGAATTAATCTTCAAAAATGAATTAATCTTCAAAAATTTCAATTACAGAAATAAATAAAATTAATTGCAAACTTACCATTCATTTCATCATCCGAATATAAAATTGTTTTGAAAAACGCCACCATTTTCCCTTTCAAAAAGAAAAAATTATTATTTTATTCCCTGTTTAAATAATAAAGATTTTATTTCTGCTTAATTATAATTCAATAAAATACAACACTTTTGGAGAATTACTAAAGTTTTTTATGCAAATTTTAAATCAAATAACAAAAACAGGTAAAAAGAATTGGCAAAGTTTAACTTAGAACCAGGCAAAAAAAGATTAAAAAAAAAAAAAACTATAACAAAATGAGGTTTACTTACTTGACCCTGGTATTACTTTATATTTGTAGAAAAATGAATTAAAATTGATAAATAAAACAATAATAAAGAATAATAATAAAAAGAAATTGTTTTAAAGTTTGTATAATGCTCGTAGTTGCTGGTTAGTAAGATTGTAAGGAAAACACTTGAAACAAAAGGTCAAGTGAAGAAGGGTTTAATCACATGAGAATGTGGATTGAGAATTGTTGGGGCGCACCCACTTTCACAACCACAATAGACTGATCCTATTATTATAAATAGAACAGTAGTTCTAGAGTGTGATGACTTACCCCGGAACTCGAAACGCGTACGAACGTGTCTTGCCTGCGTGGCGAATCCTGCAAGAAACATGGCTGCTTGTGAAGACGCGTTTTATGCGCGCCGGTCTCGTTCAGAACGAGATTGCGTAACAACACATGCAAATTTTGGCAGTGTCGGAGTGCCATAAAAAGGAGACGTTAGCTGCACAGACACGACCAGTCTTTCGGTGGACTTCGTGAAACAAAGTCGGACGTGCGAACTGACTGGCGTACTAAGAGGCAGTTATAGCCGGTATGTTTGATTTGGGTGTCCGTTTCATGACTGTGTAACGGCTGAGGAAAGGAGTCTTGCAATCTCTTTCTTTGTAGCGACAGCAGAGAAGGACAGCTTTCGTCACATTGACGTGAAAGTTGCGGAATAGAATTTTTTCGTACTTGTTTTTACCGCCTACATAGAGACTGTGAGTAGTGTAGCAGTGTAGTGCAGTGCAGAGTGAGACTTCTGTAGTGATCAGTTACACTTCCGTTTCTCGACCGGAAGATACTGTTGGACTTTATTTCTATTACTTATTGTTACTACTAACCTACGTTCGTTCTACTACTAATCTCTCTGATGTAAATACCTCTCTGAATATACCAGTATTTTTCCCTACGACTGTGTTTGTTCGTTATTACCATATACTCATGTGGAAACACTCAACATCTCAAGAATACAGTAATTCCATATAAGAAGCATACAACTGGACAGTGCAATGCCTTTGTGACCCACTTTTTGGCCCTGTTCCATGAGCAGACACTCTACTCATAGTGGACAGATGAGTCCATGTTTCAATAATAAGTTTAGAGAAGGTTAGTCAGTCTTTCTACACAATATCTTCATTTTTACGATATGCATTCACTCTTGAAATTATATTTTCTTCTTTTTTTTGTTTTGCTCATGCTGTCTGCACAGGTACAATATTCCTTTCTTCAATTTTTGAAGTATCATATTTTAGATTTTAAATTCTCTGGAATTCTTCTGCCACTGTAAGGATAATTTTGGATATTATTCAAGTTTTGTTTCAATGCAACAAGGAATTTCTGCCTCTTTTCTTGCCACACTCAAGTTCACCCTTGCACAAAAATCAAACATTTAAATATGTCTGGAAATAGTTTCTTCAGTTTAAATTTTTGTATTTGTGATTAACAATACCAGCATAGGTAACAAAATCTTTGTCAGTTTTTTTGGAAGATTTAAACATTGGCAACATGTATGAAATAGGGAGCTTCTTTCACTGAAAATTTTAGACAAAATTAACAGTTTCATCAAATGTAATATTTCATTGTTTTTCAGGTAAAATATAACTACAATATCTTTTCTGCTCTGATGGACACATTTTCCTTAAAAGTAAACATATCTCATTTTACACTATTTACATTATTTGAACTATCGTCCTCATCTTTGTTGCCAAATTTATCACAACGTTTCAGTCATTGTACACTCTGTCCTTCTTCAGGTGGTTGGAATGTCAAACTGAACCCTTTATTTTGCTCGCTGGGGTAGACTGTTCTAGTTCCACATGCCATGTCTAATGGATGTCCATTATCAGTTATCTCCTGTTAATTCCCTTCTCCAAGGTATTGAACTCACCACTCTTTTTGGGTCCTGTCACTGGATCTAACCAACAACTTTATCCACTGTGCCATGTGTCCTTAAGGACATCTGTGTATGAATTTCTGGGACTTATAAACTTAATGTCTTCAGCAACCATATTTTAGCAACTCTGAAGAATGCTGAAGCATACAACGACCAAAACGTTGTGATAAATTTGGCAACAAAGATGTGAATGATAGTCCAAATAATATAAATAGTGTACATAATACCTCATCTCAGAAATATAGACAGATAGCTTATTTTCATTTAAAAATTACCAGCAATACATTTTTTTTAAAAAACAACACAACCTGCCTATCAAGCTTGAGTAAGTGGATGGTGGTGTAGCGGCCTTTCCTAAACAATCATGTTGTGGGGTCCGCCACAATTATTTAATTTTGACTAGGAAAGGCGAGGAAAAGAACATGCAAAGACGCTGGAGGTCGCTATCCAATATGGCGGTCACAATGCAATTTATATTTGACGTAAAATAGCACATAGTATAAAATACAAGACAGAACGTAATGGTTCAAAACATAACATTTGAATTTATTAGTGTTTTGGTGTACATGCATATAAGCTGAAGCTTTGATAGAGTTATGTCTCTTAGATTTGGAAATATTTGTACCTGAGCTCATAAAGGTTGGAGTAATTATTAAACTGAGTTCCTGTTGCATGTTAGGAATTATGTATTGGATCAAGTTGATAAGAGTTCAGAAGAATTAAGAATTGTACTTGTGTGAATGTTGGCAATATTCTTTAATGTCTGACTGCATGGTCAAGACGGGAGTTCTTGAAGGTTACATTTTGGCAGCAAGGAATGAGACGCAAGAGTGACGAAGAGAGAGAGAAAAGAGACAGAGAACCACTCGTGTTTTGTTTATATAAGATGGTGTATCACGTGATCGGCTCCTAGGATGGTTAGCAGGAAAACAGATTTGTCACGTGCAGGCGATTTGATTGGTCGGAATTGACCAATCAGCAAGCTAGTTTTGAGGAGATTAAACAATGAATGCTTATTGCTTAATTTCTATGTATTGTGTGTATGTGATGGTGGTGGTAATCACCATAGTGGAACAAGGTTTAGGAAAGATAAAAAGACAAAATTTATTAAGAGCTGAAAAGGAAAGGAAATTGCAAAGAGCCATGATTGCCAACATTCTGAAGGGCCATGGCACATAGAAGATGCAATTAGCTTATGTATATGGAGAGAAAAAACCAGCACGGAAATGTCCAAGTGCTTCTTTGGTCAGGCTCAGTGACCACCACTACTACCACAGCTCTCCTTCCAGTTCCTGTGACTACTATAAAGTCACAAAATGTAAACATGTTGCATTAACTCTGCTCCATTTACCAGTGCAATTTTAAAATAGAGGACACAGCCCCATGCAGATATCTGAAAAGGGACACTGTAGAAAAAAAGGCTAAGAATTACTGACCACTTCTTAGATATTCCTATGTAGGGAACTCTGAGTAAATAATTATAAATCCCTAACATTTATATATACAAATTATAAGGCCCTAACATATATATACAAAAATACTAGTAAAAAGGAGAAACAGCAAGACATGGAAACAACAAAATGAATATTATTTATTATTTGTTATGTGGTGTTGAAGAAATGAAAAACATTAATACTGAGTAAAATTGTGAGTTTGGAGTTAAATGTAGATCAAATATGGATCAGAATCTGACAGAAGGATAAGATAAATAATAAAGTGTATACAGTCTTTCTTGTATGTCTTTTTTATAGGTATATGTAATGTGTTCAGATAATTTAGTTAGTAAATACAAGAAGTATCTTATCTATTCTTACCTCAAATTTTTGTTGAGTGCTAAAAGATAAATATTATTATAGCCTGAAAAGGAAAAGAAGATTAATTTTTGTTGACACACATGTTAATGGCCTGTCTGTGTGAAATGTTTGTCCAATAGTGAGAATGTCATGGGTTTGTGTGTGAAAAGGAGAAAAGTGGGTTGATTCTCATTGGTTTAGAATGAGTGAATCAATGATAATTGTAATTGTTATAATTATTTTTGATACTATAATTAATTTTTTATTTATTTTTTATGAACATGACAGCTACTAGTGATTAGTACTGCTATAATGCAACAAAACATAAACATGTGACATTAATTCAGTTGCATCAACCTTGCTCCATTTACCAGTGCAATTTTAAAATAAGGAACACAACTCCATACAAATATCTGAAAAGGGATGCAGGAGAAAAAAACCCACCCCTGTTTAGATATTCCTACCAGTTTTCAGCGATTAGTACTGCTATAATTAATTTAGTTGCATTAACTCTGATGCAATTTTAAAATAGGAGGTGCAAATCCACACCAATATCTGAAAAGAGGTATTGGAAAAAAAAGTTATATACCATTGATGTAAATATTTTAAAAAATCTGATGCACAAAGAAAACCCTTTGTAACCTGATTGGGACAATTCATGACATTTTATATACTCATTTATCATTTCATGCATATATTTGCATTTTAGATGCATTTGAAACATCTAGCTGCAATTGCAATATGTAATATTGCATGCATATATTTGCATATTAGATACATTTGAAACATCTAGCTGCCATTGCAATATGTAATATTTCATGCATATATTTGCATTTTAGATGCATTTGAAACATCTAGCTGCAATTGCAATATGTAATATTTCATGCATATATTTGCATTTTAGATGCATTTTAATAATTTTGCTTCAATTTCAATTTGTGTATGCAGCAAAAACCTGCAAGCTAAAGTCAGGCTGATTTGATGATCTAACCAAGTGCCTCTCCCATTTCACTGTTCCCAGCATGGCTTACTTCCAATGTTTGGTTCAGTGCAATAAAATGTAAGCAGGTGAATTGGTTGAATTAACTGTGTTCCATTTACAAATAGAGTTTTATGATAGGGGATACTGAAAAGAGACACTGGAAACAGAACAGGTTACAATGCACTGATTTAAAATTTTAGAACTCACTTACTTTTAGGGAATTAATAAGAACCAAAAATTGAACAGTCAACTAATTTTCATTAATTTAGAAAATCAGGAAATTAATGAAAAATAAATTCAACTTACTTTTTCCATTGCCAAGAACATTCTTTATAGCATCCACATAATGACCCTTTGAACAAAAAATAATTTATTTTTATTAAACTGGATATATGGCACAGTTACAAAAAAAATTAATTCAATAAACAAAATTAAAATATTGTAATATCCTATAATAAAGTATATATATATATATATATATATATATATATATATACATATGGTATATACAGAAGAAGTAAAGGCCAAATTCACTGTCTATAATACCATTTATTGTTGACTCCATTTGGTTACAGTGATTAAAATGGTTGACTATCATCATAGTTCTTTTTGTGATTTGAGAGTTCATACTGGGTTGTTGTGTTCCTTTTGATTGACGGAAATAAATTTATTGCATTCATCCTTTCTTTTTCATTCTCTTCTCTAGTCTTACATCAGGTCAAACTCACAGCCAATGACTCTCCACCCTTACATCTCAAACTGCTACCTTGAACCAAGTTCATCCCCACTGTGGCATCTTTCTGGTCTTGTATGTGGGTTTTCTTCTTTTTATTGGGGCTGACACATCCGTGTTACCCATTTGATTTTTGGCAGGACATGTTGTCATTGGTTGATTTTTTTATGACGTTCACTGACCTACATAAACTAAGTCCAGGTTCATGCTCATGTCCATTACCGAAGATAGGAACAATAGAAGGAAGGAAAGGAAATATGTGTAATATAGAAGAGAGGGAGATACAGTTTTCTTTGTCGCTCACTTAGTAAAGAGGAAAGTGTATATTTTCGTATGGTGTTATTACTACTTAATCTTACTACACAGTCCCCCTTCAGGCATGGAGTGAATAAAGTTTTGGTACAGTTCAGTCCTACTACTATAATTGGTAACTTCTCTTTTTTTTTTGCTTAAAATAATAGTACTCATTCTGTTTTTTCCGTGTGATACATCTACCTGCTTTAGATGTGTATGATTTGGTATTACTGCTTGTCCTATTTTCATCAGACGTACTGGTGATAACGTTTTTCTCACTGTGTATTCATTTGATTTTACCTGTAATTTGGTAGTATTTTCACGTTCCTGTACAAATGAGATAAAAGCCAAGAAAATGTAGTTCCGTTACACTAAATATTGAAATTTTAGCTTATTGTCATTTAATACTTGTAGTACCTTGTCCAAGTCTTTTTTGTGTTGCTGTTCATCATCACTAAAAACTAGGATATCCTCCAGATATATGAATACATAGTCCAGTTTGAAAAATATCCTAGCCATATAATGTTGAAATGTAGCAGAGAAATTCTTCAAACTGAAAGGCATGTGTAAGAAACTGAACAGCCCAAAAGGTGTAGCTACAGCAGTTTTTGCTATGTGCTCATGATGTATTTTTATTTGATGATAGGCAGACAGTAGATCTATTCTGGAAAAGCATGATTTATTTGCCAATCGTGCTGTAAAAGAATGTATATTAGGTACAGGATATCTATCTGTTTTTGTGGTACTATTTAAGGCATGGTAAGCTCGATAACTACTGTCTGGTTTTTGTACTAAATGTAAGGGAGAAGCCCATTCACTATTTGAAGGTCTAATTACACCTGTACTTAGTAACTTTTACCAAGGACAAGAACAATAGAAGGAAAGGAAATATGTGTAATATAGAAGAGAGGGAGAGATAGTTTTTTTTGTCACTCACTTAGTTAAGAGGGAAGTGTATATTTTCGTATGGTGTTATTACTACCTAATCCTACTACATATATATAGTTGGCCAGAAAGTCCTGACTTGGAAGCAGAAAGAAAACAACAAAACTTTATAGAGCAACGCCAATATTTATTCTTCAAAATAAAGTCCATCATTCTCAATGATCTTCTGCCAGTGATCAGCCAGCATCTGAATCTGTCCCAGATACCAGTCTACTGGCTTTGAATAAAAAAAACTGTAAACAAACTTCCTTCACTTCATCAAAAGTGTTGAATCACTAGTTGCAAAGGAAGTGTGCCATTGAATGAATAGGTGATAGTCACTTGGAGCAGCATCAGTGTTGAATGATGGATGTGGAAGAATCTCAACATCATACATCTGTTTGAACTTCTCCTTAGTCAACCAGGCAGCGTGTGGCCTCGCGCATCGTCTTGCTGAAACAAAGTCCAACCTCAATTGACCAATGCAGGATACGCCTTATTTAGTTTGTTGTCTAGCTGCTGGCAGTACATTTTAGCAATGAGGGTATGACCATTTGGAACAAGCTCAAAATGCAGTACTCTCTGGAAACTCCATCAGACAGAGATCAAGATTTATTGTTTTCTTTCTCCTTCCTAAGTGAGTCAGGACTTTCTGCCCACCCCATAGAAAACTTGAAAAGTGAAAATTTAAAAATAATTCCTTTAAATTTAATTGGTTGTCCTAAACATGTTTCTGACTGCAATATTATTCCTCAAGAAGACTTTCAATGTTGACAGACAAAACACAATCACAACTTAATACCCAAATAAACAGAACAAAATGATGACGTGATTGACCTTCTATATATGAATGCTGGACAATCGCCTCACAGATGAAGAACAGATTTGAAGCAGCAGAAAAGTTCTACAGAAGGATTTTGAGAACACCATGGCTTGAACATATGAGCAATGACAAAGCTTTATAGAAAATGGAAACAGAAAGTAAGTTATACTCAATATCAGAAATCTTAACAACATTAGATCTGCCAATGACAGTGTTGATAGCAGACACAGAAAGGAAAATACAGGAACTCTGACAGAAGGTAGTAAAGGAAAGTGAAAAGAAAGGACTAAACATCAATTTTAAGGTGACAGAATGTATGGTTGTTTGTAAAAAGAAAAGCCAACCATGCAAATTAGAAATTGGAGATGCCGAAAATAAAGCAAGTACAAACATTTAAATATCTAGGAAATGTTTTAAGAGAGGATCAAAAGTGTGACACTGAAATCTGAAGGTGCATTGGGATAGTGAAAGGTGCCTTCTAAAAGCTAAGCAAAGTATTAAGAAACAGAAAGATCTTATTAAAAGCAAAGAAAAGAGTACACAAATGTTATTCAATATTATAGAAATAATATAGGACAATCTTTTCACAGACAAAAAGACTTAAGACAGTAGAAATATAGTTCTACAGAAAGATGCTGAGAATACCATGGTTTGAAGATGTTAGCAATGATAAAGCAAAAGCTAGAGAAAATGCAAACAAAAAGAACACATATACTTAGAATTAGAAAAAGATAGTTAAAATTTCTAAGGTAGATAATGAGGAAAGAGGGCTAAGAAAATTTGACACTCACAGGACATATTGAAGGGCAGAGGAAAGCAACATATAACCTATCAAATGAGCTTGTGTTAATCATTGGCAGAACAGAGATTAGGAGAGATATCTAAAAAAACAATTTGCTAAGAGCTACAAAAGACAGGAAGTTGTGGAGTGCCATGATCATCTACATCCTGAAGGAACACAGCCTATAAAAAAAAAGATTGATTTTGTCGTACTTTGGTGACAAGCTGTCTTGAAGTTACAGCAAAATACCAAATAAGCTTTGCATTGGTTGTATTGGGAGGACAGTAAAAGAACAGGAATTACGAAAACAGAAGAGAAGGATTGAAATTGCATTTAAATCTTTGAAGATCAAAGTTGACTGGAAAGCAAGAAGCGAGAAGAGAATTCGACAAGTGAGGAGTATGAGAGAAGAAACTGCCAGCATAGAAATTATGATTACATCTAGCCATTTTAACTGTAAGATGATGAGACCTTGCTACCAATCTAGTAACTGCACTTAAATTTATAAAATCTAGGTACCAAAGAGAAAAGCTCATCAGAACAATTATCATGAAAATATTTATAGAAAAGATACAAAGAAATGTTATCTTGTAGGAAAATAACTGAAGCTGAGATGCCATCAAGAGTGACATAGCAAATTCTCCTGTGATACCTCCAAATTCTACATTCAAACAGTTCTTCCATGTACATGTTTAACACATGCAATAATTTCCATCCTTACCTACCAGAAAGACACAGATTAAATGGACTGATGCTTAGCTTAAGAGCTAGTGTAAGCTATTAAGTATAAATTATACCTAGGTTTATATTAGATTATATATAAGTTTAGATTATACCAGAATTATATATTATGTTCTGAAGGTTGTCATAGGCAGGATTGATAGTGAGGATATATATATATATATATATATATATATATATATTGATGAAAATAATGTCTAATATATATATATATATATATATATATAATCTCAGTATTGATTCCGGGGTCGGTCTTGTCGGGCTCAGCCCTAGTGAGTCAACATTCAAGCATATCTATTTCAAAGCAACAAAAACTTTTTGTAATTCGCCATTTTCATTCTTGACTTCAGCTCAATCCAAAATTGTTTAAACTCCATACCTCAAAATATTAACTGAAATACATTTCATTGCTATTGTTTATAATAAAGAAGAAAGAAAAATAAAAAAAAAAACAAAGAAAGAAAGCAAGTAAAAAAAAAATAATTAAAAATTAACATGGCTAGTTGGGCTGTGTAGATCTGAGCCCTATCAAGCTGGAGACATACATAATAGGCAATATATTTCTTGCTTTAATTTTATAAATAATCTTTTAAAACTCTCTAATGACTTGTATGCCCGGTTTTTCAAAGAACACATTTTTCTTTCAACTTATTGTTTTCTAATGTCCATTTTAAATAATTTATTCCATACAGTATATGGTTTTTTAGTGGAATGTATCAATCGAAAAACAGGCAAATTAAATTTAGCCCAACGAAAATCAAAGAAAATGACAGCCTTAATTTGTCAACTGGAGGGCTGGGGTGAGAAGTGTGAATGGGGTAGTGTTGAAGAAATATGATATCAGACAGCAGTACTAATCATAAATGTACAATAAATTAAAGTAAAAATTCATAGACAGAGAGATACAGAAACACACTAACACATAGACATATATACAAACACACACTTGAGATAGATACACACGTTATTTTTTTTAAAAAAAAACATATCTGACTAATGCATTCCACTTCTGCTTTTATTTCTTTACCAAAACAAGTGAAATTATGTTTTAAGTAAATATTGAATGCAGAAATATGAGAGATGATATACTATTATCAGTTGTCAAAATACTATCTATCCAATGCAATGCTTCAATCAATGATAAAAAATAATAACCAAGAATTTTAAGAAGATTTTTCTTGAGATTTTTATTTGGTTCAAATGGTTAGTAAGCATTTTTATTGAAAACGTTTTTGTTAACAGATAAGTACACAATTTTCTCCTTCTCTGAGAGTTTAACTCACCATCACATTGTAACTTATTTTTTTATTCAAAGCTTCACTGAACTTAAAGTGTAAAGAACTTAAAATGTAAAAATCAAAATGGAAAGAGGGCAATAAACTGACAAACATATCAAAGACTTTGTCTTCACTGTTTCTTCTTACAAGTCTGGAAAAAATGTTTAAAATAAATTGTTTATTTTTATAGAATTATTACAATTAATATTAAAATATCAAAATATGCTCTTTTTTAATTTCATGCAAAGAGATTTTTAAAAATTATATATTTTAGTTAGAGTAAGGGAATCATTTTACTTATAGCACTAGCATATTTTGTTAAAGATTGTAATGAGCCTAACATTGATGACCAACAGTCACCAGGGATATATATATAGATGTCTTTAATGAATCTATATATATATATATATATATATATATATATATATATATATATATATATATTTTATATGTACAAGTTTCATTAAAAATAACTGACAAGGTATTGCTTTTAAGTTTTTTATTTATTATTTTTGTTGTGTCCATATGATATTTTCTTATCTGGACATAAAGTATAGCAAAATTGTCTGAATGTTTTGTATATCCGACTGCTTTAGGCTACTCTTTTAGCCGTTATCAAGGATGCAGTATCTTGTAAGTCATTTTTAATGAAACTTGTATAAAAGAGTGATTACTGCCTAAATACACAATATATATATATCATTACCTTCCCAGATGAAAATAAATTATTAAATAAAAGATCCGAGCTAATCTCAAAATGTAGACATGAAAACAAATTTTTACTACGTAACTTAAAATAGAAAAATAAATAAATATATAAACAAACAACAATAAAATAAGCAAAATAAATTACTCCAAACAAATCATAAAACCACACCTGTTAGAATATACGAAACAAAATCAAAACAAAAGAACGGACGAAAGTTATAACTGTTATACAAATAAAAATAATAAAAAAAACAAAAACAAAAAAAAAAAAAAAAAACATTAATAAAAGATAATATACTACGTTACTTAAAAACCGAAAGCCAAAAAGATATAGTGTAACAAATAAATAACAACAAGTATAATAAATCGATCTAAATACATCCAAATATATAAATAAACTAACAACCGATTACGATAAACTAGCCGTTTAAAAAACAAAACAAAACAAAAACAAATAAAGATAACCAACCTAAATAGATAAATTAAAAACTGTTCCCACCTAAATAATAGTCAGAAAAAACCACAAATTCAACAAACAGATTTAATCAATGACAAATAAACAAATATATAAGATAAAAAATAAAAATGAAAATAAATAAAAACAAGCAAAACAATTTGACCCAAATAAATAAGCGAACAAGCGATTTCCGGTAATGACGGCCATTATAGACTACCAACAATAAGCTATATAAACAAATTTTTACTACGTTAACCAAAAACACCGATCAAAATAAAAGAATAAATAAATAAATATATAAGATAAAAAATAAAAATAAAAATAAAAAAACAAACAAAAAACAAGCAAAACAATTTGACATAAATAAATAAACAAATAAGCCACTTCCGGTAAAAGTAACCGCCAAAATAGACTACCCATAATGCACCACTGACCCTTATATAAATAGCCGAGAAAAATAACAGCACTAGTCGACTGACGATTGCACTAGCATGAAACAGACTGTCGCCTCTAAGTGCTGACTTCCATGTCCACTTTTATATTTATATATATATGATTGATGTTATATTCAGCATCTTATAATATTATAATATAATAAAACTATATATATATATATATATACACACATACATACATACAAACACACATATATAACAATTTCTAAAGAATTAATGGATTTAATCAAACATATTTTTATTACTTCAAACATTACAGGTATTCACTCAAAATAATGTTTTTAAAGTATTATATGTGTGTGTTTTGTCTGTGAGTGTGTGTGTGTGTGTGAATGATGTCTGACAGTTGTACTCAACAGGGCACATGAAACATATAAGTAATGGCCAGCCAAAAGCGACTCCTATTTATAGAAGGAATATCCTGGCTGTGTCATTAGACAACGAGCACTAACTGGGTACTTGTATTTGTGTTTGCGTGTCTATGTATTAGTTTGTTTATTTATGTGTATATGTATGCATGAATGTGGGTGTATATGTTTATGTGTGTACATATATATATATATATATATAGCACTCAGATAAAAAGAACATTCGGACAGTTTTTATATAATTTATCATCTGAAAAGAAAAAAATTATTAGATTGCATGAAAAATTGTATAAAAAACTAAATAAAACCACCTTGTCTGTTGTA
Source organism: Acanthosepion esculentum (assembly GCA_964036315.1). NCBI lineage: Eukaryota > Metazoa > Mollusca > Cephalopoda > Sepiida > Sepiidae > Acanthosepion > Acanthosepion esculentum. The sequence goes on along the minus strand of OZ038501.1, from coordinate 9,247,387 downwards.
TTCAATCAAATGTGAATGAAAGAAGGATTGCTACCTAAATACACAATATATATATATATATATATATATATATATATATATATATATATTTTTTGTGTATGTATATATTTGTGTATATTTATGCATATATTTGTGTATATGTGGGTACACAAGTGTGTGTTTTTATTTTTTGCATATATACTGGTTTTTATTTTTTGTGTGTGTACATATTTTGTTTGGACATATGAGTTGGGTTGTTTGGTTTTCTGTATATGTATGTGTATATATGTGTTTGTTTAGTTATGTGTGTATATATATATATATATATATATATATATATCTTTTTTCTTTGCTTTGTTTATAGCCCAATATGCGTTTTTCAACTACATATTTGTATGCATCGTACATATGCAAGCTTATACCCTTCTGAGCTTTATTTGATTACCTGTTTTTTTATCTATATGTTTGTCCATGTATATAAAATTTTGATAGTTGGTTTGTGTTGTTTTATTAGTGTTTTTGTGCTTGACTCTTGGTAAGTCTGTTTATTTGTATATAATAATAATATAGTGTTTGTGATTGCTTGTATATGCTTTTACTTGTATGTGTGTTTGATTTAATTTTTTTATTCTCAGTCTATTCTTTATTTTATTTTCTTATTCAGAATTTATCATTTCTTCTTTTCTCTTCTTCTATTCCCTGTGTCGTTCTTATATTTGCATGTTTATGTATTTAATTATATTTACATGTTTATGTATCTTGATGTGAATGTGTCCGTCTTGTCATTTATAAAACCACTTCCCATCCACCTCATCTGAATTCAGACTTTTATGTATCTAATATATGCAGCGATCATAGATACTTCTTACATCAGCATTGAATTTAATCAATAATTTGGTACTTAGCTAAGAACAATAAATAAATATGTATATTTTCCACCCAGTTCCTTTGTTTGAATAATTTTTGTAATATTTTAAACTTAATGCATGGTTAAATTTAAAATTTGTAATTTTTATTTTTTTAATTTTACAGTGAAATTAAAAGTTAATTAGTTATATTGATTTCTAATTTAATTTAACATTAACACTAATGCATTAAGGAATTGTATCTAGGGTCTGTTGTCAAGTTTTTTGAATTCTCATATACTTGTATTCTGATTGGTTTTCATAGCTTATGCAACAATGTTTCCCCTACTGAGGCGGTTTGGTTGGTTTTGAACTTTTTAAAACTCTTTATTCTGCAATCAACACCATCACTTGACAAGACACCAGAAGTGCTGAAACAAAATGGCTATTTTTGTAGTGATGTTATAACATGCATATGTTATAATTTTTGAATACTATTTGCTCTACTCTGTATTGAGCACTCTTTTAAGAATAGTGTTTTTGGTTATTGGAATTTTATTCCATCTATACCAACCCTGTAGCTATATAATATAAAAGGCTCAAACACTAATATTCCATGGTTATAATTTATTACATTGGAATCGTAATCACGACTGGATTGTGGTTATGATTCTGATGTAATAAATTATAACCATGGAATATTAGTGTTTGAGCTTTTTATATTATATTCTTACTCTGTCCTGGACATTGAGTTCTACCTGGATTCTATCCTCTTGGGAATTTATATATATATATATATATTGACCACTAAAATTATATATATATATATATATATATATATATGGGGAAAAATGTATAACAAAGTGTAAAAAGTTTTCTTGTGACATGTTTCGGACTTTCGGACTTCACTGGACTAAATGCTACTCTGATCAGAGGAGAAAACGATTCACTACAATGAACATGTCTAGAGAATGACTTGATGGCTACGTCATCATCTACAGTAAATTTGCACCTGGGCTCTTAGAATATTTCACCATTCCTGGCAGAACTTCTATTATCACATTTTGGGATATCTACTAACAAAAGTGTTGTAAAGAAAAAGAAAAAGGGTATCAATGAAATTGGCTAGATAAAAAAAAAAAAAAAAAATTGGGAAAATTAAAATTTTAAATTCCCAGCTCTCCTCGTTCATGTGCTTGTGTAGTTGCACCAACATAACAAATTTACAAGAAAACTTTTCTCACTTTGTCATGAATTTTCCCCAATATTGTTCCTGATATATAAAAATATGTATATATATATATATATATATATATATATATATATATGTGTGTGTGTGTGTACAGGGTGTACTTTTACAAACTTTGGGAGCAGTTTCCTGACACAAAAACAAGTTGAATGCATATGTCCAGAAAGCCATCATTGTACCTCAACAAAACAACTCATAACAAATGTTCAAAATGTCCTCCTCTTGCTTCTACACATGCATTCATCCATCAGATCACTGACTGCTGGACACTTTCAAATACACTCGCAAAGCGTCGAATGGTTTCACAAGCTCCCATGACATGTTGATAAAGCATTTCTGCATTATTAATGTCTGCTGCATAAACCAATTGTTCTAGGTGGCCACACGGATAAAAAGCAAAAGGATTGAGGCTGGATGATGGTGCAGGCAATGGAACAGGTCCTCCTCTACCTATCCATCTTCATGGTAGATGTCAGCCAGTACATTACAAACAATGTGACTAAAATAACCGGGAACCCCATCAAGCATGAAGCACATGCATCTTCATATTAATAGAGTTACATTCTCCTAGCAGGTCTGGAAGTGTGTTAAAAATAAAGTCCCTGTAGACAGCTCTAAGATGTGCTGGGAGAACATATGGCCTTACCAGACAGTCACCTACAATTCCAGCCCACACATTAATTATAAACTTATGCTGATGTCTACTCTGTATTGTACCATGAGGATTCCAATCCGCCCACAAATGTTGGTCGTGTAATTTGTTATTATATCTCTTCCAAATGTTGCCTCATCTGCAAAGAAGACTAAAAAGACAAAAAATGGATCCGCAGTTTGTGCAATAAGCCATTGGCAAAAATTCACCTGTGGTGAGCAATCAGAGGGCAAAAGACTTTACATGCATTGCAAATGATATGGATACAGAAGCCACTCTTGAAGTACCCTCTATGTGGTACTATGTGATGTAGGACATGCTAGGGCCACTTGACATGTGCTAATACCTGGATTATCTCCAACAGCCTGTAGAATGTGTTCTTTGTGGTTAGGCGTACAAGCAGATCTCAGTCTTCCTCAATTCATAGCTTGTGGTGCCATGGATCCTGTCTCTGCAATGTCACGATAAACAGCAGCAAGTTTGGATGACTTGGCTGAAGACAAACTAGCAACAAATGTACACAAATGTCAAATGTAACCTAGTCTACACAACACCATCACTCATAAAATTCCTTTAAACTTAATAACTCAAAAAGAAAGGATTTGAAGACATATGTTTAAATGGACTTTTGACCTTTTTTGGTGTGAGAAATCTGCCCCTAAAATTTGTAAAAGTATTTTTCATACACCCTGGCTACAGTTGTGCTAAAAACATCAACCAATATATATCACAGCACAACAATGTTATACTAAACAAACACTTAACCAACCTACAAAACAAACACACTCCCACAATTAAAGAATGCAACTGGTGAAAAAAAAAAATAAAGCTAACATCAAATATGATGGTTAGGTAAAGTTCTATTTGGGTACTAATGAAATCACACTTCTACCATCAGCAAATGACATTAGGCAATATTAAATATAGTAACAGCACTGCTTTCTCTAAATTTTTCTGGAAAATAAAAAATGAGAATAGAAACCCAACTATCACCTGTGATCATGTAATGAAAGCTAAACTCTTCAGCAGTAAAGGTAACAAATACAGATTATGTCTTTCTGGGAAATTAATGATCCTAAAAAACCCTAATTTTTAAAACAAAAGAAGTGAATTAATGAGCACTTGCATACATAGAAATAAATTCCTACTCAAGTATGTTGATACAGATTAATATAATTTTCTCAGTTGTGGACTCCACAGATACTGGTTTTAGTGTTGCCATTATTATTATTATTGATAAGTGTCCAGGTTTGATTTAGAACAGGTACCTTGAAAAGTTTGTATACCTAAGGTATACCTAAGGTTTAAATGTATTTTTCATAAAGGAAAAATCCTTTTCAAAGCTTTCCCACTGCTCCAATTGAAAGCTAAAGGATTAAATTTTCTAATTCTAGAAAAAAAATACTGTGGAGTATTCAAGTAGAAATTTGAATGTTTTTAGTCGATGCTTCCAAAAAAAATCGAAACAGCCATTTTTAACATTTTTAGAGAGACTGAGGTAAACTTATTTTTTCCTTTTTGAAAATTCTGCTAAAATAAGATATACATTTCTGAAATGTTACTTTCATAAAATTAGCAAATTTAAAGTTAAATTAATCTGTTCTGAAACAAATATCATTTACTTATGGCATAAAATTTTCTAAACATTTCTTGACCTCAGTGTATTGTTATTTTCATGTCTCCATCGATAATTTGATAGGTGAATGTGTTGACAGGTTTAGTACATTGCACCAAAATTGACATAACGGCTTATTTTTTTGTTTCTTATAATAATTTAAAATACAAAAATTTCTTACATTATTGACTCTTTCATGATTTAACAGCTAAGATAATGATAAATAATTTTATCAATTATTAATATTACATTCAGTTATTACATTTTTAATTTAATAACTGAGATAACTAATAAAATTATTATCATATTAATAATTAAAATATCTCACTCAGTTATTAATTGTTTAAATTGATAAATGAGATAATTTTATTATCTCAATTTAATTTTTAATTTAATAACTGAGAGTGAGATATGACCTTTATATGTCAAGGGGCTTTCACCAAGGAGGAGACAAGCCTTGAAACACGTGACTTTTTAACCATAATGTCACTTATGAGATATCATACTAAAGAAAATATAACATTTTGACACACAAAGAAATATTTTTAATTATGGTAAAATGTTTTGGTAGCATTATTTTTATTAAACTTTTAATTTTTGCTTAGTAAATATAGTCTTCACTTAATAACCTACCCCACACTCTGTTTTAAAACATTTTTTAAAATTAAAGAAAAATGAAAAAAAAAACTAAAAGAAAAATGCAAACAATTCTTGTAAAAATTCTTTATTCATCGAAAAATTTGTTTTCTTCGGATAATAATGTCCTTAATGTATATTATTTATAAAAGTAAGTAAAAGCCTATTTAATTTGATAATTAGATAGTTTTATTGCAGTTTTTATTTTACAATTTGGAGCAGATTTTTAAAAAGTTGGCAGTAGATGTAAAAAAAAATTGATGATTTAATTTCTCCAAGACGTCCTGCTTATAAGTAAAATAAAACAATTTGTGAACTGTTTGAAATTTTAGAAAATTTCATAAAATTAAGTTATGGGGGGGGGGGTAACAGAATTAAAAAAATATATATATATATATATATTTTTATAAAGATCTAAAAATAAAAATTTCAAAAATAAATTAATTCATTTTTGAATAAATTCTGAAAGTTTCATTAAAATCACACAATTATTTGATTTTTGTAAGAATTTCCAAATTAATGGGTTTTCCCACTGAAACTGAAACACTAAAAGGTCCATTACCACAAGTAGTCCAAAGTTAAAAAAAAAAAGAAGAGATTTTTTACCCAAATTTAGAACGTGTTAGAAAGAAGAAAAAACTTTTTTTTAAATAATCAAAAAATACTTTGTTCTTTCCTCTTAATAATAACATAAACATTTTAACAATAAAACTTTTGTTTTTATTAAGTTTGGGGCCTTTTATCATTATGCTATACTGATTTTTTAGCAAATTATTGGAGGTACCTAGTTTAGAATGTCAGTACTCCCTCTTAGCAAGTAAAGTTAAAGTACCAAGAGAAAAATCACAGTAGTTTAAATAATATCTAATGGCCCAATCCACCTTCAGCAGAAGAGGATTTAAGGCTATGCTCCTGCTGCTGCCACTGATGATAGGATAAATAGTTTTTTTTTCAAGTAGGAAATAACTAGTTATACCAATTACAATAAACAATAGTTAAGAATAATTATTATTACTATATTATTAATATATATTTTACATTATTATTATTGGTACCATGACCTATCTTTTTATTTTTACTATATCACCATTATTATTTTTAGTATTACTGTTATCAATATTATTATTATTATCATCATCATTACTTTTATTATCATTTTATCACTGCAAATCTTTTAATTTTTTTTATTAATTTTATCACTATTTTTTAAGCAAAGAAAGAGTTATCCCCCTCCCTTGAGTTTCAATTGTATATTTACAACATTTTTTAAACAAATATTAGATTTTTTATTTTTATTTTCAACTTTAAGTGTAAGCTTGAGCCTAAATTTAAAACCAAAATTAGATTGTAGTGCAATTAAATATTTAACAACAGTAATTATACATCCAAACAACACTACAAACATACAAGACCCAGAAATATTAACCAAACTGTAAACAACAAGCAGTAGCTGAAGATTGCATTAGGCATGAAACTCCAAGTTGTACTATCGACGTGTGGTATTATGTATTTTTATATATATATATATATATATTTAGTTTACGAAAAACTAGGTAATCCGTATGGGCAGACCCAATGAGGATAGAATCCAGAGAGCTCAATGTAAATCAGAGCTAATAATTTAAATAAAAACAGATTGCTTTAAGGTTCCATATAATAAATTATTTCACCACAGCCCTTTTAAAGGACTGTGGATCATCAGATTTATTTCCAAATGTTGAAATGAAAAAATGAAAATAAATTTACACATTTATGACAGGCAATAATAAGGAAACTCACGAAGTGGGGGCAGTGTAGGGGGGGGGTAGAGAGACAGCATTGAGTTAGATGTAACATTTCTATTGTTTCAAATTTAAATTTTCGCTGAAATCTAGACATTGACAGTTTAAATCTGTTAACAGAGGTTATATCTTGATTAGGAAGTGGGATGGACAAAGAAGTATATAAAGAAAAAAGAAAAAAGGAAAAGAGAGAAAAAAGAGAAAGAAGTTGTAAAAAAGTGTCATTAACTTCTATTGGAATAGGCATTGTTTTTTTCTTTACTTTGAGATTTCGTAAATTTTTCAGTTTAAACAGTCTAAGCCATTTAATTATATGTTACAGTTTTTTAAAAAAAACCTTATTACGGACATTCTGGGGATTTAATGTGAAATAGTCGATTAAAAAATATAGAGTTTACATTAAAACACTAGAAACTTTTTCTCAAATATAAGTTTACATCTAGTAGTAAGTGATTATTAGGGTGATATCTTTATCATTTTGAATTTTATTTATGAGATTGATTAGTGACTATTTTTACATTGGTAAATTCTATTACTTAAAATTTAGTATTAATTTAATATGGCGTGGCATTTTAACACAATATTAGAGATCATGCTCCATCATATATTGTAAACACATCTATGTGAATTTCATACACATACGATCTTTCACATCTGCAGTCACTTATACAGGTACACGTGTACTGGTATACATGGGTAATTTCATATATCTTCTTAGATGTTTCCGTATACCTACATATATAGGGGTGCAACTAGAATTTCCTAAAGAAACTTCTCTAAGAAAGAAATTAGGTGATGACTTTAGTATTTAATCATCAAAAATCTAAATATTTTATCATTAATAATGATTATTAAAATGTAATTCATTTAAGAAAACAATATTGTAAGTATTGTAAGTGGGGTAAAAAATCAATAAATACCTGTAAGTCTTTTTTCTTTTAAACATTTTTACATACACCCAACACATATACACACATATATATACACACATAGGCACATATTTACACACACACACACACATCCCCTCATACACACACCTATCTATCTATATATCTATATTGGCCAAACACAAATATATTTTTTCACAATCCACAACTATACAGATGTATTCCTATTTTTCTATATAAACAAATATACATATACATGTAAAAAACGTATGACTGTTTCAGTCCAAAAAACATATTTCGGCATGCATACAGTTATGTGTTCATATTCACATGTGAATAATAATATTTCAAGAGCAAAAATAAAGATCAAGTAATATATTTTGTTAGGTTTAGATTGTTCTTATGCCGACATTTAAAAATTAATTCATTATGACTGTTCAGTAATATATCCGGATCTTTATGCCTTATAATGAAGATCTTTTCTCTTAGACACAGATCGCATCTGTCTCTGAAATTTATTGGAGTTCTGGCTCTCGAGATGATCTTCCACGTTATTTGTGGGGTTAAGCACTGTCAAAACATTATTGGAATTTGTTGGAGGGTGGCTTAACTCCAAGCCCTACCAACACTCCCTTTCCTTCAAGTTGCTTCCCTCACCCACAAAGAAACATTCCACTTTTATCCACTGTATCAGCAACAGAAAGAACAATTCTTGTGTTCTTTTATTTTTCACCTCACCAGCAATACTTGTTTTGTTTGGTCTCTTTTGCTACCATATACGTATTTATAACAGAACACTTTTTTGTCTTATAACTATTTATTTCATAATTTTAATTCAAAGAAAGTTATTAAAAAAGAATTTTATGAAAGTTCTTATAATTTGCCCATGATAAAAAAAATTCTTTTATAATTTAGCATAGTGACTGCAATTAGTTAAGGAAAAAAATGACAATACCTTATCTATAGTAACTTTAAAGGTTGGCAAACTATTTTCAACCATTTCAAACTGGAAAGAAAAGACAGTGTGGTATCACCACCACCATCATACATAGAAATTATACAACGAGCATTCATTGGTTAATCTCCTCCAATCTAGCTCACTGATTGGTCAGTTCCGACCAATCAAATCGCCTGCATGCGACAAGTCTGTTTTCGCGCCTTCTAAGGTTGATCCTGTCACGTGATACAACATACTATAAAAACCAAACACGAGTAATTCTCGCTCTCTTTACTCACTCATGTTTTTCATCTCTGCTGCCAAAATGTGACCCTTAAAGAACTCCCATCTTGACTAATGCAGTCAGATGTAAAAGAACTTTACAACAATCACGCAAATACAATTCTGAACTCTTGTCCAACAGACAATCTCTAACATGCAACATACTCATTCTTATAAACTACAGTTTAATAGTTAATCTAATCAGGTACAAATATCTCCAAATCTAAGAGACATAACTCTATCAAACCTTTCAGCTTAATTGCATGTACAATCAAACACTAATAAATTCACTTGTTATGCTTTGAATCATTACGTTATGTCTTGTATTTTATTCCATGTGCTATTTTACGTCAAATATAAATTGCATTGTGACAACCACATTGGATAGCGACCTCCAGCATAATGGCATGATCCTTTCCACACCTTTCCTAGACAAAATAAAATAATTGTGGCGGGACCCGCAACATGCATGTCCACAACATATTTGTTGACGCCGACATTCACCGCTACAATAATAGAAACCTTGTCGTTTAGGGGCCCGCTACAACAGCTTTAATGAAAATCAATTCCTTCAATGAAAATTAATCACTATACAATGAAAAACTATAGAATACTAAATACCTCAGTGGAAGTTGTTTCATTGGAGCCCAAACTTTGTGCATCATCATGCTGAAAAATTAAAAAAAGAATTTATTTTTTACACATTTATAAATCATTTTAAAGATTATTTTTTATATTGTTTAACATGAATAAAAACAGGCAACATGGAAATTAAAAACACTGGGTGGATCTATCCTTGGTCCTAATTTGTTTTTAATTTTCATTAATGAGCTTCCCGATAGCATCAGCTCTCAACTTGGTATAGACTTATAAGATAGATTCTGGTGAGAAAAATTATCTAGCACAACACAGGGAACCAAATAGTAACACAAGTAATATTTTAATAAGTTTTCTGTCTCAGAGAAAGTTCCACTCAGACTGCTTTTTCCCAAGAAATGCCACATTGTGGAATAGATTCTTGAGTGGATGCTTCCTTGAATACAACAATCTTAACTTTTTACATTCATATCACACACCTCATTCAGTACCCTCTACCTTGAGTGGTTTTTGAGCCTTATATTGGGTGACCTTCAGTAAAGTTGAATTTTAGCAATAAAATATTTAGTAATGAAATCACTAGCAATAACAATCATTTAATTCATATTAATTTTTGTTGCTTAAAAATAGCACTGCTTCTTACATCTTGGAGGAAGAATAGAAATGCTAACAGATGAAGCAAGAGTTTGCTTGACTGAGTCGCAGTGGCTAGCAAAAGCAGTAGGAACAGACCAGACAAAAGATAGTGTAATGAGATAAAAGGATTTGCAGATAAGACAAGACAAAATAACACTGTCAGAGTTAGGTTTACCAATCACATTCCTTATAGGAAAAGACTGTTCTTTACAATATATGCAGCTCTTTCTGTTAATGCCAGTTGTTGAATTTAGAAGGTAAAAAACAAAAAACAATGTAATTTTCAACTATACTATGTAACTAGAGGAATTAGGTTTAAAATTACTATTTATATATACTAGAAAGACTTGTGAAAATTTCAGTTTTCCTATTAGAAATTTCTGATGAATCTTAATTCTTCAGTTAATGATTGAATAAGCTCATGCCAAGTTCTATGATAATAAAATATTCATAGAAATTTCCCTATCACATCATTAAATATTTGAGCATCATTTACATTATTTGGACTATTGTCCTCATCTTTGTAGCTATATTTATTACAACGTTTCAGCCGTTGTACACTCTGGCCTTCTTTAGGTAGTTGGAATGTCGAACTGAACCCTTTATAACAGTTTACCCCAGTGAGCGAAATAAAGGGTTCAGTTCCACATTCCAACTACTTGAAGAAGGCCAGAGCGTACAACGGCCGAAACATTGTAATAAATATGGCAACAAAGATGAGGACAATAGTTCAAATAATGTAAATAATGTACATAATACCTCATCTCAGAAATATAGACAGATGCTAAATATTTGAGCTTAACAACTTCAGCAAAATATTACAATAACAATCTTAAATATGAATGCTGGTCATTATTTTAAGAAGTAAGGAGGTACAAATGAAAAGATTTGAAATTGACAAAATTTTCTTTTTCACTGAAACAGGCATTAAACACTTCTATCTTCTTGATTTCTTTCATTTTCTTACTGAAACCAAGTAACATCCCTGATATATCTTATGTTTCCATGTGATCAAAACAGAATAGTCCATTATTTATGAGGTATTAGCAGGAGACATTAAACACTTCTATCTCCCCTTCTTTCTTTCTTTCTTTCTTTCATTCTCACTGTAACTAAGTAGTGTCTTTGATGTCTTTTGTCTTCTGATGCAATCAATATGGGATAGTTCATTATTTATGAGGTATTGGCAGGAGATGTTAAACACCTCTATCTCCCCTTCTTTCTTTCTTTCATTCTCACTGTAACTAAGTAGTGTCTTTGATGTCTTTTGTCTTCTCATGTAATCAATATGGGATAGTTCATTATTTATGAGGTATTAGCTGGAGACATTAAACACATTTTATTTTTTCACTAAAACCAAGTTGCAGGGTGTGGGTCTGATATGTCTTGTCTTTCCATAGGATCAAAATGGAATAGACCATTATTTATCATGTAGTAGCAGAGCATGATAGTTGTGTGAAATAATGAAATAATGAATTGAGCAACAAGCACAATTATTCTAATATTTTTAAGTCTCCTATTGAAAATAAAAACTGTTGTCAACCCTAACAGTGACAATTAAAAAAATTCTTTCCAAAAATACTTAACAATATCTTTGTTCTGCGTTTTTCCAAACTAAAAATTTATGCAACCCACAAAGATTCATGACAATTTCAAAATAAATACATAACATATTAAAATTTTAAAATTAGTACACAATTATCATATATATTTATTAGCACTAGACTGACAACATCAAGAGTCTTTATTAAGCTTCTATACTGTCCTTATTTAGCAAAAGTAACACAGTGGAGTAATAGCAGATCAGATTGAATCGGAGAGCTCAGTTCGAATTCCACTCAAATCCATTACATTCCCTTGCGTGTTAATACCCTTGAGAAAGGTATGAATCTTCTTCTTCTCCCCCCAACTATGGGTAAATAGCAGAACAGACTGAGTTCTATAGCCTTGGATGGCAACAGGTCTACCACAGAAAGAAATGGCAATTTACTGCAGGAAAAAAATCTGCCTCGTCAGTCTTGTATTTCTGTGCTTGTCATTTTCAATTATTTATTAGCACTGGAGTGACAATAACATCAGAAGTCTTTATTAGGCTTGTATACTGTCCTTATTTAGCAAAAGTAATATTTAACTCTTTCTGTGCTTGTCATTTTCAATTATTTATTAGCACTTGACTGACAACAACATCAGGAGTTTTTGTGCTGTGCTTGTCATTTTCCATTATTTTGTGTATCTACAGGAATTAAATTAAAAATTACTATTAATATATTTTTTCTTTATTTCATTTATTATGAGTTGACATGTTGAAATTTTATTTTGGCACACTTCATTATATTCTTGTCTCTTTCTTCTCCTTTTCTTTCTCTCTCTCTCCTTCTCTCTATATGTTGTTCCTCTCCCTTTCAATGAATATGTCACGTGATCGTATATTGTCTCCTGATTGGTCCTGATGACAGTTCCCGCCTTGCCAGAAGAAATTCAAAGTGGAAAGTGAGTGGGAGATTCGCGACGACAGTGAAAGGACGAGCTATCTTCTCCTCCGTCGAAATAAGACGTTAAAGTTGTCCAGCAAGTCGACTAAGACAAAGACAGAATTAGTTGCAAGTATTCAAGTTGTGAGGGGGAGAAAAAATTCGCCTAAAAAGCTAGGCGTGTTTAGTTATAGTCTGAAAGTTAGTTTAGTTGAAAGGATTGGTAGATACCTTGGCGCGGTAGAATAAACCAACAAGGTAGAATTTATCTGCAGCTAAAGGAAAAGGAAACCTTCGAAGATAGAAAAGGACATTTGGTTCATCTAACCACAAAATATTGCTACACGTGGGAAGGAGGCAGCCATTTTGAAGTGTTTTGTGAGGAGCTACTCGAACTACCAAAAGAAGGGAAATAGACCATTTTTGTCCCTAGCCAAAGGACTGTTATCTACAATATTCGAATGTAAGGGAGTTAACCCTTTCCCTTTCTTTTCTCCTTTACTCGACAAAAAAGAAACGGGTCGAGAAAGAGTTTTAAAACAACTTTGTGACACAATATCGTAAGTGGAATCTTGACTCTTCTTTCTTTCTCTATTTTCTCTCTAACTCTTTCTTTGTTACCAACATAAGATTGAATTCTTATGAGCTAAGAGGACCTTTTTAGCAGTGCAGTTGTGAACTTCCCTTTTTTTTTCTCATCTTTTTTTTATACTTCTTGTTTCTCTCTAATAAAGTTGAATTGTCTATATAGGACTTTCTTCTTTCATCTCCTTTGTTTGTTGTTTTCCTTTTCTGTTTTCTTTCTTTCTCTGGTAACGTTGACGAGAAGACACCTTCATTGGAAAAAGCGATAAAATCTTCACAGACAAAGATGGTAATTTCTACAGACAGGACGTATAATCCAAAGAATAGACAGAACAAGATGATGCATAAATAGTGCCCAATGAAGTAGAAAAAAAAGCGTGTAGAAAAAAAACCCAGACAAATAACTTATTAGCAACAGAAAGACCATGTCAGACTGATATCAACGATAAAGTCAGAGTGATTGTAACTCGGGAGAGTTGCTTTTACATCTCAGCTTTTACTAATAGACTAAAGATTAAAAAAAAATAAATACCACTAAAACTTAAAATGGTTGACAAGGCACCTAATGAAAATAAATAAGGTAAAACAAAATTTCTTTCCAAAGACACTTAACTATCTTTGTTCTGTCTTTCCTATCTAAAAATTCATAACTTAATTCTTTGTCACAATGAGTAATTTCAAAATAAGTACATAATATACTAAAGCTTTAACATTAATACTAGATTATCATATATTTTACGAACACTAACTAGACAGCTACAATAAGAATCTTTACTGGGGTTACCAACTGGTGGCTGGATTTGTACCCAATGATTAACAAAAAGAGTAGGAACAGACCAGAAAACAGATGGTAAAATGGGATAAAGACTAATTGCACGGTAATGGATAGCGGCTCAGCAGATTGAAGAATCAGAGAGCCGAGTTTGAATTCCAGTCAAATTCATTACATTTACTTATGTGCCAATACCCTTGGAAAAGGTATGAATCCTCTTCTTCTCCCACCAGCTATGGGTAAATAGCAGGACAGACCGGATATCAACTGGTCTACCGCAGAAAGAAATGGCAACCTACGTCAGTCATGTATCGAAAAATACATGATCGCCTAAGCGTGTATCCGGGCACATAAATGACTCACGTTTTATGCCAATTGTTGCGTGAAATTTGGAACACCCTGTACATTAAAAAGCAATTCATTCAAAACTAGTGAAATGATGGTTTTTGAATCTTCATAGGAAAAGTAATCAAAGGTGACTTAAAGTGGAATTATTTCCTATACAAAAAAAGTTACTAAAATGAAAACTGAAAAGGTTCACACTCGAAAGTGGCATTAAATTTTTTACTTTTTACAATTTATATCTTTGATTCTTCAGTTTACTTTAATTTAATTAGGAAAATAAAAAATAAACTTGTTACAAACATTGAGTAACGGGGTGAATTTAAAAATTGCAATGAAAAATAATTTTTTAAATATTTAAGTTAATTTAAGTGCAGATTTTTTTCTATTCAATCTGAAACAAAATAATGTATGGAAGCTCAGCACCAAGTTTAAAAAAAACAAAAACCTACTTAAGTTTTTTATTGAATTATTTTTTATAAAATCCAGTCGACTTTTCAGTATATATTGATTCACTTCATATTTTTTGTGACTTGTGGGTTTATTGACCGTTAGATCTACTTGACCTCCCACAGGGCCACTTAGGCAATTTTTCCACGGTATCATTGCCGTTTTAAAAAATCCTCTTTAAAATTGACCTTGTGTCGCATACAATAGCGACGTGGGCGCACTGAAAAATGCTTTATTTCGCGAACCCGCCTCAAAATTAAAAATAATCTACAATAATAATCTACACTACACACGAGATATCCAAAAGAAAAAAGGGTGGTTGAAGAAACTGACCAGCAAAGATATATTTTATATTTCCATAGTTTTTTCTTTTCTTTTTTTTAACCTATTCAGCATACAACTCATTCATCAATGAATAAGTACTGAACGTTTCGTTTGAATCGGTTAATTCTCCGATTTTTGACAATTTTTCTTTTAAACAGTGGGTCGTAACGATTTGTTTGTTGTTTTCAGAAGAAAATGCGTTTGTCATAAAAAAAAAAAAGTTATGACAAAGTTTTGATTTTTTTTTTCTCATGACATTTTTCTGTCGTAACAAATCGTACATTAGGACTTTTTTCTTGTGTCATTTATTTCTCAAAATAAATGGATAAGAAAACCGAAATAGATGAGATGTTATTCTCAGAATAGGAATAACTAAAACAGTTTGAGAATTAAAGTTAGTTTCACTTTTTTTTTAACCAAAATAGCCACTCGCTATCATATTATCAGGAAAAAAAATCAAAACAAGATAAAACAAGTTTGACGTTTCGGTTTACTAATGTTTATTATTCTCCGTATATATCTTTAATTTGTTTGACTAATTATTTTCATAAAGATCACAGTATTCTTCGTCCTTAAAATTATTCTTTAAAAGTCCTTAAGACGTTGTTATGCAATGTAAAGTAGTTTAGTAAAACTCGACAATATTCAGTTTCGGGTTCCCTTCTTGCTTAATAAGCTGTGGCAGTTTTTTCTTTATGAAATTTTTTGACGTCCCAGATAGATTATTATTAACTTTATTAATATAAATAATTTATTAATTATTAACCCGTTTGTTTATTTATTAACTTCTCACTAATGATTTTACGATCCCTCAGTTTTTATTGCGTATTGTATTGAGAAAAATTCCAACCCTCGCAATTAAAGAAATAAACTGAAAAAGTTTTTTTTTTTTTAAAGTGTGAGAAAAGTTATTTAAATACGCAAAAGAATCAACAGAAATAGTTTACAAACTTTATAAGATAAAATAAAAATAATCTATTTTTAAATTTAAATTATTGACCTAAGTTTTTTTTTCCTGGCCTTGCGTATATAAAAGGTTCGTTAGTTAAAAAAAAACATTTAAAAAAAAAACTTTAAGCAACAGAAATATTCATTTTTTCCGTTTTTTTAATAAAAGAAATTTTTTAAACTTCGTCTCTATTTCTATTCCTTCTGGCAAACCAAAATGAAATGGGTGTGTATTCAATTATTTTTAGTTTCTGTTTATTTGTAACTACTTTGACACAAACAAGTATGGAAACTTGTGCGGAAGAAAAGAAAGACATTCGCGCGCTCACATCGCAACAGCATGTGACACAAGGTCGCAGTTTAATGCGAGATTACAGAAAAACCGTACAAAAATTGCCTAAGCCCCCTCAACAGTTCCCCTTTTGGGGGAACCAAATAACAACCCTACGAGTCCCCTCTCGAAGGAGAGGTACTGCCTGTGGGATACCTCTTGGGGGAGGGGAGTGCTTGACCTGATAATTTCAACCTCCCCGGCATAAAGATACCAGTTAATAATAAAGTAAAGAATGTATGATTTATTTTACGGTCCCATGTTACCAACAAAGCAATCAAGTTTGTTTTTTAAGTAGGTTATATTTGGTTCGCGAGTAAAGTTTAAAAAGTAGGATTTTTTACCAAATTATATATATTTTTTAAAATTGCCATTAAAAAATTGTATTTTTTTTAAATGGGAAAAATTGTATTTCTTCAGTTTGCTGAATTATTTTAAATGAGATTATTTTTTTGTATTCACGTACGAAAGACTTTTTAAAATTAAAAGAAAAAAACCGGAAAATAGGTCATTTTCATTCCAAATATTTCCGCTTTAGAACTTTCTTCAACTCGTGTAATAACACGCAAAAAAAAGAAAATTAAGTTTTTAAATTTACTACAGTACCTTGATTTTTTCAGCCATATTGAGTTTTTTTCTGCAGTTCGATAAAAAAAATATCTTTTTTACAGTAAGAAGAACTGTTGAATTAAACACTTCTTGTCGCTTATCAATTAAGCAAGAAACTAAAACAATGCACTTAGTTTCATTTTACAATTTTTAAACAGTCAAAAAAGTGACATCCGCTAAAAAAAAGTTTTGAGGGAGAGAAAAACTTTTTTTTCCTCCTGAAATAATGGCAAATAAATGAAAACAGTTGAATAACTTTGTGAGGACAATGCCAAAGAAAATTATGGGATTGAATTTTTAGCTTGCATTAAGTGTCACAGTAATTCATTTAATCCCATAAAGAAAAAAAATAGAATCAAAACTTTTTTCTATTTTTTTTAAAAGTGAGTCATTAGTTGTGATCAGAAAGAAAAGGTTTAACCACGAACTTCCTAAAGAAAACAACGAAAAACGCAATTTAAATAATTTAAAAATGTCTTCATTAAGTTAAAATTTTGGTTTTATTTGAAAATGATAATATTGGTGTTATAATCAGCGTGTATTCGTCGAAATTCGGAATACAGTGTAACCCGGATATAAGAGACCCGGATATAAGAGAAATCCGGATATAAGAGAGATTTTCTCTGGTCCCAAATTAGAGCCTGTGTTAATGTATATATAATAGACCAAACCCGGATATAAGAGACTTAGTCTCCGGTCCCGACAACTCTCTTATATCTGGGTTACACTATATACATTTAGTTGTTTGAAATTTTGCAAAAATTGTTCATGCGTGGTTCCTTAGTTGCTGCTGCTAAGAAAATCGATTTAGGTGTAAGGGTTGTTATATGATTTTTTACACAGCCAAATCCCTAACCACACATACACTTTTTTTCACTTAACTAACCATCTCTCTTACCCTACCTCTCTATATAAT
This sequence comes from Acanthosepion esculentum, assembly GCA_964036315.1. Taxonomy (NCBI): domain Eukaryota; kingdom Metazoa; phylum Mollusca; class Cephalopoda; order Sepiida; family Sepiidae; genus Acanthosepion; species Acanthosepion esculentum. The sequence goes on along the minus strand of OZ038501.1, from coordinate 9,229,543 downwards.
ATGCTACATTAACTCACCTGCTCTCTTTTGATCTGATTTGTGCGAGAGCTAAAAAATAGCTTCTCACACATTGATCAAATACAAAAAGTTGAGCAGGGAAAAGATATCGGTAGAATCAGTTGAGCAGCAAGGCTTAAACAGTTGGAGCAGGAGTTGTCCGATTTCTTGGGTTGGTTGGCTATGGTCACGGTGGGGGGTCAGATCATAAGTCTGGAGTGGATGGGTTTATGGTTGAAATCAACAACTGTGAGATGTTTGATGGGTTGGCAGTTGTGTAATGCTGAGATGTTGAAGTGGAAATGCCTGGTAAAGTGAGTTGTTCGATCGAGGTCATGAGGGTGGGTTGATTCATTGTGAGATGCTTTGGTGGGTGTGTTGCCAAGGTTACAGTGATGGCAACGAGGGAAGTCGGGAGTGGATAGTGAAGGTTGATCGAAAAAAATGTTTCTACCAGTTGAATGTCTTATCAAGAAATAGGGTCACAATGGTGACAACAGGAGATGCCTGGAGCTGAATAGTGAAGACGTTGAGGTGTTAGAAATCGCAGTGGTTCTGCCAGGAGCCTAGTCATGTCAAAATTAGCCTGTCCTTCTATATGTGACAAATCAGGTGAGATTAGTAAAGCTTGGGTGAGAACATGGTGATAACAAGATAGGCAATCATAATGCTGATGACAACAGTGTGTCTGCATATCAATAAGTAGCCTCTTCGGCCTGCTGCAATGTTGGTCATTATGAGGGCTTTTTTCTTAAGTAAATCTGGTGGTTTCCAGAGTCATCTTTTTTCCGGTGGTAACGTTCGTGATTGGCTATTGTATTTTTATTGCAAGGATTTGTTTTATGGACTGAAGATGATGCTCAGAGCCCCTGTACAGAAAACGCCATTTTTATTTTGTGTTCACATCTGGCCAACATGTAGCATGAATCAGGAAGAGATCTAATTGCAGTGGAGTATAACATTAGCCTTTTCCCTACAAGAAAAGATTTGACATTTATTGAACAAGCAGCCAGTACTGTCTTCAGCTGAAATTTATAAAATCTTTCTCTTAAAATGCTTTTTTAAGAAAATAGGTTGCCCTGTTCACTGGAACTTCAGAATATGCTGACTGCACTTCTGCAGAGGCATAAGACGAATGAGGTGACTTGGGTATGACGAAAAACTACATCTAGCAGCAAGGCCTCTAATCAGGTTTTGAGGAGCATAGAACCACCTCTTAATTGCTGATGTTCTCAGGTCCACCCAGACTTGGGGTGGTAGTACCTGTTAGTGTCCAACCTATGGGCAAATAGTTAACCCCCAAACTGAAGTCGAAACGCCATGAAAATGTAAAAATAGGTTTTATTACTATCAATAAATTTTTGAAAAAGGAGTATATTATTGGCAATACACTTTTGAAAAAAAAAATTACCAGCAATAAAAATCTTGTCAGCATTAAATAACCTGTTTATGTTCATATGTCACAAAACAAAACAAAACTATATTTAGGAAAACAGGTTTATCAAGTCTTGTAGTTTTTATCACTCTTTCCAATATTGATGAGGGTTTCCTTCTTAACCTTTTATTTGAAGTAGTTTGGAATGCCAACATCTTGATTATGTCAATATTTTCTCTTCTCAAGCCCAGTAGCTGTTATCACTCTTTCCAGTATTGATGGGAGTTTCCTTCTTAACCTTTTATTTGAAGTAGTTTGGAATGCCAACATCTTGATTATGTCATTATTTTCTCTTCTCAAGCCCAGTAGCTGTTATCACTCTTTCCAATATTGATGAGGGTTTCATTCTTAACCTTTTATTTGAAGTAGTTTGGAATGCCAACATCTTATGTCATTATTTTCTCTTCTCAAGCCCAGTAGCTGTTATCACTCTTTCCAGTATTGATGGGAGTTTCCTTCTTAACCTTTTATTTGAAGTAGTTTGGAATGCCAACATCTTGATTATGTCATTATTTTCTCTTCTCAAGCCCAGTAGCTGTTATCACTCTTTCCAGTATTGATGGGAGTTTCCTTCTTAACCTTTTATTTGAAGTAGTTTGGAATGCCAACATCATGATCATGTTATTATTTTTGTTTCAGTTGCATTTTAGTTGTTGCTGCTGTTGGTAGTAATATAGTTTCTGTTATTTGGTACAGTTCTTTGCAATTCTGTAGTCCCAGTTCACAATGTTCAAAGAAGGATGATCATTGCCAAGAAACCTCAGGCTTTACCATGTTTAAAGCCTTTTTTTATCATTGATCTTAGGAAAGCTAATCCATATTAAAAGAAAAAATAAAGTTCTGTATTATAGGATTTTTTATAAAACTCTACTAAAAAGGGTATTGAAGTGGAAGCAAATGATTGTGGTGATGTTGATGTAAGGCCAAATACATGATAAAGACAGACAACACAAGCTGAGTTTAAAAAAAGGAGAAATACATTACATTTATTGAACACACAAAATAAAAAGAATTAAACAAATTGAGTACTTTGTGTGCCAATAATGGCCAATAGCGTGTATATACAAATAGAAAATATATGATGCAAAAAAATGCCCTTTTTACAATAAAATTATACCTTTTACAAATAAATATTAATTTATAATGTTCTTATAATTTTTATATATATAAATATATATATATATGAATTAATATATTGGTAATATTTATTGTAATATTTATGGTAATATATTTGTTATATTAATATATTAAATGTATATTATAAATATATATATATGAGAGTGTTATTTATATATTTTTTATAATTTATAATGTTCTTATAATTTATAATTTTCTTATAATGTTCTTTATAATGTTATTATAATTAATGAAATATTAATTTATAATGTATATTTTTAATAAAGGATATAAAATTATGTCTTTTACAATAAAGGATATGAAAAGTATGCAGTTTTACAATAAAAATATAAAATATGCTGCATGAGGTCCCCAGAAAGTCAAACAACATTAAAACAAATATAAAAAAGAGAAAGATAGTACTTCTCTGGGTGCTTTTCAAGTGGTAGGTACAATATCTGTAGTGATCTTTCTTGATAACAGTGAAAAAACGATTTTACATCAGTCAATGAATTTTCCTTAGATGAGGGAGTTACCTTGATTTTCTTTTCAATCCCCAGCTGGTAGTATCAAATTTCTTTTATGTTGTTGTTCTTGACCAGAGTGACCAGGATTCAGCCAGCAGCTTATGTTGATTCCTGAATGAAGCAACCTGACTTTATTTGCAGGTGATGATGTCATCTCTTGTACTCTGTTCAATTCAATTAAGTTCTTTTCTTTTATACATGAAGACCGGCTCCAGATTGCATCTTGGGATTTGGAGCAAAGCCCTCTATTTGGTGCTAATATAAATCACACGCCACTATTTTTCCACAAATCATAAGGATGCAAAATATTTTTATGGAAGTCAATGGTTTTAAGCTATAAAGATTTCTAATAAAATAATCAATTCAGTATACAATACATTTATTAATGAATATTTACTAAAAATTTTGTTTGAATCAGGTAATTCCCTGATTTTTTCGCAAATTTCTTAAAACAGGGTAGCAAATTTTTCCTTTCATTTAAAAAAACTGCACCCATTTTGGTGTTATCCATTTATTTACAATAGTTTAGATTGGTAAGAAAAGATCGGTATAAAGGTGTAGTAGAAAGAAAAGTTTAATAAAACAAAATAAAAATATTTCTAAAATCCCCTGAAAAGTATCACCTACTTATTTAATTAACATCTCATTAACATTAACATCAGCATTCTTAAGTACAGGTTAATCAGCTAAATTAATTTCTGAAGCCAGATACTTGGATAAGCAAAACAAAATATCAAAGACCCTGTACTAAAGCGAAGGACAATTCTACCCGCACTCACTGACCAGTTGCCAACCTCAATATAAACCCAGGAAAAGAAGAGTTCAAGGTCAGTTCTCTCTACCATTTTGCCCCAAAGTAAAACAAGCTGATCCACTCTAACCTCAAAGAACTACAACTGTCTCTCTCTCTTCCAATGTATCATGAACTACAAACTCTGTTGCACAAGGAAGAAATAATTTGTATTCATAAAAAATAAAGTAAACCTTCCAAAAGAATATTCGCTCAGCATTTATTCATTTTGAATGCAAAAACCAACATCTAGTGCCAAACTCCACAAAGGATTGCTCAAAATATTTTTTGAGTGCCTAATAAAAACTAAACTGGGTAAAGAGAAAATGATCATTTAAAAATGGGACTTGTAGCTGATAAAGTTAAAAATGTCTTTGTCAAAGTGATACAGTGAATGTTCCCTCGAGTTGTGAAGTTCTGACCCGTCAGCAATTGAGGTCAAATACTGTAATAGCAAAGAATGTTGCAGCAGGGGAAGGCTGAATGAAGAATTTTTGTAACAAAGATGTGATGAAAGTTTGGTCTGTGTCTGTGAAAGTGGATTCCAGAACAAATTGTTAGTTTTAATTTCAGTCTTGTCTGGTGTTACTACATGGCATTTTGGAATTTTTTCTCTTGTTCTTAGCTGCAAATGTTATTAATTAAGTTTTTCTTGTGAATATACATACTAAATAAAATGATTTTCACCAGCTGGTGACCATGCTTTTATTTAAGTCATGAAACTCACTTGGTTCTCTTCTCAAATTATTTTAGGTTTTGAAAAATTCCATTCCTCTATCTGGTGAAAATTAAATCAATATAAGACTTTTCCTTCTTAATCCTTATTGTTTTTTTGCTCTTCTCAGATCATTCAATTTTTATTGCCCTCAGCTAGACATAGTCTCACCACAAATAGGCTCAGAATCAATGTATATTTAGATAAGGCCTTCCTAATTGGTTATTAAAGTCTTTGCTTTTAGGTAGTATAAGGGCATATGATAGTTTTTTCTTGCATAAATGTTTATAGTGTAACTAAATATTTTTGAAACAGGAAAAATTTATATTTAATGTATGTGCATCTACATTACAAGAAGGTTCTTTTGGGACCTTTTCTTTACTCAGTCACTCATATTATAACTCACATTTTGTTGACAACTTTGATAAAAAACAAAAAAAACAAGTTGGGTTTGCTAACCGATTAATGAATGCCCAACAGGTAATTGCAGATCACTGGACATTAATCATACTATTCCCTCATATATTTGATGGAGATATAAATGTTTTTTGTTCAATTTCAGTATTCAAATTAAATCCAACATTAAAATATGGATTTGTATCCAAAAGTATGTATCTTCATTGAAGATCAAATGCACTACTCTATTGCATGTGGAAATACGTCAGCTTGTCTGCTAGGATTGCTGGTAGGTGCTGTTGATTCCGAACTACAGAAGGAAAGGGCATAATCTCTCCCTCCTTTTTTTTGCTATAAAATACGATAGTGACAACATACCACATCACATTCTCTCCTGGAAGATTTCTTTCTCCAGATAAACTGTCTGCTGAATTATACCTAACCACATGTTTTATTTATTTATTTTTATATATATATATATATATATATATATACATATATTTAAGTAATTCATTGAGTCTGAAACCTCAACAGAATGCAGAATGCACTGGACGGCCGTTTCATCCTATATTTGGGACTCATCAGCAGTGTGCATCCACTACCGAGAATTGAAACCCTGACAGTTAGGTTGTCAAGCAAACACCATACCAACTGTTCCAACTACCTTTTTGCTACCTTTTTGTCACCGAGGCCCATTGGAACAGTTGGTATGGTGTTTGCTTGACAACCTAACTGTCAGGGTTTCAATTCTCGGTAGTGGATGCGCACTGCTGATGAGTCCCAAATATAGGATGAAACGGCCGTCCAGTGCATTCTGCATTCTGTTGAGGTTTCAGACTTGATGAATTACTTAAATATAATTATCAAAATTCTCCTAATAATTTTATATATACATATATATATATTTAAAGATTTGATTGGTGGTACAAAATTTTATTACTGGCATGAAAAGACAAAATTTATATTTATTACCACTCAAAATGATAATAAGTAAAAGATAATATTATATATATATATATATATATATATATATATATAAATGTATATTTGCGCAGTAACCTTTCTTTTTAAACATCTTTCATTAAATATGGCAGACAAGAAGGATTTAATTAATTCTCTATTTAGTTTTCCAGTGTCCTTACATTTTTTCTGTTTTGTAGGAATAAGAGAGTCCAGAAATTTCCCATAATTTTCATTGTCCCAAGCCCATTAGGTTTATCTTTTAAACATCTTTTGAAAGTGCTTAGGACAATGAAAATTAGACAAAATATCTGTACTGCCTTGCTCTTATGAAATGCAAAAATGTAAGGATGCTGCAAAAATTAAATTAAATAGAAGATTAATAATTAAATCTTCCTTGTCTGCAATATTATATGATATATATATATATATATATATATATATATATATATATACTAGTAATGTAATAACTGGCCACTCATATCTGTCTATCATGGTGGTTAGCCAATCCCTATTGCAGACGCCTTCTCAGGCACATTTGTGATTGTTCAACAACCACAGAGCCCACCTATGGTTTATAATACAACTATGCTGAGCAGTGTCTGGTAGAGAGCACATTATCTGGTGTGATCACCAGTCTCAACAAGGCCAGTACACTCAAATGATGACGTATGACTTCCTGCTAGCTCAACCATCAATGGCTCCCATATAGGTCTATCTACCCAAACTCACTCATAAGGCTTAGGTCAACTCGTGGTATGGTTTTCAGGAACTTTGTCTAAGGTATCACATGCTGGGATCACCTCTACAGGCTGATAACGTTAAGAAATCTCCTTCCTGACAAATCGATCATTGTGCAATCCGAACCCAGGTCTCTTGGCTGGAGCACTACAGCTGATCCCATAAATGTTTTTTTTTTCCTAATTTTCTACTCCTCTTTTTTGTGAAATACTTTGTTCTTTATAAAAAATATTGTGTGCATAAAACCTTCCATGTGAAGAATTTATTATCTTTGAAATTTCTCGCCTACATCTGCACTAAGTGCGATCATTACAATCCTTAACCTCATCCCCTACAAATTAACAACCCCTTTTGCTACAAACAGCTGACAGCAATGTTTTTTTTACAGTAAGGTTCACCCTGTACAAGGCCTGAAGTCCATTTGAAGTAGAGGCTTACATTAAGGGGTAGTTTATATGGATAGGAGGGGAAGATAACGGTTGACTCAAAACTTGAACAGGTTAAGATTGTAGTAATCAAGAAAACATCCTGTTGGGACTCTGCCCTATAGGGCAGTGGTTCGTGGGAAGAAGCCATTTGAGTGGAACTTACTTCTCACTGATAGAATATGGAGGGAATGTGGGTGGTTTGCTACAATGTAAGTGGAATGGCAGTTCTTAGCCATGAAGGTCAGAGCTGGTGGAACCAGGAGATGCAGTTTGTCTGAGCACTTTCCATGGTAGTAGCAATAGAGCAGTGTGAGTCTCGCCATGTCCCACCTGTGAGCGAAAGGTTGCAGTGTGGAAAATAATTCTTTTCCAACAAGGATTCAGCTCCTGCCCAAAAATGGTAACAGTACCCCATTTTCATCCTGATATGTCTCTTATATGTGATTTGAAAGTCTTCATCTACCTCAGCTCCATGCTGTAACTGCATCCTTTCCAATAATATGGAGAGTTTTTGCACCATTGCAGATTCAGTGTCTTTTGATTATAGATATGTGACTTCATGGAGATGCTACTGTAATGTTGCGATCAACTATTTTCCTGACCCCATGCCGACTGCTCTCTTTTCTTCACCAAGGCCTTTGGCAGTTCACTCTCTCTCTCTCTGTTTGGTGACTACTATGACAGTGTTAGGTTTTCTTTTCTTTTTTCTTCACCCTTTCACACTGATCCACTGTAGCTGATTGAATCTCCTTTCTCTCAGGGTTGAGATCAACAGCACTAAATGTACACTTTTGATTGTTCATGGTGCAAATATACACCTCTTATAGTCATTGGCAACAAATATAACACAGCAAGGTTATCAATTGAAGTGTAACACAAAGTATTGGCTAAATTACTTGAAAGGAAGAATGAGAATTGGGATCTGATTTCTGGCAGCAGTGAGGTTCTCAATTAATGAAACTAGTCAAGATGTGATGCTACTCATAGAAAATCTCTTGATGACCAGAAGGAGATATGGAGGTGAGAAGTGGCACAAGATATTGATTGAGCAGGAGCATAAAATTTTTTCTGTCGGCTAGTTAAGGTTTATACATTCACAAAAGGAATAGGAGCAATATTGCTCCAAAACAACAAAGCCATTGCATTTGCATCAAAGTTACTAAGTGATACAGAACAGAGCTATGTGAATATTGAGAGAAAAATACTTGCACACATATCTGTTTGGCAAACAATTTACAGTGGAGTCTGACCACAAACCCTTGGAAATGATTCATTTAAAAAAACTGTCTACTCTTCTGCAACAGCTTCAGTGAATGATTCTCAGAATACAGTAATAGGATTTGGAAATTATTTACAAAATAGAAATAGCTTGTACTCCCTCAATTTTGATATATGAGTTGATATGGCCCAATTCTTCCTCAATCTTGATATGGCCCAATTCTCTATCAATCTTGATATGGCCCAATTCTCTATCAATCTTGATATGGCCCAATTCTCCCTCAATTTTGACATGGCCCAATTCTCCCTCAATCTTGATATGGCCCAATTCTCCCTCAATCTTGATATGGCCCAATTCTCCCTCAATCTTGATATGGCCCAATTCTCCCTCAATCTTGATATGGCCCAATTCTCCCTCAATCTTGATATGGCCCAATTCTCCCCTCAATCTTGATATGGCCCAATTCTCCCCTCAATCTTGATATGGCCCAATTCTCCCTCAATCTTGATATGGCCCAATTCTCCCTCAATCTTGATATGGCCCAATTCTCCCTCAATCTTGATATGGCACAATTCTCCCTCAATCTTGATATGGCACAATTCTCCCTTCAATCTTGACATGGCACAATTCTCCCTCAATCTTGACATGGCACAATTCTCCCTCAATCTTGACATGGCCTAATTCTCCCTCAATCTTGACATGGCCTAATTCTCCCTCAATCTTGACATGGCCCAATTCTCCCTCAATCTTGACATGGCCCAATTCTCCCTCAATATTGATATGGCCCAATTCTCCCTTCAGTCTTGACATGGCCCAATTCTCCCTCAATCTTGACATGGCCCAATTCTCCCTCAATCTTAATATGGCCCAATTCTCCCTTCAATCTTGATATGGCCCAATTCTCCCTTCAATCTTGACATAGCACAATTCTCCCTCAATCTTGATATGGGCCAATTCTCAAGCAGCAAACTGTAACAACTGAAAGAAGAATCCATTAAGGACAAAACTACAAATTCTGAAAGAGATCATTCTTGAGGGCTGACCAGAACAACAAAAGCAAATTCCACAACCAAACATCCCTACTAGACATACTGAGATGAAGCGACAAAACAGTATTTTTGCCCCTGGCAATTTGTGGGTGATTTCATCTAAGGTGGGTATTCTCTAGTGGAGCTGTTTGATGGCTTTATTGAGGTACTCTGAGTCAAGGCAAACTCAGAGTATTCCATGGGATTTACAGCTGTATGCTACACTCGACACCCAGTTTGTGAGTTCCCTTACTTTATGTTTGAGCCTCTGCATCTCATCAAATTCTGCCTTTATATCATCTCTGAGATGCATGGGACATCTCAGAGAATGTATTACTGGGGGCACATCTGAGTCAACAGTGATATGGCATTTTCCCGGGAAACAGCCAGTTACTTGGAATCTGTCAGGATAGACAGACAGAAGGTCCTCCTTATTGTTGATGGATGGAGTTGTTATGGGAGTTCTGACTTCACAGTTGAGGGTCACCAGCTCAAGTTGACATTAAAGTTGGTAGTCTGATAATTGCTGGACCTTCTGAACCAGTTACAAAGAATTCAACAAAGCAGTTCTTCCCATTGTAACTGCATGGAATTGTTATAAGGCCATATTGTGGGATTTTTATTCCATTGTATACCCTCAGATTGGTTGGACAGGGCCTAGTGGCATGGGTCAATGAGATTCCTCTGTAGTCTATGTTCTTAGGGTATCCATGCTGGACAATGCACAAAGGTGGTAGATCGACTTGTGCTTCAGTATCAACTTTCACCTTTAGAAAGACTGCCTGCAGTTTGTTGTTTATCTTAATATTGAGATGAATGGATATCTCATACCTGGCCTCTGTTTCATTGATAGTGTGAAAGGTAATAGAACTCAGTGATAGGATTTGTGTCAGTAGTTACAGGCTATAAATATAACATTGTGATTATAAAGTATAGTAAATTTAGGTTAAAAGTCAGAAGAAAAAAGCCATTGGCAATCACACAAATTTAGGTTAAGAGTAAGAAGAAAAAAGCCATAAAAAAAAGGAAAAAGCCTAATAAACAGTCACACGTGTTGTTAAAAATATAATGCATTTTTCAAATACAATATATGTTGGAGTTTTTGGGTACCTCCTATGTACTAGCGAGACAACCAAAATGAGCTGACTCATTTTATAATTCACCAAGAGAAGCGTTAACCAATCAGAAAGCTCAAAATATTCAATCCGACATGTATAAAGGCAGCCATTTTGTTTTTTCTCTGAATATATTTACTGCCAACCTCTGATATCGAAGACTGAAGAATTATTGAACAGATTACGTACTGCACTGGATTCTATATTCATAGACTACAGTGAACATGGTCAACAATATATTTGACAGGGCCAGTTGTAGGTTACAAGTCCTGTAAAGAAAAAAATTGTAAAAAATAAAACAGGATATAGCAAAGTCTTTTCATTGATCTTTGAATTGACAAATTAGGAACAAGAAAGAAGGTGAGATTTCCATGTAAGACCCCCCCCCCAAATCTAGTCTCTCATTCTAATTTTCTTGGGATCAAGTCGATGCCCTCTCACTCATCTTTCTGATGAGTCGTTGACAACTTTTCTCTGCTGGAAACAATAAAAATTTGCAGACCCCATGCACTGTATCATTTATTATGACAAGCAAACATCCAACTTGGTAAAGAGATGACTTTCACTGAAGAATTGAGACAGTGCAACTTTTGGGGTATGGGCCTGAGAAGAGCTTATGTGGCCCACTGTATAGCTATGACTGTAGCCTGCCGAAACATCAGCACCAACCACAGTGTAGTTATGGCAGTAACACATAAATTGAACAATCAGCTGTTCATCTAGTCTGATGAATTTTACCGAAAATATTCATATTATATCTTAATTAAAATTTTTGAAAACTTGATGTATGACTTACCATGCCTATATATATATATATATATATATATATATATATATATATATATATATATATATATATTTTCTTTCCAAGTATATCTGGGAAATTAAAAACAAAACTCAAATCACACCAAAAATATCATGGAAAATAAGGAAAAGAACATCAGCCTACAACAATCAATACAAAAACTACAGACTTTGCTTGGAGGAAAAAATAGCTATAATGACCTTCCCAGACCAAAACAAACTACTAAATAAATGATCAGAACTTTTTCCACTTTGTCATACATTTTCCCCCAAAATTGAATATTAACATTTCAACACTAGTCACTGATCAATGAAGCAATTTCTTATATTCATAACTTAAAAATTGATAATAATAAAAATTATGCAAAGAACATATCACTATTATGTCACCACAAACCAATGGAACAAAACTTTATGATTCTGAAATTCTTATCAGAGCATTTAAATATTTTGTCACATCTTGGTCATGATATAACAGACTTCAGGATGATTTCAAGTTATCAAGTTTGAGAACACTATTAGTTTTGATGTCAAAAGTCTCAAAATTTGATGACTATAATTTTCTTGGTGATGTGTTTAATAAAATCTCTTAAAATCAGAAAAGTGTATTTTTTTTAGTTGATGAAATGTATGTCAAAGTTGCTCTACAATACCATGGTGGAAATTCATTTAGTTTTGCTGAAAATTCTGAGGGATTAGCAAAAACAGTATTAGACATCATGGTATATATATATATATATATATATATATATATATATATATATATATATATATATCATATTCATATAATGCAATCAATCAATTAAATGGTCAAGTAATTACAATTATATATGAATGAATATTTTTTCAAATAATTTGACATCATTTCCAATAATCCTTGAGTAATTAAAACTGGATTATATTCACTTTTTGACTAAGTCCATTGATTTGAAAATATTAGCAATAACCAGATTACCGAAGTTTTTGTTTGAAGGCACAAAAATGACAGCAAAATAGGAAATTGTAAAAGATTTTCTTGAGTAGGAAAAAAACTCAATTTATTTAACTGTCAAAACTAACTGACATCATATTTTATCCAAAACCTGTTGAGAGACAAAAAGTTCCCCATTCTTTAAAAGTGTTTTGTAATAGCTGCACTTAAAATTCACTTATTATTAATTGAATTTAACACAGCAGAAACAGTTCTTTTCATTGAAAACATTTATCAGTTTTTGTTAATTGCCAGTGTCAAAGAAGTACATGGTGATATGAAGAAAAATGATCCAATGAAAAAGGTTTTATCATATTTAAATATCAATAAAGCCGCTAAGATGCAAGGGGTTACTGAGTGTTACAGAACATGAGAAAAATATACTATTAAGAAGAGAAGACAATAAAAGAACAATAAGAAGAAGACAGAAGATAATGATTTACATTACATTTAAATTTTTGAAGATCAAACTTGGCAAGGAAGCAAGAAATGTGTTCCACAAGCAAGAAGTGTAATAGAAGAAACTATTAGCATAGAACTTATGGTTACATCTAGCCATTTCAATTGTAAAATGATGAGATCTTGCTGCTAACCAAGTACTGCACTTAAATTCATAAAGTCTAAGAAAAAGGAAAATTCATCAGAACATTTATCATGAAAGTATTTATAGAAAAGGTATAGGTAAGCTACATTATTGCAGAGGTAAAGTAACTGAAGCTGAGATGCCAGGTCAGAACCAATAACATTGCTGATTCTTCTTTGGATTTTATCAAGAATCTCTAAATATATAACAGGGGCACCAGACCAGATGTGGCAACAGTATTCAGAGAAAGGATGAATGGTAGTCTTATAAATCTCTAAGATAGATTCTGTTGAGAAAAATTGCCTAGCGCCACATAGTGAACCAACTTTCTTAGCTGCAGATTTAGCATTTCCAAGGGAAACTAGTTTAGCCATTGGATATAAATGCAACTGTTTAATTGATATTTGTAAATATTTGCTAAACAGTGGAATGAATTCTATTATGTTTAGTGAATTGCTACAGATTATTTTGAGAAGAAATTTGGAAGATTAAGACAAGATTCTATTGGTTCATATTTTATAACAGTAGAAAATGTAATTGAAAAATATCATTGACAAATCTAAATTACTTCTTCAGTTAAATGTTGATGTTATTGAATACAATTTTAATCCTGGCCACAATTACTCTAAATGTGGATATTTGCTGCATGCCAAACATTTCATAACTTACGAAACCTTGAAACTAGGATCTTTAAAGATATTAAAATGTCACTTTTAGTATATAGCAGAATATATAAGAAAAGATCATACCACAGGAGAAGAAATATTTAATAATCTAAGTTTTTATTTTCAAGAATAATAAATTTTTTTTAAAGAAATAGATTGTGGTAATTAAGAAAATTTCACTGGATACCACAGTTCTGTGAGTTTTTTGTGTTTTATAAAGTTTGGTGGTGTTAAATTGAAAACTTTCTTTGACAAAAATCTTTGTTAGTTTCTGTTATACTACTTAATCAAGATCTCTTTCTGCTTCACAAACACGTTACACCAGACATGTTGGTCGGATGTCAGTGCTAAGAAAGCAAAATCCCAAATAAAAAGTCTTCTTCGGTGCAGGGGCACCCAGTATCACATCCAGTCCACAAAATAAATCTCCTCAAAAATCTAAAATGCAATAGCTAATAATGAATGTTGCCATTGAATAAAAAAGGATATGCCTGGGAGCATGCACCTGTAAACCACAGTTATAAAGATGGCACTCCTTGTTGACAACAAGCAGTTCAGATCAATACCTCAATCTCATGACTTAACTGGCTGCCAATCAAACAATTTACCAGTGTTGATATCAACCATGAAGAAAGGCATACATCAGCCTAGCAAACAGCACCCCATTCACTATCCACTCCATGCCTCTCTCCTGACACTAACCGTGACTTCGGCCAACCAACCCAACAAATCAGTCAATTTCCAGACTTACTGACAACACTCTTACATCTAATTGCTTTCCTTACCAACGGCAACTAAAGAACCACATATTAACACTTTTTGGCAGCTTTCACAGAATTATGAATATATTCCTGGCATTTTATTAATACATTTTATAGAAATTTGAATCCTTGTTTGTTGTTTCCCTTGCAAACATACACTCGCTATAACAATTCTGAAACAAATTGTTTCAATATAAAAATAAATCATGAGATTATATTGTCAAATATATTTTTTTAAAATTATTGTTTGTTTGCTTCTACTAAGGCAACTCAAAAAACAGCAGTTTTGAAACTATCTATTATTATTTTAATTATAAGATAAAAATGTGTATCGTTGCAGCCCAGACACAAGGTTCAATCTCAGGGTGCAGCTTCTTCCAGTTGAATGCTTGTGGCTTTATAAATAACTCTTTGGCCAGATTGTTACCCACAAAATAAACAAATGGAAACAGTTGTAGCAGTCAGCAAATCATTTGGTTGTAACCTACTGCTATAGACAAGTGAGGCAGAGGTGAGGATACTTGGGGGTGGGGGGTGAGCTGTCTAATGGACGTGTCTTTCTTTCATGCAGTGTGTGAGTGGTCTCTTGTCACACTCTGTGGCTTTCTGGCTTGTTGCTGCTTGAGAACCACTGTCTTATAGACAACAGCATTCTTTGTCCTGTCAGTTTTGTCTAAAAAAAAGTAATTCATGAAGTCTACTCCAGTTTGAACCGCTTTGTCATGGTTGTTTTGCTTAGCTGATAATCATCAAGACAATAACTGGCAAAACCATTTTAGTATATATTCCTTTAACAATATATTGTCTGACACTGGTATTGCTACAGATATTTACACAATTAAATTAAGACTATTAATCTATATTAAAAATTGTTTAAGTAGTAAAATTATGTTCATTCAGAGATACATTTGCCAGGTAATTTTTATTTTTATTTTGCCATCTATTTTACATGCCGGGTGTAACAGCCAAATTGTCCAAATCATGTAACAGCATGGGGTATTTGTCCATCCCACAAAATGTTTAATATCTAAAAAACCACAAAACTAATTGAGTTTCTTTTTTCTAGCTTTTCAGATAAACATTTAGCCATCTTAACACCATTTGTCATCAGAATAACTGTAAAAGCTTTTGAGTTATTCAGCTAAAAAGAGAACAAGTTAAAATCAGTTTGTGTCAGTCCCACTATGTCTTCCCAACTGAGCAATGGTTAGAGGAAAAAGATCATTCAGGTCTTCAGTAATGTCACCAACATTCATACACTGGCTTCAATCTTCAAAGTCCATTCAAAAACCATCAAGAGAACATTGAATAAGTTTAAAAAAGAGGGTACAGTAGAAAGGAAAACTGGATCAGCAGGTCACAACAAGAATAGGAATCAATATTTCAACATAGAGTTAAAAAGATCAATTAGAAAAGATCCAACTCAATTCATAAGATGTTTGGCATGTGAGAGAAGAGTTTCAGCTATGAAAATCCAAAAAGCCATGAAAAAAGATGTAAAATGAAATTGTATGTGAAACGTGGGAGGCACCTTGTTACTCTGAGAGTGAAAATTAGAAGGTTAGATAGGCAAAGAATAAGTTGGAAAATGATCCTGGAATAATCATCTACACAGATGAGAAGAATTTTACACCAGATGCATACACAAATAGATGCAATGGCCATATTCTGGATTTACATCTTCATGAGAGAGACAAGACTGTCACTTTCAAGTGCAAAAACCCTGCCAAGGTAATGGTTTTTGCTTGTGTGGCTTCTGGTGGCAAGAAGATGCCATTGATCATGTTTGAGAAGGATAAGAGACTGACAGGAGTTGACTATGTTCAAATTTTGAAAAAGGTAAAGACCTGGATTCTTTCTTAATATCCTGAGGCTAGAGAAATTGAAACTCCAGCATGATCAATAAAATCTAGATCTAATATATACTTCTTAGCACTGTCTAACCACATTGAGCACTGTTTTGTTTACACCTTATATTGAGTAAATATTTATTCACTTACCTATTTGGTTTATATCCACATTTATACACATATATATATACATATATATAATAATGAATACAGAATCCTAAAATAAGAACTCTGTATTCATTATTATATTGCTCTGCACTTATATTGAGCTCTCTTTAGATTAATATTCTCCTTGGAATTATACTTACCAATTATCAATTGATATTATATATATATATATATATATATATATATATATATATATATATATATATATATATCTTCAAGCAAATTTTGGATTTCCAAAATTTGCTTGAAGATGGAACAGAACTAATGCTTTTGATTTAATTATATAATTGAATTTAAAGTTTTTAGTTTCTGTTTTTGAAACATGGTAATTCCTGTGTAGCGATGAAACCATATTTTTAAATCAGTTCATTTATAATATTTATGCTCTGCATATTTACATTGAGCACTGTTTTGTAAAAATAAAAATATCAATAAGAACACTGGATTGTATATCTTACTGTCCTTTCTTTTTTTACTATAATATATATATATATATATATATATATTATTCAGGATGACAGCAATTAACACAACACTCCTATTTCTCAAAGATAACTGTTTTGTATGTTAGAGTTTGTTATGCAGCCTCTCATGAAGAAAAGAACAGCTGCTAGTTCTGGGTAGGATGATAAACTACATCTGTCAGCAAGGCCTTTGATCAGAAAATTGGAGGTTTTTATGTGTGAGGAACCATTGCTTAAATGCTGTTGTTTCCAGACTGACCTGGAGTCGTAGCACCTGTTAGAGTCTCAGCTATGAGCAAATAGTGAACACCTCCTAACTAAAATCAAAAGAGTATGAAAGTATAAAAGTACATTTTTATCATAAAAATACCAGCAATACAATTTTAGAAAAAAAATTACCTACATTTTTTTAATATATGTTTTACGTATGTCATCTAGCCAGTTTCCTTCAATTTGTTACTCTTTTCGTTCATGTTTCCATCACTTTTGTTATCAAAAATCCCACATTGTGATAATAGATCTGCCAAGAAAGGTGAAATGTTGTAAGAACCTGGATTTAAATTTATTGTGGATGATCTAGGATGCACTTTTTATGCATTGTTGTCTTAATAAATTACTTTCTCCTTTCATTATAGTAGCATTTTTAAATCAAAATTATGAAAATCATTATGGTAGCAACTAATGCATAATGGGTTGTTTTGCAAAAGATCCCTTTTTGTGTTTGTGGTGATATGCAAATTTATATATATATATATATATATATATATATATATATATGCAGAAATATAGTCTTAAAGTGTGCTATATTTATGGGGTAAAGTGCTCAATATCAGAGATAGAGCGTGTGTAAATATAAAAGTGGACATGGAAGTCAGCACTTAGAGGCGACAGTCTGTTTCATGCTAGTGCAATCGCCTATGATTGCACTAGCATGAAACAGACTGTCGCCTCTAAGTGCTGACTTCCATGTCCACTTTTATATATATATATATATATATATATATATATATATACATCTCGTCTGCAGTCGCTCTCTCACAGACACGATGTTGCCTCGCTCTGCCTTTTTTACAAGTACTTCCATGGTAATTGCTCTGAGGAGTTGCGTTCGCTTGTCCCCAGGCCTCGTGAATTTAAACGCCCCACCAGGCTGGCATCCCGCTCCCACCCCTACACCATGGAAACTGTTAGAGGTAGATGTCTCTTCTACTCCAATAGCTTCATGTCTCGCACATCTCGCCTATGGAACTCCCTTCCCTATTACTGTTTCCCTGACAAATACAATCTCCAACGGTTTAAGTGTAGCGTCAATCGACATCTCCAGTTGCCTTGATCTATCCACTTCCCTTCTCCACATCCTTTCATTTTTCATTCCTATCTGCTCTCGCTCCGGATCTTTTGTGGCTCCCTTGCCTTGATCGATCCACTGTCTTTCTCTTTCTCCACATCCCCTCCCTTGCCACTCCTATCTGCTCTTCCTCCAACCCTTCTTTAACCCCTTGCATGATAGTGGCCTCCGGCCTTGCTTGGGGTGATACGATTAAAAAAAAAAAAAAAAAAAAAAAAAAGATTGTATATAAGTGGGAAGGTTTCTACACTCGTGAGTGAGATATCTATCCTTTACTATACTGCATACTTGTGAGAACTTTACCCAACACAACAGCATGGCATCAATGATAGAATATCTAACCTTGTTAGAGAATCCTCAGCCTGTTGAGACTTGGATGAGATAATTTATTCCTAGCATCAGCGGGTTGTGAGGCTGTAAAAAAGATTTCTGTAATCGTCTATCTGAAGATGTTAGAAGACTTAACATTTGAAGAAATTGCCAACTCTCTACAAGCAAATGTATGTCCAAAAAAGAAACTGGTTATAGCTGAGAGGAGGAAGTTCCTTGAAATCAGGTAAAACCCAAATGAAACCATTAGACAGTACATTCACAGGCTAAAAGAAGCATCAAGTTACTGTGGATTTGAATAGTTGTGTACAAGACTGATGTCTATAGAAGAGGAATGACTACAGTTAAGGATAATTGAAGGACTGTATGACGTCTCGAGTAAGTACAGAATTTTGGAACAGCTTCAAGTCCAGAACATGAATATTGAAATGAATTTTGAATTTTTACAGCAGCCAGAGTTAATTCAGAGATTTAATATCCCTAAGACTAACATGGAGATATACAGTTTATGTAAATATTGTTTTTGCGACAAAGAACATGAATGAACAAGTATAAATGCCAGGCTTTTGGAAAGATGTTTTAAGTACAAGAAGAAAAACCATTTCCATTCAGTATGCAAATATAGAAAAATAGTAAAAGTAGAAAAGATAGAGATGAGAAATATTGAAATTTATGAAGTAAAAGTGTGAGAAAACTAGAGAAAGGGTGAAAATAAATGGAATACCTGTACTAATGCATGTGGATATGGGTAGTCATGTAATGTTAATACTCAAGAAGTTCTGTGAAAAAAATGGGAAAACCAAAATTAAGCAGGACCAATCTGCAATTGAAACAATTTGACAGATCAGTCCAAAGACCAGTTGGATGGTTTGAGAGGCTGTTTGAGACTAAGACTTGATTCGAGGTAATACCAATCATAGTTGTGGAGTGCATAAAAGATCATGGTCTCTTGGGGGGTTGACATATTAAGAATAGACACCTCAAAGTTAATTAACAGTATAAAATTAGAAGAACCTGAGATTAGATTTTTAAAGGATTATGAGGTAAGTGTTTGGCGCAAAGAGAATAGCCAACTGGTATATTTTCAGTCTCATAAATGTTTGGTTCACCTTCTGCCTATGGTTATGATGAAACTTAATAAAATGATTGAACAAGGAATATTCAAGAAGGTCAGCGAGGGTGGTAACAATTAGGCTTCTTTAATTGTGGCCATATGCAAAACAAATGGAGATTTAAAGATTTGTGGTGACTACAAAGTTGGTGTAAATCACCAAATATTGAAATGGTCTATCATGAGTTTGCTGGCATTCAATTTTTTGCCAAGATTGATCTGGAATCTGTGTATAATCAGATTAAAATTGATGACCATTTTCAAGAAGTTACCATGATAAGCACTCCTACATGTCTTCTAAGGTGGACTTGTCTGCCATTTGAAATTAAAACATCCAGCCACATATTCCAAAAGGCTATTTATAATGTCACACACCACCCACAATCACCAGGCAAGTCCATGGTTGATCCCTATGGCCAGCCTTGGAGTTGGTCGCCTCGATCCTCAATCCCACCCTGCTCATGTTGTATTTGTTTTAGATCACAAGGTGAAGGCCGAGTCATATACCCAACATTATTGATCTGGCAGCTTTGGTGAGATGACATCTCAAAGAACAAAGTAAGAGACAGCTGTGTAACACAAGAACTTTATACCAAAGGTTCATACAATGAACGTTCTACTCACTAAATTAAGAACATGCAGATTTCCAATACTTTCTCTCTAAATACCCCATGACACTATGTTTAGTTACACTTGGTAAACTGGTACAAAGCTGAAGTCTGATTTCTTCCACTCAGTTTCTTTGGGCCAACTATTCAGTTGTAATTGGTAGCCTGGAACAAGGCCAAAGTGTAAGTCTTTCACACTGTGATTTCTTTGGGCCAACCCTTCAGTTGCATCTGGTAGTCTGGAACCAGGCTGGAGTCTAAGTTCTTTCTGAAGAAGTTGTGTAGGTTTTGGCAAAGTGGATCTTGAACCAACTGGCAATACACCTCTCTCGAAAACAGCACCTCAAACTGTCTGGTTCCTTCTTCTCTGTCTCTCACTTCAATCAGCTGTATTTATGGACCCTCATGCAAATCTGGCACAAGGCATGAGGTGGTTGGGGGTTCCTGAAGAAACCCAGCATCTATACAGAGACTTTTATTGTTTTGTCTTGGGAAATTGATTGCCTGATCAAATTTGAAGAGATTCCTCCCCCAAAGAGTGGCGGTGGCAGAATATTGATCCACCCAACTCCTTCCATCTCATGAGGGTGCCTCTCACTATCACTGCTCAAAGGGTGCAGGCAATTCCTCCACCTTCCTTGAAATTTTACCTGGGCCTCCACCTTTTCTCCATCTCCCTATCAAACCTGTTCCCAGAGGCTTGGTGTGGTCTAACCCAAATTACTAAATTCAATTATCATCCATTATTTCCATCAGTGAGGAATTCTTATTGCATCCCTGCAGGTCAGCTCTATTTGGGATCCATCATCTGTTGTTTTCTCTTGCCAGCTCTCTGGTTAACAACCAACAAAAAGAGACAATTCCTTTGTTTTAATAAATTTTATCGTGTCTTAGGCAGAAAAAAACAAAAAACAATGGGTAATTTGCTTTTTAAACCCCGTGCTAAGTATCTAATAAAAATTTCCTGAACAGTTATATTTAGGTGTAAATCTACATGCTTAATTAAAAAATAACAGAGAAATTTTGATAAAATCTACCTTTTTGGAGTTATTGACAATAACAGTTTGGACTCATTTGTGTTGTTGGCAACTATGGCACAGCAGCCATTATTAGCATTGTTTGCATACATTCGCTGCTAATTAGTATGCATGGAAGATTAACATGTTAACGGCCTTTTTACTGATCTTACTTGTCTCAATTACTGCACAACTGAGGACTCATTGTGTGCACACTAATCAAGGTAAGTAAATGTTTATTTTGCAGTAATAGCTGCTGTGACATGAATGAGTCCAAACTTTTATTGTCGATAACTCCAAAACGGTAGATTTTATCAAAATCTCTTTGTTGTTTTCAAATTAAGTATGTAAATTTACACCTAAATATAACTATTCAGGAAATTCTTATTTCCTAGGGCTTAAAAAGCAAATTACCTAAAAATACAACCACAATTTCATTTCTGTCTTTCCATTGGAAACGGGTCGGTCGTAAGATCCATGTCTTGATTTGGTTTGGTTTGTTTTACGGCATATCAACCTCAATGGGTTATCTAATGCCAACATGATTCTTATTGCTGGTAATATTTTTTTTTTTTCAAAAATATATTGTTGGTAATATTTTTCTCAAAAATATATTGCTGCTAGTATTTTTCCTTCAAAAATGTATTACTGATAATATTTATTTTCTTCAAAAATGTATTACTGATAATATTTATTTTCTTCAAAAATGTATTACTGATAATATTTATTTTCTTCAAAAATGTATTACTGATAATATTTATTTTCTTCAAAAATGTATTACTGATAATATTTATTTTCTTCAAAAATGTATTACTGATAATATTTATTTTCTTCAAAAATGTATTACTGATAATATTTATTTTCTTCAAAAATGTATTACTGATAATATTTATTTTCTTCAAAAATGTATTACTGATAATATTTATTTTCTTCAAAAATGTATTACTGATAATATTTATTTTCTTCAAAAATGTATTACTGATAATATTTATTTTCTTCAAAAATGTATTACTGATAATATTTATTTTCTTCAAAAATGTATTACTGATAATATTTATTTTCTTCAAAAATGTATTACTGATAATATTTATTTTCTTCAAAAATGTATTACTGATAATATTTATTTTCTTCAAAAATGTATTACTGATAATATTTATTTTCTTCAAAAATGTATTACTGATAATAATGTATTGTTAGTAATAATTTTTTCTTCAAAAAATTTATTGCTGGTATTAAAATTTATTTTTACACTTTCATAGTGTATTGACCCCAGTCTGGGGGTTAACTATTTACCTATAGTTAGGGCCCTAACAAGTGCTACCACCCCAGGTCAGGGTGGACCTGAGAACACCATGCTCCTCGAAACCTCCTGATCAGAGGCCTTGCTGTTGGGCATAGTTTATCGTTTTACCCAGGACGCAGACGTCGGACTGTCCATGTCTTATCAACTGACTGAATTTGGCTAGAGACTCATTTTCAGCAGTCATAGGTGGCCCTCCCCATCACCCACTTCATTCAATGAGTGACCTACTGATGCTCTCATCATCTCTCATTGACAATTGTTAAAATGTAATCTATTCTTCTCCGTGTGGTTAAGCGGACACTTAAGAAAATACCATTGCTTAAGATTAAGTCAACCAAAAACAGATGGCTTCTATGCTAGCTGTCATTGGCATTGGAATCCAAGGGTGAAGAGAGAAAAGAAAAGAAATATCATTTTCTTTCATTCTTCTGGTATACTTTCAGTCTATTGAAAAACATTGTTTTTCTTTTTTGTTTTCCATTTTATTTTGAAAGCCTTTTTGCCAATTTACCAGCACCATCTTAAAAAACTCTTATATTGAGAAAGTTTTGGAAGGAGTAAAAAACATCATTATTTAAGAGAACAACATCGATATTGGTTCTTGTACGAGGTGAAGCTAAAGAATAAAACGGAATAGGTTCTGAGCAGATTGAGTAATGCAGGCATAACAATTGAAATAAGTATAAATTTAATTGAGAAAATTTCATACTTAGATATCAAATATCTAAAGATGGGATCTTGCCAGATGACAGATTTATTAGCAAAATATCAGAAACAAGTACACTAAAAAATAAGAAAGAGTTAAAATCTTTCTTCGGTTTTATAATAAATATATACCTTGATATAGCAACATGATTGAACTTTTTGTGAACTTGAGAAAGAATAATAAATTTCAGTAGACTGAAAGACATGAGGTGGCCTTCAAAAAGCTAAAGGAAGCACTTAGAAACAAGCCATTAATTAAGGTATTTGACCCAACAAAAGAACTCACACTAACTACTGACGCTAGCAAATGTGCGATAGCAGCAATCTTATCACAAGGACAGCCTATTATTGTATTTGTCCAGAAATTTGATGGCAGCAGAGACAAATTATTTGAACATTGAAAAAGAAGCAATGACAATTGTCTGGAGTACTGAAAAGGCACGGAATTTGTTAATGAGTAAGAAATTTCTACTAAAGTCGAACCACAAACCCTTAGACTTCATTTTCAACTCAAGGAAAGAGTTGACTAAAGTCACATCGTCCAGAGTTTTGAATTGGGCAATTAAGCTTATGGCATTTGATTATAGTAAAAGAAATGCCATTCCACACATAGATGCAGTGTCAAGTTCAAATTTTAATACCTAGACTGTTGAAACAAAGAGCAGTTGTAAGGACAAAATTTTGCACTGGGTAGAAATAGATGTGTTATCCTTGAGGTGGCTCAAGCAGGATTATTATATTGAAAAGAGTACTAAATAAAATACGGAATAATGTATGGAACAATTGCTCTAGGGTGGAAAAGCCTTTTAAGGAAGCAAGACACAGATTAACAACTAAAAGAGGAGTCTTATGTAGTGCAGATCACCAAAATCATTAAGTAAAGGTGTTATTAAAGCAATACATGATGACATACATGGTGGTGTATTAAACACACACCTGAGTTTGAAACTACAAGCCTGGTGGCTGGGGTAAACACAAGACATGGAGGATTGTGTCAGAAAATGCCCTAAGTCTGCAAAGATAAAGAGCTTTAGGCAAACCAAGTTTCATTCATGGCCAAAAGAGGAGGAGCTATGGATAAAAGTACATATGGATCATGCATACATTAAAGATGTAAGCCTAATCCTATAACAAGTAGACACATATTCTGGTTGGCCTAAAGTGATTAAAGTTTTGGACAGAAAAGCAAGTACTGCAAAACATGTTAAAAGTAGTAATTTCAAAGAACAGAGTACCTAAGACATTGGTGTTGGATAATGCACCAGAGATTGCTGAATGCTTGTGTTCATGGTTACCATGAATGAGATGTAGACTATACAGAACACCCCCATACCATCTTCAGTCAAATGGAATTGCAGTAAGGATGGTCTTGACGATAAAAGTTCTGCCTTTATTCTCTGTATTGGCAACACAAAGAATTTTATTTTAACAATTCTTGTCTTTTCTTTTCACCTCACCAGTGATACATGTTTTGTTTGTTCTCTTGTGCTACCATACACAGGTTTATAATACCTCTGATTTTTAAAAAGTCTAAATCGGGTTCTATCTAGATGATGTAGTTTGGTATATGGGGGTAAAAATACTGACAATTATTAACAGATGACAGAGGGGACTAGATGTGTGAAGCATGTACAACATTGCCGCTCTTCAAGGAAAGATTTCCTTGAAGATAAAATGCAGCATCAGCATTTTACAATACTTGTGACCAATACTTCTCCAGCTGGAGGTCAGGACCAAATCAGATGCCAAGTATCTTGCACAGGTCATCTACCCAACTGAAGTGACTTGGAAAAAAAAAACTTTTCCACAAGCTCAACCCCAAGACATATGTCACTATCTCATACATTCTGATTTCTATGTAAACCTACACAAATTTGGCAGTGCTTGTTACAATGTTAAATGAAATTGAGAAAACAAGCATCCAAGTACACACGCAAAGTAGGTTAGGCTTTTTTAGCTTTTCAAAATCTGTTGTTATCATCATTTTGTGCACACATTCGGTTTCAAAAATATAACTGTAAATATGCCGATGGATCTCAATATTTGGCATCCCTACACCATCTTTGAAATGATGGTGGCAACATAACTTACGATATACCTATGACCCTTAAAACAGTGTAAACAGGGTTCTGCCTAGCTTAAATAGTTTGGTATATGGAAGTTCTGACAATTCACAAAAGATTAATGATTCTAAAACTGGGTCAACATATCTTGAAGACTGCTCCAAATATGATCTTCCCATATCCATGTTGGTTCTAATCTCTTTGAATATTCCTTTCAGAATTTGTCAACCATGTCAGGGTTGGTGATAATTCTTGATAAAATTTAATATGCAAATGTATATAAGTACCATTCTGTTTTTTATCACATGGAGGCACCTGAAACAGTTAGGAGCAAGAGTCCCATATTGGAAGATAAGATCCATGAAGTTTTCAACCTTGCTTATTAATTGTATTTGAGGTTGTTATACATGTATGCCCCCTTGAGTTGAAGATTTTGACTAAAAACTTAAATCAACTGTGGGCTATGCTGCATTGTCTACCATGATGATATCCATAAAATATATATATCTTTAGAGTTCACCCTGCTTTTATTGGATTTATAAACCTAAATGAACTGAAAGTCTTCTTTATAGTAACATCCAACACAATCTAAATGCTATGTCTGTGAAGAAAAGCAAACATGTGAAATTCAGAAAATTTGTGGCCCAGAATTGTTAATGTAATATTATTGTATTGCTGATATAGAGGATGTGAGATGATAGTCTCTTTGTGGACAAAGGAAGCAACATAGAGGATGTGTAGAGTTGGTTGGGTACACATACTCCATAAGTTAAAATGAAAAATATTTTTAGCCAGGTTTGACAGGAGGGATTTGCCTGATCATAATGCTACTTTAAAGAAGTTAAATATAATTGTAAATCCCAAAACAGATCAGAAATATACACTGACCCCCCACTTTGAGCCCACAAAACATTTTCAATGAAATCCCAATTATACGAGTCGACTCCTTTGCATGCTACACTCACTCCATAAGTTAAAATGAAAAATATTTTTAGCCAGGTTTGAGAGGAGGGAATTGCCAGATCATAATGCTAATTTAAAGAAGGTAAATATAATTGTAAAGCGCAAAACAGGACAGAAATATACAGTGACCCCCCACTTTGCGCCCACAAAACATTTTCAATGAAATCCCAATTATACGAGTCGACTCCTTTGCATGCTACACTCACTCCATATGTTAAAATGAAAAATATTTCTAGCCAGCTTTGAGAGGAGGGATTTGCGAGATCATAATGCTAATTTAAAGAAGGTTAATATAACTGTAAATCGCAAAACAGGACAGAAATATACAGTGACCACCCACTTTGTGCCCACAAAACATTGTCAATGAAATCCCAATTATACGAGTCGACTCCTTTGCATGCTACACTCACTCCATAAGTTAAAATGAAAAATATTTTTAGCCAGGTTTGAGAGGAGAGATTTGCCAGATCAAAATGCTAATTTAAACAAGTTAAATATAATTATAAATCGCAAAACAGATCAGAAATATACACTGACCCCCCACTTTGAGCCCACAAAACATTTTCAATGAAATCCCAATTATACGAGTCGACTCCTTTGCATGCTACACTCACTCCATAAGTTAAAATGAAAAATATTTTTAGCCAGGTTTGAGAGGAGGGATTTGCCTGATCATAATGCTAGTTTAAAGAAGGTAAATATAATTGTAAAGCGCAAAACAGGACAGAAATATACAGTGACCCCCCCACTTTGAGCTCACAAAATATTTTCAATGAAATCCCAATTATACGAGTCGACTCCTTTGCATGCTACACTCACTCAATAAGTTAAAATGAGAAATATTTTTAGCCAGGTTTGAGAGGAGGGATTTGCCTGATCATAATGCTAATTTAAAGAACGTAAATATAATTGTAAAGCGCAAAACAGGACAGAAATATACAGTGACCCCCCACTTTTCGGCCACAAATCATTTTCAATGAAATCCCAATTATACCAGTCGACTTCTTTGCAAGCTACACTCACTTCATAAGTTAAAATGAAAAATATTGTTAGCCAGGTTTGAGATGATGGATTTGCCAGATCATAATGCTAATTTAAAGAAGGTAAATATAATTGTAAAGCGCAAAACAGGACAAAAATATACAGTGACCCCCCACTTTGAGCCCACAAAATATTTTCAATGAAATCCCAATTATACGAGTCGACTCCTTTGCATGCTACACTCACTCCATAAGTTAAAATGAAAAATATTTTTAGCCAGGTTTGAGAGGAGGGATTTGCCTGATCATAATGCTAATTTAAAGAACGTAAATATAATTGTAAAGCGCAAAACAGGACAGAAATATACAGTGACCCCTTCTTTGCGCCCACAAAACATTTTCAATGAAATCCCAATTATACGAGTCGACTCCTTTTCATGCTACACTTACTCCATAAGTTAAAATGAAAAATATTTTTAGCCAGGTTTGAGAGGAGGGATTTGCCTGATCATAATGCTAATTTAAAGAAGTTATAATATAATTGTAATTCGCAAAACAGGACAGAAATATAGTGTGACACCCCACTTTGCGCCCACAAAACATTTTCAATGAAATCCCAATTATACGAGTCGACTCCTTTGCATGCTACACTCACTCCATAAGATAAAATGAAAAATATTTTTAGCCAGGTTTGAGAGGAGGAATTTGCCTGATCATAATGCTAATTTAAAGAAGTTAAATATAATTGTAAATCCCAAAACAGGACAAAAATATACAGTGACCCCCCACTTTGCGCCCACAAAACATTTTCAATGAAATCCCAATTATACGAGTCGACTCCTTTGCATGCTACACTCACTCCATAAGTTAAAATGAAAAATATTTTTAGCCAGGTTTGAGAGGAGGGATTTGCCTGATCATAATGCTAATTTAAAGAAGTTAAATATAAATATAAATCGCAAAACAGGACAGAAATATACAGTCCCCCTACACAAAACATTTTCAATGAAATCCCAATTAAACGAATCGATTATTTTGCGTTCTACACTCACTCCATAAGTTAAAATGAAAAATATTTTTAGCCAGGATTGAGAGGAGGGATTTGCCTGATCATAATGCTAATTTAAAGAAGTTAAATATAATTGTAAATCGCAGAACAGGACAGAAATATACAGTGACCCCCCACTTTGCGGCCACAAAACATTTTCAATGAAATCCCATTTATACGAGTCGACTCCTTTGCATGCTACACTCACTCCATAAGTTAAAATGAAAAATATTTTTAGCCAGATTTGAGAGGAGGGATTTGCCTGATCATATGCTAATTTAAAGATAGTAAATATAATTGTAAATCGCAAAACAGGACAGAAATATACAGTGACCCCCCACTTTGTACCCACAAATCATTTTCAATGAAATCCCAATTATACGAGTCGACTCCTTTGCTTGCTACACTCACTCCATAAGTTAAAATGAAAAATATTTTTAGCCAGGTTTGAGAGGAGGGATTTGCCAGGTCATAATGCTAATTGAAAGAAGTTAAATATAATTATAAAGCGCAAAAAAGGACAGAAATATACAGTGACCCCCCCACTTTCTGCCGATAGAACATTTTCAATGAAATCCCAATTATACGAGTCGACTCCTTTGCATGCTACACTCACTCCATAAGTTAAAATGAAAAATATTTTTAGCCAGGTTTGAGAGGAGGCATTTGCCAGATCATAATGCTAATTTAAAGAAGGTAAATATAATTGTAAATCCCAAAACAGATCAGTAATATACAGTGAATCACCACTTTAGCCCACAGAACATTTTCAATGAAATCCCAATTATACGAGTCGAATCCTTTGCATGCTACACTCACTCCATAAGTTAAAATGAAAAATATTTTTAGCCAAGTTTGAGAGGAGGGATGTGGCAGATCATAATGCTAATTTAAGTAAGTTAAATATAATTGTAAATCGCAAAACAGGGCAGATATATACAGTGACCCCCCACTTTGCACCCACAAAACATTTTCAATGAAATCACAATTATACGAGTCGACTCCTTTGCAGGCTTCACTCACTACATAAGTTAAAATGAAAAATATTTTTAGCCAGGTTTGAGAGGAGGGATTTGCCAGATCATAATGCTAATTTAAAGAAGTTAAATATAATTATAAAGCGCAAAAAAGGACACAAATATACAGTGACCCCCACATTGCGCCCACAAAACATTTTTAATGAAATCCCAATTATACGAGTCGACTGCTTTGCATACTACACACACTCCATATGTTAAAATGAAAAATATTTTTAGCCAGGTTTGAGAGGAGGGATTTGCCAGATCATAATGCTAATTTAAAGAAGTTAAATATAATTGTAAATCGCAAAACAGGACAGAAATATACAGTGACCCCCAACTTTGTGCCCACAAAATATTTTCAATGAAATCCCAATTATACGAGTCGACTCCTTTGCATGCTACACTCACACCATAAGTTAAAATGAAAAATATTTTTAGCCAGGTTTGAGAGGAGGGATTTGCCTGGTCATAATACTACTTTAAAGAAGTTAAGTATAATTGTAAGTCGCAAAACAGGACAGAAATATACAGTGACCCCCCACTTTGCGCCCACAAAACATTTTCAATGAAATCCCAATTATACGAGTCGACTCCTTTGCATGCTACACTCACTCCATGAGTTAAAATGAAAAATATTTTTAACCAGGTTTGAGAGGAGGGATTTGCCTGATCATAATACTAATTTAAAGAAGTTAAATATAATTGTAAGTCGCAAAACAGGACAGAAGTACCCAGAGACCCCCCACTTTGCGCCCACAAAACATTTTCAATGAAATCCCAATTATACGAGTCGACTCCTTTGCATGCTACACTCACTCCATAAGTTAAAATGAAAAATATTTTTAGCCAGGTTTGAGAGGAGGGATTTGCCTGATCATAATGCTAATTTAAAGAAGTTAAATATAATTGTAAGTCGCAAAATAGGAATGAAATATAGAGTGACCCCCCACTTTGCGCCCACAAATTATTTTCAATGAAATCCCAATTATACGAGTCGACTCCTTTGCATGCTACACTCACTCCATGAGTTAAAATGAAAAATATTTTTAACCAGATTTGAGAGGAGGGATTTGCCTGATCATAATGCTAATTTAAAGAAGTTAAATATAATTGTAAGTCGCAAAACAGGACAGAAATATACAGTGACCCCCCACTTTGCGCCCACAAAACATTTTCAATGAAATCCCAATTATACGAGTCGACTCCTTTGCATGCTACACTCACTCCATGAGTTAAAATGAAAAATATTTTTAACCAGGTTTGAGAGGAGGGATTTGCCTGATCATAATGCTAATTTAAAGAAGTTAAATATAATTGTAAGTTGCAAAACAGGACAGAAATATACAGTGACCCCCAACTTTGCGCCCACAAAACATTTTCAATGAAATCCCAATTATACGAGTCGACTCATTGCATGCTACACTCACTCCATGAGTTAAAATGAAAAATATTTTTAACCAGGTTTCAGAGGTGGGATTTGCCTGATCATAATACTAATTTAAAGAAGTTAAATATAATTGTAAGTCGCAAAACAGGACAGAAATATACAGTGACCCCCGACTTTGCGCCCACAAAACATTTTCAATGAAATCCCAATTATACGAGTCGACTCCTTTGCATGCTACACTCACTCCATGAGTTAAAATGAAAAATATTTTTAACCATGTTTGAGAGGAGGGATTTGCCTGATCATAATGCTAATTTAAAGCAGTTAAATATAATTGTAAGTTGCAAAACTGGACAGAAATATACAGTGCCCCCCCACTTTGCGCCCACAAAACATTTTCAATGAAATCCCAATTATACGAGTCGACTCCTTTGCATGCTACACTCACTCCATGAGTTAAAATGAAAAATATTTTTAACCAGGTTTGAGAGGAGGAATTTGCCTGTTCATAATCCTAATTTAAAGAAGTTAAATATAATTGTAAGTCGCAAAACAGGACAGAAATATACAGTGACACCCCACTTTGCGCCCACAAAACATTTTCAATGAAATCCCAATTATACGAGTCGACTCCTTTGCATGCCACACTCACTCCATGAGTTAAAATGAAAAATATTTTTAACCAGGTTTGAGAGGAGGGATTTGCCTGTTCATAATCCTAATTTAAAGAAGTTAAATATAATTGTAAGTCGCAAAACAGGACAGAAATATACAGTGACCCCCCACTTTGCGCCCACAAAACATTTTCAATGAAATCCCAATTATACGAGTCGACTCCTTTGCATGCTACACTCACTCCATGAGTTAAAATGAAAAATATTTTTAACCAGGTTTGAGAGGAGGGATTTGCCTGATCATAATACTAATTTAAAGAAGTTAAATATAATTGTAAGTCGCAAAACAGGATAGAAAAATACAGTGACCCCCACTTTGCGCCCAAAAAACATTTTCAATGAAATCCCAATTATACGAGTCGACTCCTTTGCATGCTACACTCACTCTATAAGTTAAAATGAAAAATATTTTTAGCCAGGTTTGAGAGGATGGATATGACTCATCATAATACTAATTTAACTAAGTTAAATATAATTGTAAGTCGCAAAACAGGACAGAAATATACAGTGACCCCCCACTTTGCGGCCACAAAACATTTTCAATGAAATCCCAATTATACGAGTCGACTCCTTTGCATGCTACACTCACTCCATAAGTTAAAATGAAAAATATTTTTAGCCAGGTTTGAGAGGAGGGATTTGACTCATCATAATACTAATTTAACGAAGTTAAATATAATTGTAAGTCGCAAAACAGGACAGAAATATACAGTGCCGCCCCACTTTGCGCCCACAAAACATTTTCAATGAAATCCCAATCATACGAGTCGACTCCTTTGCATGCTACACTCATTCCATAAGTTAAAATGAAAAATATTTTTAACCAGGTTTGAGAGGAGGGATTTGCCTGATCATAATGCTAATTTAAAGAAGTTAAATATAATTGTAAGGTGCAAAACAGGACAGAAATATACAGTGTCTCCCACTTTGCGCCCACACAACATTTTCAATGAAATCCCAATTATACGAGTCGACTCATTGCATGCTACACTCACTCCATGAGTTAAAATGAAAAATATTTTTAACCAAGTTTGATAGGAGGGATCTGTCTGATCATAATGCTAATTTAAAGAAGTTAAATATAATTGTAAGTCGCAAAACAGGAATGAAATATAGAGTGACCCCACACTTTGCGCCCACAAATTATTTTCAATGAAATCCCAATTATACGAGTCGACTCCTTTGCATGCTACACTCAGTCCATAAGTTAAAATGAAAAATATTTTTAACCAGGTTTGAGAGGAGGGATTTGCCTGATCATAATACTAATTTAAAGAAGTTAAATATAATTGTAAGTCGCAAAACAGGACAGAAATATACAGTGACCCCAAACTTTGCGCCCACAAAACATTTTCAATGAAATCCCAATTATACGAGTCGACTCCTTTGCTTGCTACACTCACTCCATATGTTAAAATGAAAAATATTTTTAACCAGGTTTGAGAGGAGGGATTTGCCTGATCATAATATTAATTTAAAGAAGTTAAATATAAATGTAAGTCGCAAAACAGGACAGAAATATACAGTGACCCCCACTTTGCGCCCACAAAAGATTTCAATGAAATCCCAATTATACGAGTCGACTCCTTTGCATGCTACACTCACTCCATAAGTTAAAATGAAAAATATTTTTAACCAGGTTTGAGAGGAGGGATTTGCCTGATCATAATATTAATTTAAAGAAGATAAATATAAATGTAAGTCCCAAAACAGGACAGAAATATACAGTGATCCCCCACTTTGCGCCCACAAAACATTTTCAATGAAATACCAATTATACGAGTCGACTCCTTTGCTTGCTACACTCATTCCATAAGTTAAAATGAAAAATATTTTTAACCAGGTTTGAGAGGAGGGATTTGCCTGATCATAATGCTAATTTAAAGAAGTTCAATATAATTGTAAGTCGCAAAACAGGACAGAAATATACAGTGACCCCCCACTTTGCGCCCACAAAACATTTTCAATGAAATCCCAATTATACGAGTCGACTCCTTTGCATGCTACACTCACTCCATGAGTTAAAATGAAAAATATTTTTAACCAGGTTTGAGAGGAGGGATTTGCCTGATCATAATGCTAATTTAAAGAAGTTAAATATAATTGTAAGTCGCAAAACAGGACAGAAATATGCAGTGCCCCCCCACTTTGCGGCCACAAAACATTTTCAATGAAATCCCAATTATACGACTCGACTCCTTTGCATGCTAAACTCACTCCATAAGTTAAAATGAAAAATATTTTTAACCAGGTTTGAGAGGAGGGATTTGCCTGATCATAATGCTAATTTAAAGAAGTTAAATATAATTGTAAGTCGCAAAACAGGACAGAAATATACAGTGACCCCCCTCTTTGCGCCCACAAAACATTTTCAATGAAATCCCAATTATACGAGTCGAAACCTTTGCATGCTACACTCACTCCATAAGTTAAAATGAAAAATATTTTTAACCAGATTTGAGAGGAGGGATTTGCCTGATCATAATGCTAATTTAAAGAAGTTAAATATAATTGTAAGTCGCAAAACAGGACAGAAATATACAGTGACCCCCCACTTTGCGCCCACAAAACATTTTCAATGAAATCCCAATTATACGAGTCGACTCCTTTGCATGCTACACTCACTCCATAAGTTAAAATGAAAAATATTTTTAACCAGATTTGAGAGGAGGGATTTCCCTGATCATAATGCTAATTTAAAGAAGTTAAATATAATTGTAAGTCGCAAAACAGGACAGAAATATACAGTGACCCCCCGCTTTGCGCCCACAAAACATTTTCAATGAAATCCCAATTATACGATTCGACTCCTTTGCATGCTAAACTCACTCCATAAGTAAAAATGAAAAATATTTTTAACCAGGTTTGAGAGGAGGGATTTCCCTGATCATAATGCTAATTTAAAGAAGTTAAATATAATTGTAAAGCGCAAAACAGGACTGAAATATACAGTGACCCCCCACTTTGCGCCCACAAAACATTTTCAATGAAATCCCAATTATACGAGTCGACTCCTTTGCATGCTAAACTCACTCCATAAGTTAAAATGAAAAATATTTTTAACCAGGTTTGAGAGGAGGGATTTGCCTGATCATAATACTAATTTAAAGAAGTTAAATATAATTGTAAGTTGCAAAACAGGACAGAAATATACAGTGACCCCCACTTTGCGCCCACAAAACATTTTCAATGAAATCCCAATTATACGAGTCGACTCCTTTGCATGCTACACTCACTCCATAAGTTAAAATGAAAAATATTTTTAACCAGATTTGAGAGGAGGGATTTCCCTGAACATAATGCTAATTTAAAGAAGTTAAATATAATTGTAAGTCGCAAAACAGGACAGAAATATACAGTGACCCCCCGCTTTGCGCCCACAAAACATTTTCAATGAAATCCCAATTATACGAGTCGACTCCTTTGCATGCTAAACTCACTCCATAAGATAAAATGAAAAATATTTTTAACCAGGTTTGAGAGGAGGGATTTCCCTGATCATAATGCTAATTTAAAGAAGTTAAATATAATTGTAAAGCGCAAAACAGGACTGAAATATACAGTGACCCCCCACTTTGTGCACACAAAACATTTTCAATGAAATCCCAATTATACGAGTCAATTCCTTTGCATTCTACACTCACTCCATAAGTTAAAATGAAAAATATTTCTAACCAGATTTGAGAGGAGGGATTTGCCTGATCATAATACTAATTTAAAGAAGTTAAATATAATTGTAAGTCGCAAAACAGGACAGAAATATACAGTGACCCCCCACTTTTTGCCCACAAAACATTTTCAATGAAATCCCAATTATACGAGTCGACTCCTTTGCATGCTACACTCAAACCATAAGTTAAAATGGAAAATATTTTCAGCCAGGTTTGACAGGAGGGATTGGCCTGATCATAATGCTAATTTACAGAAGTTAAATATAATTGTAAATCGCAAAACAGGACAGAAATATACAGTGACCCCCCACTTTGCGCCCACAAAACATTTTCAATGAAATCCCAATTATACGAGTCGACTCCTTTGCATGCTACACTCACACCATGAATTAAAATGAAAAATATTTTTAACCAGATTTGAGAGGAGGGATTTGCCTGATCATAATGCTAATTTAAAGAAGTTAAATATAATTGTAAGTCGCAAAACAGGACAGAAATATACAGTGACCCCCCACTTTTCACCCACAAAACATTTTCAAAGAAATCCCAATTATACGAGTCGACTCTGTTGCATGCTACACTCACTCCATGAGTTAAAATGAAAAATATTTTTAACAAAGTTTGATAGGAGGGATCTGCCTGATCATAATGCTAATTTAAAGAAGTTAAATATAATTGTAAGTCGCAAAACAGGAATGAAATATAGAGTGACCCCACACTTTGCGCCCACAAATTATTTTCAATGAAATCCCAATTATACGAGTCGACTCCTTTGCATGCTACACTCAGTCCATGAGGTAAAATGAAAAATATTTTTAACCAGGTTTGAGAGGAGGGATTTTCCTGATCATAATACTAATTTAAAGAAGTTAAATATAATTGTAAGTCGCAAAACAGGACAGAAATATACAGTGACCCCAAACTTTGCGCCCACAAAACATTTTCAATGAAATCCCAATTATACGAGTCGACTCCTTTGCTTGCTACACTCACTCCATATGTTAAAATGAAAAATATTTTTAACCAGGTTTGAGAGGAGGGATTTGCCTGATCATAATATTAATTTAAAGAAGTTAAATATAAATGTAAGTCGCAAAACAGGACAGAAATATACAGTGACCCCCCACTTTGCGCCCACAAAAAATTTCAATGAAATCCCAATTATACGAGTCGACTCCTTTGCATGCTACACTCACTCCATAAGTTAAAATGAAAAATATTTTTATCCAGATTTGAGAGGAGGGATTTGCCTGATCATAATGCTAATTTAAAGAAGTTGAATATAATTGTCAGTCGCAAAACAGGACAGAAATATACAGTGACCCCAAACTTTGCGCCCACAAAACATTTTCAATGAAATCCCAATTATACGAGTCGACTCCTTTGCATGCTACACTCACTCCATAAATTAAAATGAAAAATATTTTTAACCAGGTTTGAGAGGATGGATTTGCCTGATCATAATATTAATTTGAAGAAGATAAATATAAATGTAAGTCCCAAAACAGGACAGAAATATACAGTGATCCCCCACTTTGCGCCCACAAAACATTTTCAATGAAATACCAATTATACGAGTCGACTCCTTTGCTTGCTACACTCACTCCATGAGTTAAAATGAAAAATATTTTTAACCAGGTTTGAGAGGAGGGATTTGCCTGATCATAATGCTAATTTAAAGAAGTTCAATATAATTGTAAGTCGCAAAACAGGACAGAAATATACAGTGACCCCCCACTTTGCGGCCACAAAACATTTTCAATGAAATCCCAATTATACGAGTCGACTCCTTTGCATGCTACACTCACTCCATGAGTCAAAATGAAAAATGTTTTTAACCAGGTTTGAGAGGAGGGATTTGCCTGATCATAATACTAATTTAAAGAAGTTCAATATAATTGTAAGTCGTAAAACAGGACAGAAATATACAGTGACCCCCACTTTGCGCCCACAAAACATTTTCAAAGAAATCCCAATTATACGAGTCGACTCCTTTGCATGCTACACTCACTCCATGAGTTAAAATATAAAATATTTTTAACCAGGTTTGAGAGGAGGGATTTGCCTGATCATAATACTAATTTAAAGAAGTTAAATATAATTGTAAGTCGCGAAACAGGGCAGAAATATACAGTGACCCCCCACTTTGCGCCCACAAAACATTTTCAATGAAATCCCAATTATACGAGTCGACTCCTTTGCATGCTACACTCACTCCATGAGTTAAAATGAAAAATATTTTTAACCAGGTTTGAGAGGAGGGATTTGCCTGATCATAATACTAATTTAAAGATGGTAAATATAATTGTAAGTCGCAAAACAGGACAGAAATATAACGTGACCCCCACTTTGCGCCCACAAAACATTTTCAATGAAATCCCAATTATACGAGTCGACTCCTTTGCATGCTACACTCACTCCATGAGTTAAAATGAAAAATATTTTTAACCAGGTTTGAGAGGAGGGATTTGCCTGATCATAATACTAATTTAAAGAAGTTAAATATAAATGTAAGTCGCAAAACAGGACAGAAATATACAGTGACCCCCCACTTTGCGCCGACAAAACTTTTTCAATGAAATCCCAATTATACGAGTCGACTCCTTTGCATGCTACACTCACTCCATAAGTTAAAATGAAAAATATTTTTAACCAGGTTTGAGAGGAGGGATTTGCCTGATCATAATGCTAATTTAAAGAAGTTAAATATAATTGTAAGTTGCAAAACAGCAGAGAAATATACAGTGACCCCCCACTTTGCGCCCACAAAACATTTTCAATGAAATCCCAATTATACGAGTCGACTCCTTTGCATGCTACACTCACTCCATAAGTTAAAATGAAAAATATTTTGAACCAGATTTGAGAGGAGGGATTTGCCTGATCATAATGCTAATTTAAAGAAGTTAAATATAATTGTAAGTTGCAAAACAGCACAGAAATATACAGTGCCCCCCCACTTTGCGCCCACAAAACATTTTCAATGAAATCCCAATTATACGAGTCGACTCCTTTGCATGCTACACTCACTCCATAAGTTAAAATGAAAAATATTTTTAACCAGATTTGAGAGGAGGGATTTCCCTGATCATAATGCTAATTTAAAGAAGTTAAATATAATTGTAAGTCGCAAAACAGGACAGAAATATACAGTGACCCCCCGCTTTGCGCCCACAAAACATTTTCAATGAAATCCCAATTATACGAGTCGACTCCTTTGCATGCTACACTCACTCCATGAGTTAAAATGAAAAATATTTTTAACCAGGTTTGAGAGGAGGGATTTCCCTGATCATAATGCTAATTTAAAGAAGTTAAATATAATTGTAAGTCGCAAAACAGGGCAGAAATATACAGTGACCCCCCATTTTGCGCCCACAAAACTTTTTCAATGAAATCCCAATTATACGAGTCGACTCCTTTGCATGCTACACTCACTCCATAAGTTAAAATGAAAAATATTTTTAACCAGGTTTGAGAGGAGGGATTTGCCTGATCATAATGCTAATTTAAAGAAGTTAAATATAATTGTAAGTTGAAACAGCACAGAAATATACAGTGACCCCCCACTTTGCGCCCACAAAACATTTTCAATGAAATCCCAATTATACGAGTCGACTCCTTTGCATGCTACACTCACTCCATAAGTTAAAATGAAAAATATTTTGAACCAGATTTGAGAGGAGGGATTTGCCTGATCATAATGCTAATTTAAAGAAGTTAAATATAATTGTAAATCGCAAAAATGGACAGAAATATATAGTGTGCGCCCACAAAACATTTTCAATGAAATCCCAATTATACGAGTCGACTCTTTTGATTGCTACACTCATTCCATGAGTTAAAATCAAAAATATTTTTAGCCAGGTTTGAGAGGAGGCATTTGCCAGATCATAATGCTAATTTAAAGAAGTTAAATATAATTGTAAAGCGCAAAACAGGACTGAAATATACAGTGACCCCCCACTTTGTGCCCACAAAACATTTTCAATGAAATCCCAATTATACGAGTCAATTCCTTTGCATTCTACACTCACTCCATAAGTTAAAATGAAAAATATTTCTAACCAGATTTGAGAGGAGGGATTTGCCTGATCATAATACTAATTTAAAGAAGTTAAATATAATTGTAAGTCGCAAAACAGGACAGAAATATACAGTGACCCCCCACTTTTTGCCCACAAAACATTTTCAATGAAATCCCAATTATACGAGTCGACTCCTTTGCATGCTACACTCAAACCATAAGTTAAAATGGAAAATATTTTTAGCCAGGTTTGACAGGAGGGATTGGCCTGATCATAATGCTAATTTACAGAAGTTAAATATAATTGTAAATCGCAAAACAGGACAGAAATATACAGTGACCCCCCACTTTGCGCCCACAAAACATTTTCAATGAAATCCCAATTATACGAGTCGACTCCTTTGCATGCTACACTCACACCATGAATTAAAATGAAAAATATTTTTAACCAGATTTGAGAGGAGGGATTTGCCTGATCATAATGCTAATTTAAAGGAGTTAAATATAATTGTAAGTCGCAAAACAGGACAGAAATATACAGTGACCCCCCACTTTTCACCCACAAAACATTTTCAAAGAAATCCCAATTATACGAGTCGACTCTGTTGCATGCTACACTCACTCCATATGTTAAAATGAAAAATATTTTTAGCCAGATTTGAGAGGAGGGATTTGCCTGATCACAATGCTAATTTAAAGAAGTTAAATATAATTGTAAGTTGCAAAACAGCACAGAAATATACAGTGACCCCCCACTTTCCGCCCACAAAACATTTTCAATGAAATCCCAATTATACGAGTCGACTCCTTTGCATGCTACACTCACTCCATAAGTTAAAATGAAAAATATTTTTAACCAGATTTGAGAGGAGGGATTTGCCTGATCATAATGCTAATTTAAAGAAGTTAAATATAATTGTAAATCGCAAAAATGGACAGAAATATATAGTGTGCGCCCACAAAACATTTTCAATGAAATCCCAATTATACGAGTCGACTCCTTTGCATGCTACACTCACTCCATAAGTTAAAATCAAAAATATTTTTAGCCAGGTTTGAGAGGAGGGATTTGCCTGATCATAATGCTAATTTAAAGAAGTTAAATATAATTGTAAATTGCAAAACAGGACAGAAATGTACAGTGACCCCCCACTTTGCGCCCACAAAACATTTTTAATGAAATCCCAATTATACGAGTCGACTCCTTTGCATGCTACACTCACTCCATAAGTTAAAATGAAAAATATTTTTAGCCAGGTTTGAGAGGAGGGATTTGCCAGATCATAATACTAATTTAAAGAAGTTAAATATAATTGTAAATCGCAAAACAGGATAGAAATAAACAGTGACTTCCACTTTGCGCCCACAAAACATTTTCAATGAAATCCCAATTATACGAGTCGACTCCTTTGCATGCTACACTCACTCCATATGTTAAAATGAAAAATATTTTTAGCCAGGTTTGAGAGGAGGGTTTTTCCTGATCATAATACTAATTTAAAGAAGTTAAATATAATTGTAAGTCGCAAAACAGGACAGAAATATACAGTGACCCCCCACTTTGCGCCCACAAAACATTTTCAATGAAATCCCCATTATACGAGTCGACTCCTTTGCATGCTACACTCACTCCATAAGTTAAAATGAAAAATATTTTTAACCAGGTTTGAGAGGAGGGATTTGCCTGATCATAATACTAATTTAAAGAAGTTAAATATAATTGTAAATCGCAAAACAGGACAGAAATATACTGTGACCGCAAACTTTGCGACCACAAAACATTTTCAATGAAATCCCAATTATACGAGTCGAATCCTTTGCATGCTACACTCACTCCATAAGTTAAAATGAAAAATATTTTTAACCAGGTTTGAGAGGAGGGATTTGCCTGATCATAATGCTAATTTAAAGAAGTTAAATATAATTGTAAGTCGCAAAACAGGACAGAAATATACAGTGACCCCCCACTTTGCGCCCACAAAACA
The DNA here is from genome assembly GCA_964036315.1 of Acanthosepion esculentum. Classification (NCBI taxonomy): domain Eukaryota; kingdom Metazoa; phylum Mollusca; class Cephalopoda; order Sepiida; family Sepiidae; genus Acanthosepion; species Acanthosepion esculentum. The sequence continues at coordinate 9,188,570 of OZ038501.1, read as the reverse complement.
TTTTCAATGAAATCCCAATTATACGAGTCGACTCCTTTGCATGCTACACTCACTCCATAAGTTAAAATTAAAAATATTTTTAACCAGGTTTGAGAGGACGGATTTGCCTGATCATAATGCTAATTTAAAGAAGTTAAATATAAGTGTAAGTCGCAAAACAATACAGAAATATACAGTGACCCCCCACTCTGCGCCCACAAAACATTTTCAATGAAATCCCAATTATACGAGTGGACTCCTTTGCATGCTACACTCACTCCATAAGTTAAAACGAAAAATATTTTTAACCAGGATTGAGAGCAGGGATTTGCCTGATCATAATACTAATATAAAGAAGTTAAATATAATTATAAGTCGCAAAACAGGACAGAAATATACTGTGACTCCCACTTTGCGCCCACAAAACATTTTCAATGAAATCCCAATTATACGAGTCGACTCCTTTGCATGCTACACTCACTCCATAAGTTAAAATGAAAAATATTTTTAGCCAGGTTTGAGAGGAGGGATTTGCCTGATCATAATGCCAATTTAAAGAAGTTAAATATAATTGTAAATCGCAAAACAGGACAGAAATATACAGTGACCCCCCCACTTTGCGCCCACAAAACATTTTCAATGAAATCCCAATTATACGAGTCGACTCCTTTGCATGCTACACTCAATCCATAAGTTAAAATGAAAAATATTTTTAGCCAGGTTTGAGAGGAGGCATTTGCCTGATCATAATACTAATTTAAAGAAGTTAAATATAATTGTAAATCGCAAAACAGGACAGAAATATAGAGTGACCCCCCACTTTGCGCCCACAAAACATTTTCAATGAAATCCCAATTATACGAGTCCACTCCTTTGCATGCTACACTCACTCCATAAGTTAAAATGAAAAATATTTTTAACCAGGTTTGCGAAGAGGCATTTGCCTGATCATAATGCCAATTTAAAGAAGTTAAATATAATTGTAAGTCGCAAAACAGGACAGAAATATACAGTGACCCCCCACTTTGCGCCCACAAAACATTTTCAATGAAATCCCAATTATACGAGTCGACTCCTTTGCATGCTACACTCACTCCATGAGTTAAAATGAAAAATATTTTTAGCCAGGTTTGAGAGGAGGCATTTGCCTGATCATAATACTAATTCAAAGAAGTTAAATATAATTGTAAATCGCAAAACAGGACAGAAATATACAGTGACCCCCTACTTTGCGCCCACAAAACATTTTCAATGAAATCCCAATTATACGAGTCGACTCCTTTGCATGCTACACTCACTCCATAAGTTAAAATGAAAAATATTTTTAGCCAGGTTTGAGAAGAGGGATTTGCCTGATCATAATGCTAATTTAAAGAAGTTAAATATAATTGTAAATCGCAAAACAGGACAGAAATATACAGTGACCCCCACTTTGCGACCACAAAACATTTTCAATGAAATCCCAATTATACGAGTCGACTCCTTTGCATGCTACACTCACTCCATAAGTTAAAATGAAAAATATTTTTAGCCAGGTTTGAGAGGAGGGATTTGCCTGATCATAATGCTAATTTAAAGGAGTTAAATATAATTGTAAGTCGCAAAACAGGACAGAAATATAGAGTGACCCCCCTATTTGCGCCGACAAAACATTTTCAATGAAATCCCAATTATACGAGTCGACTCCTTTGCATGCTACACTCACTCCATAAGTTAAAATGAAAAATATTTTTAGCCAGGTTTGAGAAGAGGGATTTGCCTGATCATAATACTAATTTAAAGAAGTTAAATATAATTGTAAATCGCAAAACAGGACAGAAATATACAGTGACCCCCTCTTTGCGTCCACAAATCATTTTCAATGAAATCCCAATTATACGAGTCGACTCCTTTGCATGCTACACTCACTCCATAAGTTAAAATGAAAAATATTTTTAGCCAGGTTTGGGAGGAGGGATTTGCCTGATCATAATGCTAATTTAAAGAAGTTAAATATAATTGTAAGTCGCAAAACAAGACAGAAATATAGAGTGACCCCCCACTTTGCGCCCACAAAACATTTTCAATGAAATCCCAATTATACGAGTCGACTCCTTTGCATGCTACACTCACACCATAAGTTAAAATGAAAAATATTTTTAACCAGGTTTGAGAGGAGGGATTTGCCAGATCATAATGCTAATTTAAAGAAGTTAAATATAATTGTAAATCGCAAAACAGGACAGAAATATAGAGTGACCCCCCACTTTGCGCCCACAAAACATTTTCAATGAAATCCCAATTATACGAGTCGACTCCTTTGCATGCTACACTCACACCATAAGTTAAAATGAAAAATATTTTTAACCAGGTTTGAGAGGAGCGATTTGCCAGATCATAATGCTAATTTAAAGAAGTTAAATATAATTGTAAATCGCAAAACAGGACAGAAATATAGAGTGACCCCCCACTTTGCGCCCACAAAACATTTTCAATGAAATCCCAATTATACGAGTCGACTCCTTTGCATGCTACACTCACACCATAAGTTAAATGAAAAATATTTTTAACCAGGTTTGAGAGGAGGGATTTGCCAGTTCATAATGCTAATTTAAAGAAGTTAAATATAATTCTAAATCGCAAAACAGGACGGAAATATACAGTGACCCCCCACTTTGTGCCCACAAAACATTTTCAATGAAATCCTAATTATACGAGTCGATTACTTTGCATGCTACGCTCATTCCATAAGTTAAAATGAAAAATATTTTTAGATAGGTTTGAGAGGCGGGATTTGCCTGATCATAATGCTAATTTAAAGAAGTTAAATATAATTGTAAATCGCAAAACAGGACAGAAATATACAGTGACCCCCACTTTGCGCCCACAAAACATTTTCAATGAAATCCCAATTATACGAGTCGACTCCTTTGCATGCTACACTCACTCCATAAGTTAAAATGAAAAATATTTTTAGCTAGGTTTGAGAGGAGGGATTTGCCTGATCATAATGCTAATTTAAAGAAGTTAAATATAATTGTAAATCGCAAAACAGGACAGAAATATACAGTGACCCCCACTTTGCGCCCACAAAACATTTTCAATGAAATCCCAATTATACGAGTCGACTCCTTTGCATGCTACACTCACTCACTCCATAAGTTAAAATTTAAAATATTTTTAGCCAGGTTTAAGAGGAGGGATTTGCCTGATCATAACGCTAAATTAAAGAAGTTAAATATAATTGTAAATCGCAAAACAGGACAGAAATATACAGTGACCCCCACTTTGCGCCCACAAAACATTTTCAATGAAATCCCAATTATACGAGTCGACTCCTTTGCATGCTACACTCACTCCATAAGTTAAAATGAAAAATATTTTTAGCCAGGTTTGAGAGGAGGGATTTGCCTGATCATAATACTAATTTAAAGAAGTTAAATATAATTGTAAGTCGCAAAACAGGACAGATATATACAGTGACCCCCCACTTTGCGCCCACAAAACATTTTCAATGAAATCCCAATTATACGGGTCGACTCCTTTGCATGCTACATTCACTCCCTAAGTTAAAATGAAAAATATTTTTAGCCAGGTTTGAGAGGCGGCATTTGCCTGATCATAATACTAATTTAAAGAAGTTAAATATAATTGTAAATCGCAAAACAGGACAGAAATATACAGTGACCCCCCACTTTGCGCCCACAAAACATTTTCAATGAAATCCCAATTATACGAGTCGACTCCTTTGCATGCTACACTCACTCCATAAGTTAAAATGAAAAATATTTTTAGCCAGGTTTGAGAGGCGGCATTTGCCTGATCATAATACTAATTTAAAGAAGTTAAATATAATTGTAAATCGCAAAACAGGACAGAAATATACAGTGACCCCCCACTTTGCGCCCACAAAACATTTTCAATGAAATCCCAATTATACGAGTCGACTCCTTTGCATGCTACACTCACTCCATAAGTTAAAATGAAAAATATTTTTAGCCAGGTTTGAGAGGAGGGATTTACCTGATCATAATGCTAATTTAAAGAAGTTAAATATAATTGTAAGTCGCAAAACAGGACAGAAATATACAGTGACCCCCCACTTTGCGCCCACAAAATATTTTCAATGAAATCCCAATTATACGAGTCGACTCCTTTGCATGCTACACTCACTCCGTAAGTTAAAATGAAAAATATTTTTAGCCAGGTTTGAGAGGAGGGATTTGCCTGATCATAATGCTAATTTAAAGAAGTTAAATATAATTGTAAATCACAAAACAGGATAGAAATATACAGTGACCCCCCACTTTGCGCCCACAAAACATTTTCAATGAAATCCCAATTATACGAGTCGACTCCTTTGCATGCTACACTCACTCCATAAGTTAAAATGAAAAATATTTTTAGCCAGGTTTGAGAGGAGGGATTTGCCTGATCATAATGCTAATTTAAAGAAGTTAAATATAATTATAATCGCAAAACAGGACAGAAATATACAGTGACCCCCCACTTTGCGCCCACAAAACATTTTCAATGAAATCCCAATTATACGAGTCGACACCTTTGCATGCTACACTTACTCCATAAGTTAAAATGAAAAATATTTTTAGCCAGGTTTGAGAGGAGGGATTTGCCTGATCATAATGCTAATTTAAAGAAGTTAAATATAATTGTAAATCGCAAAACAGGACAGAAATATACAGTGACCCCCCACTTTGCGCCCACAAAACATTTTCAATGAAATCCCAATTATACGAGTCGACTCCTTTGCATGCTACACTCACTCCATAAGTTAAAATGAAAAATATTTTTAGCCAGGTTTTAGAGGAGGGATTTGCCTGATCATAATACTAATTTAAAGAAGTTAAATATAATTGTAAGTCGCAAAACAGGACAGAAATATACAGTGACCCCCCACTTTGCGCCCCCAAAACATTTTCAATGAAATCCCCATTATACGAGTCGACTCCTTTGCATGCTACACTCACTCCATAAGTTAAAATGAAAAATATTTTTAACCAGGTTTGAGAGGAGGGATTTGCCTGATCATAATACTAATTTAAAGAAGTTAAATATAATTGTAAATCGCAAAACAGGACAGAAATATACTGTGACCGCAAACTTTGCGACCACAAAACATTTTCAATGAAATCCCAATTATACGAGTCGAATCCTTTGCATGCTACACTCACTCCATAAGTTAAAATGAAAAATATTTTTAACCAGGTTTGAGAGGAGGGATTTGCCTGATCATAATGCTAATTTAAAGAAGTTAAATATAATTGTAAGTCGCAAAACAGGACAGAAATATACAGTGACCCCCCACTTTGCGCCCACAAAACATTTTCAATGAAATCCCAATTATACGAGTCGACTCCTTTGCATGCTACACTCACTCCATAAGTTAAAATTAAAAATATTTTTAACCAGGTTTGAGAGGACGGATTTGCCTGATCATAATGCTAATTTAAAGAAGTTAAATATAAGTGTAAGTCGCAAAACAATACAGAAATATACAGTGACCCCCCACTCTGCGCCCACAAAACATTTTCAATGAAATCCCAATTATACGAGTGGACTCCTTTGCATGCTACACTCACTCCATAAGTTAAAACGAAAAATATTTTTAACCAGGATTGAGAGCAGGGATTTGCCTGATCATAATACTAATATAAAGAAGTTAAATATAATTATAAGTCGCAAAACAGGACAGAAATATACTGTGACTCCCACTTTGCGCCCACAAAACATTTTCAATGAAATGCCAATTATACGAGTCGACTCCTTTGCATGCTACACTCACTCCATAAGTTAAAATGAAAAATATTTTTAACCAGGTTTGAGAGGAGGGATTTGCCTGATCATAATACTAATTTAAAGAAGTTAAATATAAGTGTAAGTCGCAAAACAGGACAGAAATATACAGTGACCCCCCACTTTGCGCCCACAAAACATTTTCAATGAAATCCCAATTATACGAGTCGACTCCTTTGCATGCTACACTCACTCCATAAGTTAAAATGAAAAATATTTTTAACCTGATTTGAGAGGCGGGATTTGCCTGATCATAATGCTAATTTAAAGAAGTTAAATATAATTGTAAGTCGCAAAACAGGACAGAAATATACAGTGACCCCCCACTTTGCGCCCCCAAAATATTTTCAATGAAATCCCAATTATACGAGTCGACTCCTTTGCATGCTACACTCACTCCATAAGTTAAAATGAAAAATATTTTTAACCAGATTTGAGAGGAGGGATTTGCCTGATCATAATGCTAATTTAAAGAAGTTAAATATAATTGTAAGTCGCAAAACAGGACAGAAATATACAGTGACCCCCCACTTTGCGCCCACAAAACATTTTCAATGAAATCCCAATTATACGAGTCGACTCCTTTGCATGCTACACTCACTCCATCAGTTAAAATGAAAAATATTTTTAACCAGGTTTGAGAGGAGGGATTTGCCTGATCATAATGCTATTTTAAAGAAGTTAAATATAATTGTAAGTCGCAAAACAGGACAGAAATATAGTGTGACTCCCACTTTGCGCCCACAAAACATTTTCAATGACATCCCAATTATACGAGTCGACTCCTTTGCATGCTACACTCACTCCATAAGTTAAAATGAAAAATATTTTTAACCAGGTTTGATAGGAGTGATTTGCCTGATCATGATACTAATATAAAGAAGTTAAATATAATTGTAAGTCGCAAAACAGGACAGAAATATACAGTGACCCCCACTTTGCGCCCACAAAACATTTTCAATGAAATCCCAATTATACGAGTCGATTACTTTGCATGCTACGCTCATTCCATAAGTTAAAATGAAAAATATTTTTAGATAGGTTTGAGAGGCGGGATTTGCCTGATCATAATGCTAATTTAAAGAAGTTAAATATAATTGTAAATCGCAAAACAGGACAGAAATATACAGTGACCCCCACTTTGCGCCCACAAAACATTTTCAATGAAATCCCAATTATACGAGTCGACTCCTTTGCATGCTACACTCACTCCATAAGTTAAAATGAAAAATATTTTTAGCTAGGTTTGAGAGGAGGGATTTGCCTGATCATAATGCTAATTTAAAGAAGTTAAATATAATTGTAAATCGCAAAACAGGACAGAAATATACAGTGACCCCCACTTTGCGCCCACAAAACATTTTCAATGAAATCCCAATTATACGAGTCGACTCCTTTGCATGCTACACTCACTCACTCCATAAGTTAAAATTTAAAATATTTTTAGCCAGGTTTAAGAGGAGGGATTTGCCTGATCATAACGCTAAATTAAAGAAGTTAAATATAATTGTAAATCGCAAAACAGGACAGAAATATACAGTGACCCCCACTTTGCGCCCACAAAACATTTTCAATGAAATCCCAATTATACGAGTCGACTCCTTTGCATGCTACACTCACTCCATAAGTTAAAATGAAAAATATTTTTAGCCAGGTTTGAGAGGAGGGATTTGCCTGATCATAATACTAATTTAAAGAAGTTAAATATAATTGTAAGTCGCAAAACAGGACAGATATATACAGTGACCCCCCACTTTGCGCCCACAAAACATTTTCAATGAAATCCCAATTATACGGGTCGACTCCTTTGCATGCTACATTCACTCCCTAAGTTAAAATGAAAAATATTTTTAGCCAGGTTTGAGAGGCGGCATTTGCCTGATCATAATACTAATTTAAAGAAGTTAAATATAATTGTAAATCGCAAAACAGGACAGAAATATACAGTGACCCCCCACTTTGCGCCCACAAAACATTTTCAATGAAATCCCAATTATACGAGTCGACTCCTTTGCATGCTACACTCACTCCATAAGTTAAAATGAAAAATATTTTTAGCCAGGTTTGAGAGGCGGCATTTGCCTGATCATAATACTAATTTAAAGAAGTTAAATATAATTGTAAATCGCAAAACAGGACAGAAATATACAGTGACCCCCCACTTTGCGCCCACAAAACATTTTCAATGAAATCCCAATTATACGAGTCGACTCCTTTGCATGCTACACTCACTCCATAAGTTAAAATGAAAAATATTTTTAGCCAGGTTTGAGAGGAGGGATTTACCTGCTCATAATGCTAATTTAAAGAAGTTAAATATAATTGTAAGTCGCAAAACAGGACAGAAATATACAGTGACCCCCCACTTTGCGCCCACAAAATATTTTCAATGAAATCCCAATTATACGAGTCGACTCCTTTGCATGCTACACTCACTCCGTAAGTTAAAATGAAAAATATTTTTAGCCAGGTTTGAGAGGAGGGATTTGCCTGATCATAATGCTAATTTAAAGAAGTTAAATATAATTGTAAATCACAAAACAGGATAGAAATATACAGTGACCCCCCACTTTGCGCCCACAAAACATTTTCAATGAAATCCCAATTATACGAGTCGACTCCTTTGCATGCTACACTCACTCCATAAGTTAAAATGAAAAATATTTTTAGCCAGGTTTGAGAGGAGGGATTTGCCTGATCATAATGCTAATTTAAAGAAGTTAAATATAATTATAATCGCAAAACAGGACAGAAATATACAGTGACCCCCCACTTTGCGCCCACAAAACATTTTCAATGAAATCCCAATTATACGAGTCGACACCTTTGCATGCTACACTTACTCCATAAGTTAAAATGAAAAATATTTTTAGCCAGGTTTGAGAGGAGGGATTTGCCTGATCATAATGCTAATTTAAAGAAGTTAAATATAATTGTAAATCGCAAAACAGGACAGAAATATACAGTGACCCCCCACTTTGCGCCCACAAAACATTTTCAATGAAATCCCAATTATACGAGTCGACTCCTTTGCATGCTACACTCACTCCATAAGTTAAAATGAAAAATATTTTTAGCCAGGTTTTAGAGGAGGGATTTGCCTGATCATAATACTAATTTAAAGAAGTTAAATATAATTGTAAGTCGCAAAACAGGACAGAAATATACAGTGACCCCCCACTTTGCGCCCCCAAAACATTTTCAATGAAATCCCCATTATACGAGTCGACTCCTTTGCATGCTACACTCACTCCATAAGTTAAAATGAAAAATATTTTTAACCAGGTTTGAGAGGAGGGATTTGCCTGATCATAATACTAATTTAAAGAAGTTAAATATAATTGTAAATCGCAAAACAGGACAGAAATATACTGTGACCGCAAACTTTGCGACCACAAAACATTTTCAATGAAATCCCAATTATACGAGTCGAATCCTTTGCATGCTACACTCACTCCATAAGTTAAAATGAAAAATATTTTTAACCAGGTTTGAGAGGAGGGATTTGCCTGATCATAATGCTAATTTAAAGAAGTTAAATATAATTGTAAGTCGCAAAACAGGACAGAAATATACAGTGACCCCCCACTTTGCGCCCACAAAACATTTTCAATGAAATCCCAATTATACGAGTCGACTCCTTTGCATGCTACACTCACTCCATAAGTTAAAATTAAAAATATTTTTAACCAGGTTTGAGAGGACGGATTTGCCTGATCATAATGCTAATTTAAAGAAGTTAAATATAAGTGTAAGTCGCAAAACAATACAGAAATATACAGTGACCCCCCACTCTGCGCCCACAAAACATTTTCAATGAAATCCCAATTATACGAGTGGACTCCTTTGCATGCTACACTCACTCCATAAGTTAAAACGAAAAATATTTTTAACCAGGATTGAGAGCAGGGATTTGCCTGATCATAATACTAATATAAAGAAGTTAAATATAATTATAAGTCGCAAAACAGGACAGAAATATACTGTGACTCCCACTTTGCGCCCACAAAACATTTTCAATGAAATGCCAATTATACGAGTCGACTCCTTTGCATGCTACACTCACTCCATAAGTTAAAATGAAAAATATTTTTAACCAGGTTTGAGAGGAGGGATTTGCCTGATCATAATACTAATTTAAAGAAGTTAAATATAAGTGTAAGTCGCAAAACAGGACAGAAATATACAGTGACCCCCCACTTTGCGCCCACAAAACATTTTCAATGAAATCCCAATTATACGAGTCGACTCCTTTGCATGCTACACTCACTCCATAAGTTAAAATGAAAAATATTTTTAACCTGATTTGAGAGGCGGGATTTGCCTGATCATAATGCTAATTTAAAGAAGTTAAATATAATTGTAAGTCGCAAAACAGGACAGAAATATACAGTGACCCCCCACTTTGCGCCCCCAAAATATTTTCAATGAAATCCCAATTATACGAGTCGACTCCTTTGCATGCTACACTCACTCCATAAGTTAAAATGAAAAATATTTTTAACCAGATTTGAGAGGAGGGATTTGCCTGATCATAATGCTAATTTAAAGAAGTTAAATATAATTGTAAGTCGCAAAACAGGACAGAAATATACAGTGACCCCCCACTTTGCGCCCACAAAACATTTTCAATGAAATCCCAATTATACGAGTCGACTCCTTTGCATGCTACACTCACTCCATCAGTTAAAATGAAAAATATTTTTAACCAGGTTTGAGAGGAGGGATTTGCCTGATCATAATGCTATTTTAAAGAAGTTAAATATAATTGTAAGTCGCAAAACAGGACAGAAATATAGTGTGACTCCCACTTTGCGCCCACAAAACATTTTCAATGACATCCCAATTATACGAGTCGACTCCTTTGCATGCTACACTCACTCCATAAGTTAAAATGAAAAATATTTTTAACCAGGTTTGATAGGAGTGATTTGCCTGATCATGATACTAATATAAAGAAGTTAAATATAATTGTAAGTCGCAAAACAGGACAGAAATATACAGTGACCCCCCACTTTGCGCCCCCACAACATTTTCAATGAAATACCCATTATACGATTCGACTCCTTTGCATGCTACACTCACTCCATAAGTTAAAATGAAAAATATTTTTAACCAGGTTTGAGAGGAGGGATTTGCCTGATCATAATGCTAATTTAAAGAAGTTAAATATAATTGTAAATCGCAAAACAGGACAGTAATATACAGTGACCCCCCACTTTGCGCCCACAAAACATTTTCAATGAAATCCCAATTATCCGAGTCGACTCCTTTGCATGCTACACTCACTCCATAAGTTAAAATGAAAAATATTTTTAACCAGATTTGAGAGGAGGGATTTGCCTGATCATAATGATAATTTAAAGAAGTTAAATATAATTGTAAGTCGCAAAACAGGACAGAAATATACAGTGACCCCCTACTTTGCGCCCACAAAACATTTTCAATGAAATCCCAATTATACGAATCGACTCCTTTGCATGCTACACTCACTCCATAAGTTAAAATGAAAAATATTTTTAGATAGGTTTGAGAGGAGGGATTTGCCAGATCATAATGCTAATGTAAAGAAGGTAAATATAATTGTAAATCGCAAAACAGGACAGAAATATACAGTGACCCCCCACTTTGCGCCCACAAAACATTTTCAATGAAATCCCAATTATACGAGTCGACTCCTTTGCATGCTACACCCACTCCATGAGTTAAAATGAAACATGTTTTTAGCCAGGTTTGAGAGGAGGGATTTGCCAGGTCATAATGCTAATTAAAAGAAGGTAAATATAATTGTAAATAGCAAAACAGGACAGAAATATACAGTGACCCCCGACTTTGCGCTCACAAAATATTTTCAATGAAATCCCAATTATACGAGTCGACTACTTTGCATACTAGACTCACTCCATAAGTTAAAATGAAAAACATTTTTAGCTATGTTTGAGAGGAGGGATTTCCCAGATCATAATGCTAATTTAAAGAAGTTAAATATAATTGTAAATCGCGAAACAGGACAGAAACATACAGTGACCCCCCACTTCATGCCCAGAAAACATTTTCAATGAAATCCCAATTATACGAGTCGACTCCTTTGCATGCTACACTCACTCCATAAGTTAAAATGAAAAATATTATTAACCAGGTTTGAGTGGAGGTATTTGCCTGACCATAATACTAATTTAAAGAAGGTAAATATAATTATAAAGCTCAAAAAAGGACAGAGATATACAGTGACCCCCACTTTGCGCCCACAAAACATTTTTAATGAAATCCCAATTATACGAGTCGACTGCTTTGCATACTACACACACTCCATACGTTAAAATGAAAAAAATTTTTAGCCAGGTTTGAGAGGAGGGATTTGCCAGATCATAATGCTAATTTAAAGAAGTTAAATATAATTGTAAGGTGTAAAACAGGACAGAAATATACAGTGACTCCCACTTTGCGCCCACACAACATTTTCAATGAAATCCCAATTATACGAGTCGACTCATTGCATGCTACACTCACTCCATGAGTTAAAATGAAAAATATTTTTAACCAGGTTTGAGAGGTGGGATATGCCTGATCATAATACTAATTTAAAGAAGTTAAATATAATTGTAAGTCGCAAAACAGGACAGAAATATACAGTGACCCCCCACTTTGCGCCCACAAAACATTTTTAATGAAATCCCAATTATACGAGTCGACTCCTTTGCATGCTACACTCACTCCATGAGTTAAAATGAAAAATATTTTTAACCAGGTTTGAGAGGTGGGATATGCCTGATCATAATACTAATTTAAAGAAGTTAAATATAATTGTAAGTCGCAAAACAGGACAGAAATATACAGTGACCCCCCACTTTGCGCCCACAAAACATTTTTAATGAAATCCCAATTATACGAGTCGACTCCTTTGCATGCTACACTCACTCCATGAGTTAAAATGAAAAATATTTTTAACCAGGGTTGAGAGGAGGGATTTGCCTGATCATAATGCTAATTTAAAGAAGTTAAATATAATTGTAAGTCGCAAAACAGGAATGAAATATAGAGTGACCCCCCAATTTGCGCCCACAAATTATTTTCAATGAAATCCCAATTATACGAGTCGACTCCTTTGCATGCTACACTCCCTCCATAAGTTAAAATGAAAAATATTTTTAACCAGTTTTGAGAGGAGGGATTTGCCTGATCATAATGCTAATTTAAAGAAGTTCAATATAATTGTAAGTCGCAAAACAGGACAGAAATATACAGTGAACCCCCACTTTGCGCCCACAAAACATCTTCAATGAAATCCCAAATATACGAGTCGACTCCTTTGCATGCTACACTCACTCCATGAGTTAAAATGAAAAATATTTTTAACCAGGTTTGAGAGGAGGGATTTGCTTGATCATAATGCTAATTTAAAGAAGTTAAATATAATTGTAAGTCGCAAAACAGGACAGAAATATACAGTGACCCCACACTTTGCGCCCACAAAACATTTGCAATGAAATCCCAATTATACGAGTCGACTCCTTTGCATGCTACACTCACTCCATGAGTTAAAATGAAAAATATTTTTAACCAGGTTTGAGAGGAGGGATTTGCCTGATCATAATGCTAATTTAAAGAAGTTAAATATAATTGTAAGTCGCAAAACAGGAATGAAATATAGAGTGACCCCCCACATTGCGCCCACAAATTATTTTCAATGAAATCCCAATTATACGAGTCGACTCCTTTGCATGCTACACTTACTCCATAAGTTAAAATGAAAAATATTTTTAACCAGTTTTGAGAGGAGGGATTTGCCTGATCATAATGCTAATTTAAAGAAGTTCAATATAATTGTAAGTCGCAAAACAGGACAGAAAAATACAGTGACCCCCCACTTTGCGCCCACAAAACATTTTCAATGAAATCCCAATTATACGAGTCGACTCCTTTGCATGCTACACTCATTCCATAAGTTAAAATGAAAAATATTTTTAACCAGTTTTGAGAGGAGGGATTTGCCTGATCATAATGCTAATTTAAAGAAGTTCAATATAATTGTAAGTCGCAAAACAGGACAGAAATATACAGTGACCCCCCCCTTTGCGCCCACAAAACATTTTCAATGAAATCCCAATTATACGAGTCGACTCCTTTGCATGCTACACTCATACCATAAGTTAAAATGAAAAATATTTTTAGCCAGGTTTGAGAGGAGGGATTTGACTGGTCATAATACTAATTTAAAGAAGTTAAATATAATTGTAAATCGCAAAACAGGACGGAAATATACTGTGACCCCCCACTTTGCGCCCACAAACATTTTCAATGAAATCCCAATTATACGAGTCGACTCCTTGGCATGCTACACTCACTCCATGAGTTAAAATGAAAAATATTTTTAACCAGGTTTGAGAGGAGGGATTTGCCTGATCATAATGCTAATTTAAAGAAGTTAAATATAATTGTAAGTCGCAAAACAGGACAGAAATATACAGTGACCCCACACTTTGCGCCCACAAAACATTTGCAATGAAATCCCAATTATACGAGTCGACTCCTTTGCATGCTACACTCACTCCATGAGTTAAAATGAAAAATATTTTTAACCAGGTTTGAGAGGAGGCATTTGCCTGATCATAATGCTAATTTAAAGAAGTTAAATATAATTGTAAGTCGCAAAACAGGACAGAAATATACAGTGACCCCCCACTTTGCGCCCACAAAACATTTTCAATGAAATCCCAATTATACGAGTCGACTCCTTTGCATGCTACACTCACTCCATGAGTTAAAATGAAAAATATTTTTAACCAGGTTTGAGAGGAGGGATTTGCCTGATCATAATGCTAATTTAAAGAAGTTAAATATAATTGTAAGTCGCAAAACAGGAATGAAATATAGAGTGACCCCCCACATTGCGCCCACAAATTATTTTCAATGAAATCCCAATTATACGAGTCGACTCCTTTGCATGCTACACTTACTCCATAAGTTAAAATGAAAAATATTTTTAACCAGTTTTGAGAGGAGGGATTTGCCTGATCATAATGCTAATTTAAAGAAGTTCAATATAATTGTAAGTCGCAAAACAGGACAGAAAAATACAGTGACCCCCCACTTTGCGCCCACAAAACATTTTCAATGAAATCCCAATTATACGAGTCGACTCCTTTGCATGCTACACTCATTCCATAAGTTAAAATGAAAAATATTTTTAACCAGTTTTGAGAGGAGGGATTTGCCTGATCATAATGCTAATTTAAAGAAGTTCAATATAATTGTAAGTCGCAAAACAGGACAGAAATATACAGTGACCCCCCCCTTTGCGCCCACAAAACATTTTCAATGAAATCCCAATTATACGAGTCGACTCCTTTGCATGCTACACTCATACCATAAGTTAAAATGAAAAATATTTTTAGCCAGGTTTGAAATGAGGGATTTGACTGGTCATAATACTAATTTAAAGAAGTTAAATATAATTGTAAATCGCAAAACAGGACGGAAATATACTGTGACCACCCACTTTGCGCCCACAAAACATTTTCAATGAAATCCCAATTATACGAGTTGACTCCTTTGCATGCTACACTCATACCATAAGTTAAAATGAAAAATATTTTTAGCCAGGTTTGAGAGGAGGGATTTGACTGGTCATAATACTAATTTAGAGAAGTTAAATATAATTGTAAGTCGCAAAACAGGACAGAAATATACAGTGACCCCCCACTTTGCGCCCACGTAACATTTTCAATGAAATTCTAATTATACGAGTCGACTCCTTTGCATGCTACACTCACTCCATAAGTTAAAATGAAAAATATTTTTAACCAGGTTTGAGAGCAGGGATTTGCCTGATCATAATACTAATTTAAAGAAGTTAAATATAATTGTAAGTCGCAAAACAGGACAGAAATATACAGTGAGCCCCCACTTTGCGCCCACAAAACATTTTCAATGAAATCCCAATTATACGAGTCGAATCCTTTGCATGCTACACTCACTCCATAAGTTAAAATGAAAAATATTTTTAACCAGGTTTGAGAGGAGGGATTTGCCTGATCATAATACTAATTTAAAGAAGTTAAATATAATTGTAAGTCGCAAAACAGGACAGAAGTACCCAGAGACCCCCACTTTGCGGCCACAAAACATTTTCAATGAAATCCCAATTATACGAGTCGACTCCTTTGCATGCTACACTCACTCCATGAGTTAAAATGAAAAATATTTTTAACCAGGTTTGAGAGGAGGGATTTGCCTGATCATAATGCTAATTTAAAGAAGTTAAATATAATTCTAAGTCGCAAAACAGGACAGAAATATACAGTGACCCCCCCACTTTGCGCCCACAAAACGTTTTCAATGAAATCCCAATTATACGAGTCGACTCCTGTGCATGCTACACTCACTCCATAAGTTAAAATGAAAAATATTTTTAACCATGTTTGAGAGGAGGGATTTGCCTGATCCTAATGCTAATTTACAGAAGTTAAATATAATTGTAAGTCGCAAAACAGGACAGAAGTACCCAGAGACCCCCCACTTTGCGGCCACAAAACATTTTCAATGAAATCCCAATTATACGAGTCGACTCCTTTGCATGCTACACTCTCTCCATAAGTTAAAATGAAAAATATTTTTAACCAGGTTTGAGAGGAGGGATTTGCCTGATCATAATGCTAATTTAAAGAAGTTAAATATAATTGTTAAGCTCAAAACAGGACAGAAATATACAGTGACCCCCCACTTTGCGGCTACAAAACATTTTCAATGAAATCCCAAATATACGCGTCGACTCCTTTGCATGCTACACACACTCCATAAGTTAAAATGAAAAATATTTTTAGCCAGGTTTGATAGGAGGGATTTGCCTGATCATAATGCTAATTTAAAGAAGTTAAATATAATTGTAAGTCGCAAAACAGGACAGAAATATACAGTGACCCCCCACTTTTCGCCCACAAAACATTTTCAATGAAATCCCAATTATACGAGTCGACTCCATTGCTTGCTACACTCACTCCATAAGTTAAAATGAAAAATATTTTTAACCAGGTTTGAGAGGAGGGATTTGCCTGATCATAATATTAATTTAAAGAAGTTAAATATAAATGTAAGTCGCAAAACAGGACAGAAATATACAGTGACCCCCCCACTTTGCGCCCACAAAACATTTTCAATGAAATCCTAATTATACGAGTCGACTCCTTTGCATGCTACACTCACTCCATAAGTTAAAATGAAAAATATTTTTAGCCAGGTTTCAGAGGAGGGATTTGCCTGATCATAATGCTAATTTAAAGAAGGTAAATATAATTGTAAAGCGCAAAAAAGGACAGAAATATACTGTGACCCCCCACTTTGAGCCCACAATATATTTTCAATGAAATCCTAATTATACGAGTCGACTCCTTTGCATGCTACACTCACTCCATAAGTTAAAATGAAAAATATTTTTAGCCAGGTTTCAGAGGAGGGATTTGCCTGATCATAATGCTAATTTAAAGAAGGTAAATATAATTGTAAAGCGCAAAAAAGGACAGAAATATACAGTGACCCCCCACTTTGAGCCAACAATATATTTTCAATGAAATCCCAATTATACGAATCGACTCCTTTGCATGCTACACTCACTCCATAAGTTAAAATGAAAAATATTTTTAGCCAGGTTTCAGAGGAGGGATTTGCCTGATCATAATGCTAATTTAAAGAAGGTTTATATAATTGTAAAGCGCAAAACAAGACAGAAATATACAGTGACACCCCACTTTGAGCTACACAAAATATTTTCAATGAAATCCCAATTATACGAGTCGACTCCTTTGCATGCTACACTCACTCCATAAGTTAAAATGAAAAATATTTTTAGCCAGGTTTGTGAGGAGGGATTTGCCAGATCATAATGCTAATTAAAAGAAGTTAAATATAATTATAAATCGCAAAACAGGACAGAAATATACAGTGACCCCCCACTTTGCGCCCACAAAACATTTTCAATGAAATCCCAATTATACGAGTCGACTCCTTTGCATGCTACACTCACTCCATAAGTTAAAATGAAAAATATTTTTAGCCAGGTTTCAGAGGAGGGATTTGCCTGATCATAATGCTAATTTAAAGAAGTTAAATATAATTGTAAAGCGCAAAAAAGGACAGAAATATACAGTGACCCCCCACTTTGCGCCCACAAAACATTTTCAATGAAATCCTAATTATACGAGTCGACTCCTTTGCATGCTACACTCAATCCATCAGTTAAAATGAAAAATATTTTTAGCCAGGTTTGAGAGGAGGGATTTGCCAGATCATAATGCTAATTAAAAGAAATTAAATATAATTATAAATCGCAAAACAGGACAGAAATATACAGTGACCCCCCACTTTGCGCCCACAAAACATTTTAAATGAAATCCCAATTATACGAGTCGACTCCTTTGCATGCTACACTCACTCCATAAGTTAAAATGAAAAATATTTTTAGCCAGGTTTCAGAGGAGGGATTTGCCTGATCATAATGCTAATTAAAAGAAGTTAAATATAATTATAAATCGCAAAACAGGACAGAAATATACAGTGACCCCCCACTTTGAGCTACATAAAATATTTTCAATGAAATCCCAATTATACGAGTCGACTCCTTTGCATGCTACACTCACTCCATAAGTTAAAATGAAAAATATTTTTAGCCAGGTTTGAGAGGAGGGATTTGCCTGATCATAATGCTAATTTAAAGAAGGTAAATATAATTGTAAAGCGCAAAAAAGGACAGAAATATAGAGTGACCCCCCACTTTGCGCCCACAAAACATTTTCAATGAAATCCCAATTATACGAGTCGACTCCTTTGCATGCTACACTCACTCCATAAGTTAAAATGAAAAATATTTTTAGCCAGCTTTGAGAGGAGGGATTTGCCTGATCATAATGCCAATTTAAAGAAGGTAAATATAATTGTAAAGCGCAAAAAAGGACAGAAATATACAGTGACCCCCCACTTTGCGCCCACAAAACATTTTCAATGAAATCCTAATTATGCGAGTCGACTCCTTTGCATGCTACACTCACTCCATAAGTTAAAATGAAAAATATTTTTAGCCAGGTTTCAGAGGAGGGATTTGCCTGATCATAATGCTAATTTAAAGAAGGTAAATATAATTGTAAAGCGCAAAAAAGGACAGAAATATACAGTGACCCCCCACATTGAGCCCACAATATATTTTCAATGAAATCCTAATTATACGAGTCGACTCCTTTGCATGCTACACTCACTCCATAAGTTAAAATGAAAAATATTTTTAGCCAGGTTTCAGAGGAGGGATTTGCCTGATCATAATGCCAATTTAAAGAAGGTAAATATAATTGTAAAGCGCAAAAAAGGACAGAAATATACAGTGACCCCCCACTTTGAGCCCACAATATATTTTCAATGAAATCCCAATTATACGAGTCGACCCCTTTGCATGCTACACTCACTCCATAAGTTAAAATGAAAAATATTTTTAGCCAGGTTTCAGAGGAGGGATTTTCCTGATCATAATGCCAATTTAAAGAAGGTAAATATAATTGTAAAGCGCAAAAAAGGACAGAAATATACAGTGACCCCCCACTTTGAGCCCACAATATATTTTCAATGAAATCCCAATTATACGAGTCGACTCCTTTGCATGCTACACTCACTCCATAAGTTAAAATGAAAAATATTTTTAGCCAGGTTTCAGAGGAGGGATTTGCCTGATCATAATGCCAATTTAAAGAAGGTAAATATAATTGTAAAGCGCAAAAAAGGACAGAAATATACAGTGACCCCCCCACTTTGAGCCCACAATATATTTTCAATGAAATCCTAATTATACGAGTCGACTCCTTTGCATGCTACACTCACTCCATAAGTTAAAATGAAAAATATTTTTAGCCAGGTTTCAGAGGAGGGATTTGCCTGATCATAATGCTAATTAAAAGAAGTTAAATATAATTATAAATCGCAAAACAGGACAGAAATATACATTGACCCCCCACTTTGAGCTACACAAAATATTTTCAATGAAATCCCAATTATACGAGTCGACTCCTTTGCATGCTACACTCACTCCATAAGTTAAAATGAAAAATATTTTTAGCCAGGTTTCAGAGGAGGGATTTGCCTGATCATAATGCTAATTTAAAGAAGTTAAATATAATTATAAATCGCAAAACAGGACAGAAATATACAGTGAGCCCCCACTTTGAGGTACACAAAATATTTTCAATGAAATCCCAATTATACGAGTCGACTGCTTTGCATGCTACACTCACTCCATGAGTTAAAATGAAAAATATTTTTAGCCAGGTTTGAGAGGAGGGATTTGCCTGATCATAATGCTAATTTAAAGAAGGTAAATATAATTGTAAAGCGCAAAAAAGGACAGAAATATAGAGTGACCCCCCACTTTGCGCCCACAAAACATTTTCAATGAAATCCCAATTATACGAGTCGACTCCTTTGCATGCTACACTCACTCCATAAGTTAAAATGAAAAATATTTTTAGCCAGGTTTGAGATGGAGGGATTTGCCTGATCATAATGCCAATTTAAAGAAGGTAAATATAATTGTAAAGCGCAAAAAAGGACAGAAATATAAAGTGACCCCCCACTTTGCGCCCACAAAACATTTTCAATGAAATCCCAATTATTCGAGTCGACTCCTTTGCATGCTACACTCACTCCATAATTTAAAATGAAAAATATTTTTAGCCAGGTTTCAGAGGAGGGATTTGCCTGATCATAATGCTAATTTAAAGAAGGTAAATATAATTGTAAAGCGCAAAAAAGGACAGAAATATACAGTGACCCCCCACTTTGCGCCCACAAAACATTTTCAATGAAATCCTAATTATACGAGTCGACTCCTTTGCATGCTACACTCACTCAATCAGTTAAAATGAAAAATATTTTTAGCCAGGTTTGAGAGGAGGGATTTGCCAGATCATAATGCTAATTAAAAGAAGTTAAATATAATTATAAATCGCAAAACCGGACAGAAATATACAGTGACCCCCCACTTTGCACCCACAAAACATTTTCAATGAAATCCCAATTATACGAGTCGACTCCTTTGCATGCTACACTCACTCCATAAGTTAAAATGAAAAATATTTTCAACCAGGTTTGAGAGGAGGGATTTGCCTGATCATAATACTAATTTAAAGAAGTTAAATATAATTGTAAGTCGCAAAACTGGACAGAAACATACAGTGACCCCAAACTTTGCGCCCACAAAACATTTTCAATGAAATCCCAATTATACGAGTCGACTCCTTTGCATGCTACACTCACTCCATAAGTTAAAATGAAAAATATTTTTAAACAGGTTTGAGAGGAGGGATTTGCCTGATCATAATGCTAATTTAAAGAAGTTAAATATAATTGTAAATCGCAAAACAGGACAGAAATATACAGTGACGCCCCACTTTGCGCCCACAAAACATTTTCAATGAAATCCCAATTATACGAGTGGACTCCTTTGCATGCTACACTCACTCCATAAGTTAAAATGAAAAATATTTTTAGCGAGGTTTGAGAGGAGGGATTTGCCTGATCATAATGCTAATTTAAAGAAGTTAAATATAATTGTAAGTCGCAAAACTGGACAGAAACATACAGTGACCCCAAATTTTGCGCCCACAAAACATTTTCAATGAAATCCCAATTATACGAGTCGACTCCTTTGCATGCTACACTCACTCCATAAGTTAAAATGAAAAATATTTTCAACCAGGTTTGAGAGGAGGGATTTGCCTGATCATAATACTAATTTAAAGAAGTTAAATATAATTGTAAGTCGCAAAACTGGACAGAAACATACAGTGACCCCAAACTTTGCGCCCACAAAACATTTTCAATGAAATCCCAATTATACGAGTCGACTCCTTTGCATGCTACACTCACTCCATAAGTTAAAATGAAAAATAATTTTAACCAGGTTTGAGAGGAGGGATTTGCCTGATCATAATGCTAATTTAAAGAAGTTAAATATAATTGTAAGTCTCAAAACAGGACAGAAATATACAGTGACCCCCCACTTTGCGCCCACAAAACATTTTCAATGAAATCCCAATTATACGAGTCGACTCCTTTGCATGCTACACAAACTCCATAAGTTAAAATGAAAAATATTTTTAACCAGGTTTGAGAGGAGGGATTTGCCAGATCATAATACTAATGTAAAGAAGTTAAATATAATTGTAAATCGCAAAACTGGACAGAAACATACAGTGACCCCAAACTTTGCGCCCACAAAATATTTTCAATGAAATCCCAATTATACGAGTCAACTCCTTTGCATGCTACACTCACTCCATAAGTTAAAATGAAAAATATTTTTAACCAGGTTTGAGAGGAGGGATTTGCCTGATAATAATGCTAATTTAAAGAAGTTAAATATAATTGTAAGTCGCAAAACAGGACAGAAATATACAGTGACCCCCCACTTTGCGCCCACAAAACATTTTCAATGAAATCCCAATTATACGAGTGGACTCCTTTGCATGCTACACTCACTCCATAAGTTAAAATGCAAAATATTTTTAACCAGATTTGAGAGGAGGGATTTGCCTGATCATAATGCTAATTTAAAGAAGTTAAATATAATTGTAAGTCGCAAAACAGGACAGAAATATACAGTGACCCCAAACTTTGCGCCCACAAAACATTTTCAATGAAATCCCAATTATACGAGTCGACTCCTTTGCATGCTACACTCACTCCATAAGTTAAAATGAAAAATATTTTTAACCAGGTTTGAGAGGAGGGATTTGCCTGATCATAATGCTAATTTAAAGAAGTTAACTATAATTGTAAGTCGCAAAACAGGACAGAAATAGACAATGACCCCCCACTTTGCGACCACAAAACATTTTCAATGAAATCCCAATTATACGAGTCGACTCCTTTGCATGCTACACTCACTCCATAAGTTAAAATGAAAAATATTTTTTACCAGGTTTGAGAGGAGGGGTTTGCCTGATCATAATGCTAATTTAAAAAGTTAAATATAATTGTAAATCGCAAAACAGGACAGAAATATACAGTGACCCACCACTTTGAGCTCACAAACCTTTTTCAATGAAATCCCAATTATACGAGTCGACTCCATTGCATGCTACACTCATTCCATATGTTAAAATGAAAAATATTTTTAGCAAGGTTTGAGAGGAGGGATTTGCCTGATCATAATGCTAATTTAAAGAAGTTAAATATAATTGTAAGTCGCAAAACAGGACAGAAATATACAGTGACCCCCCACTTTGCGCCCACAAAACAATTTCAATGAAATCCCAATTATACGAGTGGACTCCTTTGCATGCTACACTCACTCCATAAGTTAAAATGAAAAATATTTTTAAACAGGTTTGAGAGGAGGGATTTGCCTGATCATAATGCTAATTTAAAGAAGTTAAATATAATTGTAAATCGCAAAACAGGACAGAAATATACAGTGACCCCCCACTTTGCGCCCACAAAACATTTTCAATGAAATCCCAATTATACGAGTGGACTCCTTTGCATGCTACACTCACTCCATAAGTTAAAATGAAAAATATTTTTAACCAGGTTTGAGAGGAGGGATTTGCCTGATCATTATGCTAATTTAAAGAAGTTAAATATAATTGTAAGTCGCAAAACAGGACAGAAATATACAGTGACCCCCCCTTTGCGCCCACAAAACATTTTCAATGAAATCCCATATATACGAGTCGACTCCTTTGCATGCTACACTCACTCCATGCGTTAAAATGAAAAATATTTTTAGCCAGGTTTGAGAGGAGGGGTTTGCCTGATCATAATGCTAATTTAAAAAGTTAAATATAATTGTAAATCGCAAAACAGGACAGAAATATACAGTGACCCACCACTTTGAGCTCACAAACCTTTTTCAATGAAATCCCAATTATACGAGTCGACTCCTTTGCATGCTACACTCACTCCATATGTTAAAATGAAAAATATTTTTAGCGAGGTTTGAGAGGAGGGATTTGCCTGATCATAATGCTAATTTAAAGAAGTTAAATATAATTGTAAGTCGCAAAACTGGACAGAAACATACAGTGACCCCAAATTTTGCGCCCACAAAACATTTTCAATGAAATCCCAATTATACGAGTCGACTCCTTTGCATGCTACACTCACTCCATAAGTTAAAATGAAAAATATTTTCAACCAGGTTTGAGAGGAGGGATTTGCCTGATCATAATACTAATTTAAAGAAGTTAAATATAATTGTAAGTCGCAAAACTGGACAGAAACATACAGTGACCCCAAACTTTGCGCCCACAAAACATTTTCAATGAAATCCCAATTATACGAGTCGACTCCTTTGCATGCTACACTCACTCCATAAGTTAAAATGAAAAATATTTTTAACCAGGTTTGAGAGGAGGGATTTGCCTGATCATAATGCTAATTTAAAGAAGTTAACTATAATTGTAAGTCGCAAAACAGGACAGAAATAGACAATGACCCCCCACTTTGCGACCACAAAACATTTTCAATGAAATCCCAATTATACGAGTCGACTCCTTTGCATGCTACACTCACTCCATAAGTTAAAATGAAAAATATTTTTTACCAGGTTTGAGAGGAGGGGTTTGCCTGATCATAATGCTAATTTAAAAAGTTAAATATAATTGTAAATCGCAAAACAGGACAGAAATATACAGTGACCCACCACTTTGAGCTCACAAACCTTTTTCAATGAAATCCCAATTATACGAGTCGACTCCATTGCATGCTACACTCACTCCATATGTTAAAATGAAAAATATTTTTAACCAGTTTTGAGAGGAGGGATTTGCCTGATCATAATGCTAATTTAAAGAAGTTAAATATAATTGTAAATCGCAAAACAGGACAGAAATATACAGTGACCCCCACTTTGCGCTCACAAAACATTTTCAATGAAATCCCAATTATCCGAGTCGACTCCTTTGCATGCTACACTCACTCCATATGTTAAAATGAAAAATATTTTTAACCAGATTTGAGAGGAGGGATTTGCCTGATCATAATGCTAATTTAAAGAAGTTAAATATAATTGTAAGTCGCAAAACAGGACAGAAATATACAGTGACCCCCCACTTTGCGCCCCCAAAACATTTTCAATGAAATCCCAATTATACGAGTCGACTCCTTTGCATGCTACACTCACTCCATAAGTTAAAATGTAAAATATTTTTAACCAGATTTGAGAGGAGGGATTTGCCTGATCATAATGCTATTTTAAAGAAGTTAAATATAATTGTAAGTCGCAAAACAGGACAGAAATATACAGTGACCCCCCACTTTGCGCCCCCAAAACATTTTCAATGAAATCCCAATTATACGAGTCGACTCCTTTGCATGCTACACTCACTCCATAAGTTAAAATGTAAAATATTTTTAACCAGATTTGAGAGGAGGGATTTGCCTGATCATAATGCTATTTTAAAGAAGTTAAATATAATTGTAAGTCGCAAAACAGGACAGAAATATACTGTGACTCCCACTTTGCGCCCACAAAACATTTTCAATGAAATCCCAATTATACGAGTCGACTCCTTTGCATGCTACACTCACTCCATAAGTTAAAATGAAAAATATTTTTAACCAGGATTGAGAGGAGGGATTTGCCTGATCATAATACTAATATAAAGAAGTTAAATATAATTATAAGTCGCAAAACAGGACAGAAATATACTGTGACTCCCACTTTGCGCCCACAAAACATTTTCAATGAAATCCCAATTATACGAGTCGACTCCTTTGCATGCTACACTCACTCCGTAAGTTAAAATGAAAAATATTTTTAACCAGGTTTGAGAGGAGGGATTTGCCTGATCATAATACTAATTTAAAAAAGTTAAATATAATTGTAAGTCGCAAAACTGGACAGAAACATACAGTGACCCCAAATTTTGCGCCCACAAAACATTTTCAATGAAATCCCAATTATACGAGTCGACTCCTTTGCATGCTACACTCACTCCATAAGTTAAAATGAAAAATATTTTCAACCAGGTTTGAGAGGAGGGATTTGCCTGATCATAATACTAATTTAAAGAAGTTAAATATAATTGTAAGTCGCAAAACTGGACAGAAACATACAGTGACCCCAAACTTTGCGCCCACAAAACATTTTCAATGAAATCCCAATTATACGAGTCGACTCCTTTGCATGCTACACTCACTCCATGAGTTAAAATGAAAAATATTTTTAACCAGGTTTGAGAGGAGGGATTTGCCTGATCATAATGCTAATTTAAAGAAGTTAAATATAATTGTAAGTCTCAAAACAGGACAGAAATATACAGTGACCCCCCACTTTGTGCCCACAAAACATTTTCAATGAAATCCCAATTATACGAGTCGACTCCTTTGCATGCTACACAAACTCCATAAGTTAAAATGAAAAATATTTTTAACCAGGTTTGAGAGGAGGGATTTGCCAGATCATAATACTAATGTAAAGAAGTTAAATATAATTGTAAGTCGCAAAACTGGACAGAAACATACAGTGACCCCAAACTTTGCGCCCACAAAACATTTTCAATGAAATCCCAATTATACGAGTCGACTCCTTTGCATGCTACACTCACTCCATAAGTTAAAATGAAAAATATTTTTAACCAGGTTTGAGAGGAGGGATTTGCCTGATCATAATGCTAATTTAAAAAGTTAAATATAATTGTAAATCGCAAAACAGGACAGAAATATACAGTGACCCACCACTTTGAGCTCACAAACCTTTTTCAATGAAATCCCAATTATACGAGTCGACTCCTTTGCATGCTACACTCACTCCATATGTTAAAATGAAAAATATTTTTAGCGAGGTTTGAGAGGAGGGATTTGCCTGATCATAATGCTAATTTAAAGAAGTTAAATATAATTGTAAGTCGCAAAACAGGACAGAAATATACAGTGACCCCCACTTTGCGCCCACAAAACAATTTCAATGAAATCCCAATTATACGAGTGGACTCCTTTGCATGCTACACTCACTCCATAAGTTAAAATGAAAAATATTTTTAAACAGGTTTGAGAGGAGGGATTTGCCTGATCATAATGCTAATTTAAAGAAGTTAAATATAATTGTAAATCGCAAAACAGGACAGAAATATACAGTGACCCCCCACTTTGCGCCCACAAAACATTTTCAATGAAATCCCAATTATACGAGTGGACTCCTTTGCATGCTACACTCACTCCATAAGTTAAAATGAAAAATATTTTTAACCAGGTTTGAGAGGAGGGATTTGCCTGATCATTATGCTAATTTAAAGAAGTTAAATATAATTGTAAGTCGCAAAACAGGACAGAAATATACAGTGACCCCCCCTTTGCGCCCACAAAACATTTTCAATGAAATCCCATATATACGAGTCGACTCCTTTGCATGCTACACTCACTCCATATGTTAAAATGAAAAATATTTTTAGCGAGGTTTGAGAGGAGGGATTTGCCTGATCATAATGCTAATTTAAAGAAGTTAAATATAATTGTAAGTCGCAAAACAGGACAGAAATATACAGTGACCCCCCACTTTGCGCCCACAAAACAATTTCAATGAAATCCCAATTATACGAGTGGACTCCTTTGCATGCTACACTCACTCCATAAGTTAAAATGAAAAATATTTTTAAACAGGTTTGAGAGGAGGGATTTGCCTGATCATAATGCTAATTTAAAGAAGTTAAATATAATTGTAAATCGCAAAACAGGACAGAAATATACAGTGACCCCCCACTTTGCGCCCACAAAACATTTTCAATGAAATCCCAATTATACGAGTGGACTCCTTTGCATGCTACACTCACTCCATAAGTTAAAATGAAAAATATTTTTAACCAGGTTTGAGAGGAGGGATTTGCCTGATCATTATGCTAATTTAAAGAAGTTAAATATAATTGTAAGTCGCAAAACAGGACAGAAATATACAGTGACCCCCCCTTTGCGCCCACAAAACATTTTCAATGAAATCCCATATATACGAGTCGACTCCTTTGCATGCTACACTCACTCCATGCGTTAAAATGAAAAATATTTTTAGCCAGGTTTGAGAGGAGGGGTTTGCCTGATCATAATGCTAATTTAAAAAGTTAAATATAATTGTAAATCGCAAAACAGGACAGAAATATACAGTGACCCCCCACTTTGAGCTCACAAACCTTTTTCAATGAAATCCCAATTATACGAGTCGACTCCTTTGCATGCTACACTCACTCCATATGTTGAAATGAAAAATATTTTTAGCGAGGTTTGAGAGGAGGGATTTGCCTGATCATAATGCTAATTTAAAGAAGTTAAATATAATTGTAAGTCGCAAAACTGGACAGAAACATACAGTGACCCCAAATTTTGCGCCCACAAAACATTTTCAATGAAATCCCAATTATACGAGTCGACTCCTTTGCATGCTACACTCACTCCATAAGTTAAAATGAAAAATATTTTTAACCAGGATTGAGAGCAAGGATTTGCCTGATCATAATACTAATATAAAGAAGTTAAATATAATTATAAGTCGCAAAACAGGACAGAAATATACTGTGACTCCCACTTTGCGCCCACAAAACATTTTCAATGAAATCCCAATTATACGAGTCGACTCCATTGCATGCTACACTCACTCCGTAAGTTAAAATGAAAAATATTTTTAACCAGGTTTGAGAGGAGGGATTTGCCTGATCATAATACTAATTTAAAGAAGTTAAATATAAGTGTAAGTCACAAAACAGGACAGAAATATACAGTGACCCCCCACTTTGCGCCCCCAAAACATTTTCAATGAAATCCCCATTATACGAGTCGACTCCTTTGCATGCTACACTCACTCCATAAGTTAAAATGAAAAATATTTTTAACCAGGTTTGAGAGGAGGGATTTGCCTGATCATAATACTAATTTAAAGAAGTTAAATATAATTGTAAATCGCAAAACAGGACAGAAATATACTGTGACTCCCACTTTGTGCCCACAAAACATTTTCAATGAAATCCCAATTATACGAGTCGACTCCTTTGCATGCTACACTCACTCCATAAGTTAAAATGAAAAATATTTTTAACCAGGTTTGAGAGGAGGGGTTTGCCTGATCATAATGCTAATTTAAAGAAGTTAAATATAATTGTAAATCGCAAAACAGGACAGAAATATACAGTGACCCCCACTTTGCGCTCACAAAACATTTTCAATGAAATCCCAATTATCCGAGTCGACTCTTTTGCATGCTACACTCACTCCATAAGTTAAAATGAAAAATATTTTTAACCAGATTTGAGAGGAGGGATTTGCCTGATCATAATGCTAATTTAAAGAAGTTAAATATAATTGTAAGTCGCAAAACAGGACAGAAATATACAGTGACCCCCCACTTTGCGCCCCCAAAACATTTTCAATGAAATCCCCATTATACGAGTCGACTCCTTTGCATGCTACACTCACTCCATAAGTTAAAATGAAAAATATTTTTAACCAGATTTGAGAGGAGGGATTTGCCTGATCATAATGCTAATTTAAAGAAGTTAAATATAATTGTAAGTCGCAAAACAGGACAGAAATATACAGTGACCCCCCACTTTGCGCCCCCAAAACATTTTCAATGAAATCCCAATTATACGAGTCGACTCCTTTGCATGCTACACTCACTCCATAAGTTAAAATGTAAAATATTTTTAACCAGATTTGAGAGGAGGGATTTGCCTGATCATAATGCTATTTTAAAGAAGTTAAATATAATTGTAAGTCGCAAAACAGGACAGAAATATACAGTGACCCCCCACTTTGCGCCCCCAAAACATTTTCAATGAAATCCCAATTATACGAGTCGACTCCTTTGCATGCTACACTCACTCCATAAGTTAAAATGTAAAATATTTTTAACCAGATTTGAGAGGAGGGATTTGCCTGATCATAATGCTATTTTAAAGAAGTTAAATATAATTGTAAGTCGCAAAACAGGACAGAAATATACTGTGACTCCCACTTTGCGCCCACAAAACATTTTCAATGAAATCCCAATTATACGAGTCGACTCCTTTGCATGCTACACTCACTCCATAAGTTAAAATGAAAAATATTTTTAACCAGGATTGAGAGGAGGGATTTGCCTGATCATAATACTAATATAAAGAAGTTAAATATAATTATAAGTCGCAAAACAGGACAGAAATATACTGTGACTCCCACTTTGCGCCCACAAAACATTTTCAATGAAATCCCAATTATACGAGTCGACTCCTTTGCATGCTACACTCACTCCGTAAGTTAAAATGAAAAATATTTTTAACCAGGTTTGAGAGGAGGGATTTGCCTGATCATAATACTAATTTAAAAAAGTTAAATATAATTGTAAGTCGCAAAACTGGACAGAAACATACAGTGACCCCAAATTTTGCGCCCACAAAACATTTTCAATGAAATCCCAATTATACGAGTCGACTCCTTTGCATGCTACACTCACTCCATAAGTTAAAATGAAAAATATTTTCAACCAGGTTTGAGAGGAGGGATTTGCCTGATCATAATACTAATTTAAAGAAGTTAAATATAATTGTAAGTCGCAAAACTGGACAGAAACATACAGTGACCCCAAACTTTGCGCCCACAAAACATTTTCAATGAAATCCCAATTATACGAGTCGACTCCTTTGCATGCTACACTCACTCCATAAGTTAAAATGAAAAATATTTTTAACCAGGTTTGAGAGGAGGGATTTGCCTGATCATAATGCTAATTTAAAGAAGTTAAATATAATTGTAAGTCTCAAAACAGGACAGAAATATACAGTGACCCCCCACTTTGCGCCCACAAAACATTTTCAATGAAATCCCAATTATACGAGTCGACTCCTTTGCATGCTACACAAACTCCATAAGTTAAAATGAAAAATATTTTTAACCAGGTTTGAGAGGAGGGATTTGCCAGATCATAATACTAATGTAAAGAAGTTAAATATAATTGTAAGTCGCAAAACTGGACAGAAACATACAGTGACCCCAAACTTTGCGCCCACAAAACATTTTCAATGAAATCCCAATTATACGAGTCGACTCCATTGCATGCTACACTCACTCCATATGTTAAAATGAAAAATATTTTTAACCAGTTTTGAGAGGAGGGATTTGCCTGATCATAATGCTAATTTAAAGAAGTTAAATATAATTGTAAATCGCAAAACAGGACGGAAATATACAGTGACCCCCTACTTTGCGCCCACAAAATATTTTCAATGAAATCCCAATTATACGAGTCAACTCCTTTGCATGCTACACTCACTCCATAAGTTAAAATGAAAAATATTTTTAACCAGGTTTGAGAGGAGGGATTTGCCTGATAATAATGCTAATTTAAAGAAGTTAAATATAATTGTAAGTCGCAAAACAGGACAGAAATATACAGTGACCCCCCACTTTGCGCCCACAAAACATTTTCAATGAAATCCCAATTATACGAGTGGACTCCTTTGCATGCTACACTCACTCCATAAGTTAAAATGAAAAATATTTTTAACCAGGTTTGAGAGGAGGGGTTTGCCTGATCATAATGCTAATTTAAAGAAGTTAAATATAATTGTAAATCGCAAAACAGGACAGAAATATACAGTGACCCCCACTTTGCGCGCACAAAACATTTTCAATGAAATCCCAATTATCCGAGTCGACTCTTTTGCATGCTACACTCACTCCATAAGTTAAAATGAAAAATATTTTTAACCAGATTTGAGAGGAGGGATTTGCCTGATCATAATGCTAATTTAAAGAAGTTAAATATAATTGTAAGTCGCAAAACAGGACAGAAATATACAGTGACCCCCCACTTTGCGCCCCCAAAACATTTTCAATGAAATCCCAATTATACGAGTCGACTCCTTTGCATGCTACACTCACTCCATAAGTTAAAATGAAAAATATTTTTAACCAGGTTTGAGAGGAGGGATTTGCCTGATAATAATGCTAATTTAAAGAAGTTAAATATAATTGTAAGTCGCAAAACAGGACAGAAATATACAGTGACCCCCCACTTTGCGCCCACAAAACATTTTCAATGAAATCCCAATTATACGAGTGGACTCCTTTGCATGCTACACTCACTCCATAAGTTAAAATGAAAAATATTTTTAACCAGGTTTGAGAGGAGGTATTTGCCTGATCATTATGCTAATTTAAAGAAGTTAAATATAATTGTAAGTCGCAAAACAGGACAGAAATATACAGTGACCCCCCCTTTGCGCCCACAAAACATTTTCAATGAAATCCCATATATACGAGTCGACTCCTTTGCATGCTACACTCACTCCATGCGTTAAAATGAAAAATATTTTTAGCCAGGTTTGAGAGGAGGGGTTTGCCTGATCATAATGCTAATTTAAAAAGTTAAATATAATTGTAAATCGCAAAACAGGACAGAAATATACAGTGACCCACCACTTTGAGCTCACAAACCTTTTTCAATGAAATCCCAATTATACGAGTCGACTCCTTTGCATGCTACACTCACTCCATATGTTAAAATGAAAAATATTTTTAGCGAGGTTTGAGAGGAGGGATTTGCCTGATCATAATGCTAATTTAAAGAAGTTAAATATAATTGTAAGTCGCAAAACTGGACAGAAACATACAGTGACCCCAAATTTTGCGCCCACAAAACATTTTCAATGAAATCCCAATTATACGAGTCGACTCCTTTGCATGCTACACTCACTCCATAAGTTAAAATGAAAAATATTTTCAACCAGGTTTGAGAGGAGGGATTTGCCTGATCATAATACTAATTTAAAGAAGTTAAATATAATTGTAAGTCGCAAAACTGGACAGAAACATACAGTGACCCCAAACTTTGCGCCCACAAAACATTTTCAATGAAATCCCAATTATACGAGTCGACTCCTTTGCATGCTACACTCACTCCATAAGTTAAAATGAAAAATATTTTTAACCAGGTTTGAGAGGAGGGATTTGCCTGATCATAATGCTAATTTAAAGAAGTTAACTATAATTGTAAGTCGCAAAACAGGACAGAAATAGACAATGACCCCCCACTTTGCGACCACAAAACATTTTCAATGAAATCCCAATTATACGAGTCGACTCCTTTGCATGCTACACTCATTCCATAAGTTAAAATGAAAAATATTTTTAGCCAGGTTTGAGAGGAGGGATTTGCCAGATCATAATGCTAATTTAAAGAAGTTAAATATAATTGTAAATCGCAAAACAGGACAGAAATATACAGTGACCCCCCACTTTGCGCCCACAAAACATTTTCAATGAAATCCCAATTATACGAGTCGACTCCTTTGCATGCTACACTCACTCCATAAGTTAAAATGAAAAATATTTTTAGCCAGGTTTGAGAGGAGGGATTTGCTTGATCATAATGCTAATTTAAAGAAGGTATATATAATTGTAAAGCGCAAAACAAGACAGAAATATACAGTGACACCCCACTTTGAGCTACACAAAATATTTTCAATGCAATCCCAATTATACGAGTCGACTCCTTTGCATGCTACACTCACTCCATAAGTTAAAATGAAAAATATTTTTAGCCAGGTTTGTGAGGAGGGATTTGCCAGATCATAATGCTAATTAAAAGAAGTTAAATATAATTATAAATCGCAAAACAGGACAGAAATATACAGTGACCCCCCACTTTGCGCCCACAAAACATTTTAAATGAAATCCCAATTATACGAGTCGACTCCTTTGCATGCTACACTCACTCCATAAGTTAAAATGAAAAATATTTTTAGCCAGGTTTCAGAGGAGGGATTTGCCTGATCACAATGCTAATTTAAAGAAGTTAAATATAATTATAAATCGCAAAACAGGACAGAAATATACAGTGACCCCCCACTTTGAGGTACACAAAATATTTTCAATGAAATCCCAATTATACGAGTCGACTCCTTTGCATGCTACACTCACTCCATAAGTTAAAATGAAAAATATTTTTAGCCAGGTTTGAGAGGAGGGATTTGCCTGATCATAATGATAATTTAAAGAAGGTAAATATAATTGTAAAGCGCAAAAAAGGACAGAAATATACAGTGACCCCCCACTTTGAGCCCACAATATATTTTCAATGAAATCCCAATTATACGAGTCGACTCCTTTGCATGCTACACTCACTCCATAAGTTAAAATGAAAAATATTTTTAGCCAGGTTTCAGAGGAGGGATTTGCCTGATCATAATGCCAATTTAAAGAAGGTAAATATAATTGTAAAGCGCAAAAAAGGACAGAAATATACAGTGACCCCCCCACTTTGAGCCCACAATATATTTTCAATGAAATCCTAATTATACGAGTCGACTCCTTTGCATGCTACACTCACTCCATAAGTTAAAATGAAAAATATTTTTAGCCAGGTTTCAGAGGAGGGATTTGCCTGATCATAATGCTAATTTAAAGAAGGTAAATATAATTGTAAAGCGCAAAAAAGGACAGAAATAAACAGTGACCCCCAACTTTGAGCCCACAATATATTTTCAATGAAATCCCAATTATACGAGTCGACTCCTTTGCATGCTACACTCACTACATAAGTTAAAATGAAAAATATTTTTAGCCAGGTTTCAGGGGAGGGATTTGCCTGATAATAATGCTAATTTAAAGAAGTTAAATATAATTGTAAGTCGCAAAACAGGACAGAAATATACAGTGACCCCCCACTTTGCGCCCACAAAACATTTTCAATGAAATCCCAATTATACGAGTGGACTCCTTTGCATGCTACACTCACTCCATAAGTTAAAATGAAAAATATTTTTAAACAGGTTTGAGAGGAGGGATTTGCCTGATCATAATGCTAATTTAAAGAAGTTAAATATAATTGTAAATCGCAAAACAGGAAAGAAATATACAGTGACCCCCCACTTTGCGCCCACAAAACATTTTCAATGAAATCCCAATTATACGAGTGGACTCCTTTGCATGCTACACTCACTCCATAAGTTAAAATGAAAAATATTTTTAACCAGGTTTGAGAGGAGGGATTTGCCTGATCATAATGCTAATTTAAAGAAGTTAAATATAATTGTAAGTCGCAAAACAGGACAGAAATATACAGTGACCCCCGCTTTGCGCCCACAAAACATTTTCAATGAAATCCCAATTATACGAGTCGACTCCTTTGCATGCTACACTCACTCCATGCGTTAAAATGAAAAATATTTTTAGCCAGGTTTGAGAGGAGGGGTTTGCCTGATCATAATGCTAATTTAAAAAGTTAAATATAATTGTAAATCGCGAAACAGGACAGAAATATACAGTGACCCACCACTTTGAGCTCACAAACCTTTTTCAATGAAATCCCAATTATACGAGTCGACTCCTTTGCATGCTACACTCACTCCATATGTTAAAATGAAAAATATTTTTAGCGAGGTTTGAGAGGAGGGATTTGCCTGATCATAATGCTAATTTAAAGAAGTTAAATATAATTGTAAATCGCAAAACAGGACAGAAATATACAGTGACCCCCCACTTTGCGCCCACAAAACATTTTCAATGAAATCCCAATTATACGAGTGGACTCCTTTGCATGCTACACTCACTCCATAAGTTAAAATGAAAAATATTTTTAACCAGGTTTGAGAGGAGGGATTTGCCTGATCATTATGCTAATTTAAAGAAGTTAAATATAATTGTAAGTCGCAAAACAGGACAGAAATATACAGTGACCCCCCCTTTGCGCCCACAAAACATTTTCAATGAAATCCCATATATACGAGTCGACTCCTTTGCATGCTACACTCACTCCATGCGTTAAAATGAAAAATATTTTCAGCCAGGTTTGAGAGGAGGGGTTTGCCTGATCATAATGCTAATTTAAAAAGTTAAATATAATTGTAAATCGCAAAACAGGACAGAAATATACAGTGACCCACCACTTTGAGCTCACAAACCTTTTTCAATGAAATCCCAATTATACGAGTCGACTCCTTTGCATGCTACACTCACTCCATATGTTAAAATGAAAAATATTTTTAGCGAGGTTTGAGAGGAGGGATTTGCCTGATCATAATGCTAATTTAAAGAAGTTAAATATAATTGTAAGTCGCAAAACTGGACAGAAACATACAGTGACCCCAAATTTTGCGCCCACAAAACATTTTCAATGAAATCCCAATTATACGAGTCGACTCCTTTGCATGCTACACTCACTCCATAAGTTAAAATGAAAAATATTTTTAACCAGGTTTGAAAGGAGGGATTTGCCTGATCATAATGCTAATTTAAAGAAGTTAACTATAATTGTAAGTCGCAAAACAGGACAGAAATATACAGTGACCCCCCACTTTGCGCCCACAAAACATTTTCAATGAAATCCCAATTATACGAGTCGACTCCTTTGCATGCTACACTCACTCCATAAGTTAAAATGAAAAATATTTTTAGCCAGGTTTGAGAGGAGGGATTTGCTTGATCATAATGCTAATTTAAAGAAGGTATATATAATTGTAAAGCGCAAAACAAGACAGAAATATACAGTGACACCCCACTTTGAGCTACACAAAATATTTTCAATGCAATCCCAATTATACGAGTCGACTCCTTTGCATGCTACACTCACTCCATATGTTAAAATGAAAAATATTTTTAGCGAGGTTTGAGAGGAGGGATTTGCCTGATCATAATGCTAATTTAAAGAAGTTAAATATAATTGTAATTCGCAAAACTGGACAGAAACATACAGTGACCCCAAATTTTGCGCCCACAAAACATTTTCAATGAAATCCCAATTATACGAGTCGACTCCTTTGCATGCTACACTCAGTCCATAAGTTAAAATGAAAAATATTTTCAACCAGGTTTGAGAGGAGGGATTTGCCTGATCATAATGCTAATTTAAAGAAGTTAAATATAATTGTAAGTCGCAAAACTGGACAGAAACATACAGTGACCCCAAACTTTGCGCCCACAAAACATTTTCAATGAAATCCCAATTATACGAGTCGACTCCTTTGCATGCTACACTCACTCCATAAGTTAAAATGAAAAATATTTTTAGCCAGGTTTGAGAGGAGGGATTTGCCTGATCATAATGCTAATTTAAAGAAGTTAACTATAATTGTAAGTCGCGAAACAGGACAGAAATAGACAGTGACCCCCCACTTTGCGACCACAAAACATTTTCAATGAAATCCCAATTATACGAGTCGACTCCTTTGCATGCTACACTCATTCCATAAGTTAAAATGAAAAATATTTTTAGCCAGGTTTGAGAGGAGGGATTTGCCAGATCATAATGCTAATTTAAAGAAGTTAAATATAATTGTAAGTCGCAAAACAGGACAGAAATATACAGTGACCCCCCACTTTGCGCCCACAAAACATTTTCAATGAAATCCCAATTATACGAGTCGACTCCTTTGCATGCTACACTCACTCCATAAGTTAAAATGAAAAATATTTTTAGCCAGGTTTGAGAGGAGGGATTTGCTTGATCATAATGCTAATTTAAAGAAGGTATATATAATTGTAAAGCGCAAAACAAGACAGAAATATACAGTGACACCCCACTTTGAGCTACACAAAATATTTTCAATGCAATCCCAATTATACGAGTCGACTCCTTTGCATGCTACACTCACTCCATAAGTTAAAATGAAAAATATTTTTAACCAGGTTTGAGAGGAGGGATTTGCCTGATCATTATGCTAATTTAAAGAAGTTTAATATAATTGTAAGTCGCAAAACAGGACAGAAATATACAGTGACCCCCCCTTTGCGCCCACAAAACATTTTCAATGAAATCCCATATATACGAGTCGACTCCTTTGCATGCTACACTCACTCCATGCGTTAAAATGAAAAATATTTTTAGCCAGGTTTGAGAGGAGGGGTTTGCCTGATCATAATGCTAATTTAAAAAGTTAAATATAATTGTAAATCGCAAAACAGGACAGAAATATACAGTGAGCCACCACTTTGAGCTCACAAACCTTTTTCAATGAAATCCCAATTATACGAGTCGACTCCTTTGCATGCTACACTCACTCCATATGTTAAAATGAAAAATATTTTTAGCGAGGTTTGAGAGGAGGCATTTGCCTGATCATAATGCTAATTTAAAGAAGTTAAATATAATTGTAAGTCGCAAAACTGGACAGAAACATACAGTGACCCCAAATTTTGCGCCCACAAAACATTTTCAATGAAATCCCAATTATACGAGTCGACTCCTTTGCATGCTACACTCACTCCATAAGTTAAAATGAAAAATATTTTCAACCAGGTTTGAGAGGAGGGATTTGCCTGATCATAATACTAATTTAAAGAAGTTAAATATAATTGTAAGTCGCAAAACTGGACAGAAACATACAGTGACCCCAAACTTTGCGCCCACAAAACATTTTCAATGAAATCCCAATTATACGAGTCGACTCCTTTGCATGCTACACTCACTCCATAAGTTAAAATGAAAAATATTTTTAACCAGGTTTGAGAGGAGGGATTTGCCTGATCATAATGCTAATTTAAAGAAGTTAACTATAATTGTAAGTCGCAAAACAGGACAGAAATAGACAATGACCCCCCACTTTGCAACCAGAAAACATTTTCAATGAAATCCCAATTATACGAGTCGACTCCTTTGCATGCTACACTCATTCCATAAGTTAAAATGAAAAATATTTTTAGCCAGGTTTGAGAGGAGGGATTTGCCAGATCATAATGCTAATTTAAAGAAGTTAAATATAAT
This sequence comes from Acanthosepion esculentum, assembly GCA_964036315.1. NCBI lineage: Eukaryota > Metazoa > Mollusca > Cephalopoda > Sepiida > Sepiidae > Acanthosepion > Acanthosepion esculentum. Next base: position 9,150,100 of record OZ038501.1, on the reverse strand, counting down.
TGTAAATCGCAAAACAGGACAGAAATATACAGTGACCCCCCACTTTGCGCCCACAAAACATTTTCAATGAAATCCCAATTATACGAGTCGACTCCTTTGCATGCTACACTCACTCCATAAGTTAAAATGAAAAATATTTTTAGCCAGGTTTGAGAGGAGGGATTTGCTTGATCATAATGCTAATTTAAAGAAGGTATATATAATTGTAAAGCGCAAAACAAGACAGAAATATACAGTGACCCCCCACTTTGAGCCCACAATATATTTTCAATGAAATCCCAATTATACGAGTCGACTCCTTTGCATGCTACACTCACTCCATAAGTTAAAATGAAAAATATTTTTAGCCAGGTTTCAGAGGAGGGATTTGCCTGATCATAATGCCAATTTAAAGAAGGTAAATATAATTGTAAAGCGCAAAAAAGGACAGAAATATACAGTGACCCCCCCACTTTGAGCCCACAATATATTTTCAATGAAATCCCAATTATACGAGTCGACTCCTTTGCATGCTACACTCACTACATAAGTTAAAATGAAAAATATTTTTAGCCAGGTTTCAGAGGAGGGATTTGCCTGATCATAATGCCAATTTAAAGAAGGTAAATATAATTGTAAAGCGCAAAAAAGGACAGAAATATACAGTGACCCCCACTTTGCGCCCACAAAACATTTTCAATGAAATCCTAATTATACGAGTCGACTCCTTTGCATGCTACACTCACTCCATAAGTTAAAATGAAAAATATTTTCAGCCAGGTTTGAGAGGAGGGGTTTGCCTGATCATAATGCTAATTTAAAAAGTTAAATATAATTGTAAATCGCAAAACAGGACAGAAATATACAGTGACCCACCACTTTGAGCTCACAAACCTTTTTCAATGAAATCCCAATTATACGAGTCGACTCCTTTGCATGCTACACTCACTCCATATGTTAAAATGAAAAATATTTTTAGCGAGGTTTGAGAGGAGGGATTTGCCTGATCATAATGCTAATTTAAAGAAGTTAAATATAATTGTAAGTCGCAAAACTGGACAGAAACATACAGTGACCCCAAATTTTGCGCCCACAAAACATTTTCAATGAAATCCCAATTATACGAGTCGACTCCTTTGCATGCTACACTCACTCCATAAGTTAAAATGAAAAATATTTTTAACCAGGTTTGAGAGGAGGGATTTGCCTGATCATAATGCTAATTTAAAGAAGTTAACTATAATTGTAAGTCGCAAAACAGGACAGAAATATACAGTGACCCCCCACTTTGCGCCCACAAAACATTTTCAATGAAATCCCAATTATACGAGTCGACTCCTTTGCATGCTACACTCACTCCATAAGTTAAAATGAAAAATATTTTTAGCCAGGTTTGAGAGGAGGGATTTGCTTGATCATAATGCTAATTTAAAGAAGGTATATATAATTGTAAAGCGCAAAACAAGACAGAAATATACAGTGACACCCCACTTTGAGCTACACAAAATATTTTCAATGCAATCCCAATTATACGAGTCGACTCCTTTGCATGCTACACTCACTCTATAAGTTAAAATGAAAAATATTTTTAGCCAGGTTTGTGAGGAGGGATTTGCCAGATCATAATGCTAATTAAAAGAAGTTAAATATAATTATAAATCGCAAAACAGGACAGAAATATACAGTGACCCCCCACTTTGCGCCCACAAAACATTTTAAATGAAATCCCAATTATACGAGTCGACTCCTTTGCATGCTACACTCACTCCATAAGTTAAAATGAAAAATATTTTTAGCCAGGTTTCAGAGGAGGGATTTGCCTGATCATAATGCCAATTTAAAGAAGGTAAATATAATTGTAAAGCGCAAAAAAGGACAGAAATATACAGTGACCCCCACTTTGCGCCCACAAAACATTTTCAATGAAATCCTAATTATACGAGTCGACTCCTTTGCATGCTACACTCACTCCATAAGTTAAAATGAAAAATATTTTTAGCCAGGTTTGAGAGGAGGGATTTGCCTGATCATAATGCTAATTTAAAGAAGGTAAATATAATTGTAAAGCGCAAAACAGGACAGAAATATACAGAGACCCCCCACTTTGCGCCCACAAAACATTTTCAATGAAATCCTAATTATACGAGTCGACTCCTTTGCATGCTACACTCACTCCATAAGTTAAAATGAAAAATATTTTTAGCCAGGTTTCAGAGGAGGGATTTGCCTGATCATAATGCTAATTTAAAGAAGGTAAATATAATTGTAAAGCGCAAAAAAGGACAGAAATATACAGTGACCCCCCACTTTGAGCCCACAATATATTTTCAATGAAATCCCAATTATACGAGTCGACTCCTTTGCATGCTACACTCACTCCATAAGTTAAAATGAAAAATATTTTTAGCCAGGTTTCAGAGGAGGGATTTGCCTGATCATAATGCCAATTTAAAGAAGGTAAATATAATTGTAAAGCGCAAAAAAGGACAGAAATATACAGTGACCCCCCACTTTGCGCCCACAAAACATTTTCAATGAAATCCTAATTATACGAGTCGACTCCTTTGCATGCTACACTCACTCCATAAGTTAAAATGAAAAATATTTTTAGCCAGGTTTCAGAGGAGGGATTTGCCTGATCATAATGCTAATTTAAAGAAGGTAAATATAATTGTAAAGCGCAAAAAAGGACAGAAATATACAGTGACCCCCCACTTTGAGCCCACAATATATTTTCAATGAAATCCCAATTATACGAGTCGACTCCTTTGCATGCTACACTCACTCCATAAGTTAAAATGAAAAATATTTTTAGCCAGGTTTGAGAGGAGGGATTTGCCTGATCATAATGCCAATTTAAAGAAGGTAAATATAATTGTAAAGCGCAAAAAAGGACAGAAATATACAGTGACCCCCCACTTTGAGCCCACAATATATTTTCAATGAAATCCCAATTATACGAGTCGACTCCTTTGCATGCTACACTCACTCCATAAGTTAAAATGAAAAATATTTTTAGCCAGGTTTCAGAGGAGGGATTTGCCTGATCATAATGCCAATTTAAAGAAGGTAAATATAATTGTAAAGCGCAAAAAAGGACAGAAATATACAGTGACCCCCCCACTTTGAGCCCACAATATATTTTCAATGAAATCCCAATTATACGAGTCGACTCCTTTGCATGCTACACTCACTCCATAAGTTAAAATGAAAAATATTTTTAGCCAGGTTTGAGAGGAGGGATTTGCCTGATCATAATGCCAATTTAAAGAAGGTAAATATAATTGTAAAGCGCAAAAAAGGACAGAAATATACAGTGACCCCCCACTTTGCGCCCACAAAACATTTTCAATGAAATCCTAATTATACGAGTCGACTCCTTTGCATGCTACACTCACTCCATAAGTTAAAATGAAAAATATTTTTAACCAGGTTTGAGAGGAGGGATTTGCCTGATCATAATGCCAATTTAAAGAAGGTAAATATAATTGTAAAGCGCAAAAAAGGACAGAAATATACAGTGAACTCCCACTTTGCGCCCACAAAACATTTTCAATGAAATCCTAATTATACGAGTCGACTCCTTTGCATGCTACACTCACTCCATAAGTTAAAATGAAAAATATTTTTAGCCAGGTTTCAGAGGAGGGATTTGCCTGATCATAATGCCAATTTAAAGAAGGTAAATATAATTGTAAAGCGCAAAACAGGACAGAAATATACAGTGACCCCCCACTTTGAGCCCACAAAACATTTTCAATGAAATCCCAATTATACGAGTCGACTCCTTTGCATGCTACACTCACTCCATAAGTTAAAATGAAAAATATTTTTAGCCAGGTTTCAGAGGAGGGATTTGCCTGATCATAATGCTAATTTAAAGAAGGTAAATATAATTGTAAAGCGCAAAACAGGACAGAAATATACAGTGACCCCCCACTTTGAGCCCACAATATATTTTCAATGAAATCCCAATTATACGAGTCGACTCCTTTGCATGCTACACTCACTCCATAAGTTAAAATGAGAAATATTTTTAGCCAGGTTTGAGAGGAGGGATTTGCCTGATCATAATGCCAATTTAAAGAAGGTAAATATAATTGTAAAGCGCAAAAAAGGACAGAAATATACAGTGACCCCCCACTTTGCGCCCACAAAACATTTTCAATGAAATCCTAATTATACGAGTCGACTCCTTTGCATGCTACACTCACTCCATAAGTTAAAATGAAAAATATTTTTAGCCAGGTTTCAGAGGAGGGATTTGCCTGATCATAATGCTAATTTAAAGAAGGTAAATATAATTGTAAAGCGCAAAAAAGGACAGAAATATACAGTGACCCCCCACTTTGAGCCCACAATATATTTTCAATGAAATCCCAATTATACGAGTCGACTCCTTTGCATGCTACACTCACTCCATAAGTTAAAATGAAAAATATTTTTAGCCAGGTTTCAGAGGAGGGATATGCCTGATCATAATGCCAATTTAAAGAAGGTAAATATAATTGTAAAGCGCAAAAAAGGACAGAAATATACAGTGACCCCCCACTTTGCGCCCACAAAACATTTTCAATGAAATCCTAATTATACGAGTCGACTCCTTTGCATGCTACACTCACTCCATAAGTTAAAATGAAAAATATTTTTAACCAGGTTTGAGAGGAGGGATTTGCCTGATCATAATGCCAATTTAAAGAAGGTAAATATAATTGTAAAGCGCAAAAAAGGACAGAAATATACAGTGACCCCCCACTTTGCGCCCACAAAACATTTTCAATGAAATCCTAATTATACGAGTCGACTCCTTTGCATGCTACACTCACTCCATAAGTTAAAATGAAAAATATTTTTAGCCAGGTTTCAGAGGAGGGATTTGCCTGATCATAATGCCAATTTAAAGAAGGTAAATATAATTGTAAAGCGCAAAAAAGGACAGAAATATACAGTGACCCCCCACTTTGAGCCCACAATATATTTTCAATGAAATCCCAATTATACGAGTCGACTCCTTTGCATGCTACACTCACTCCATAAGTTAAAATGAAAAATATTTTTAGCCAGGTTTGAGAGGAGGGATTTGCCTGATCATAATGCTAATTTAAAGAAGGTAAATATAATTGTAAAGCGCAAAAAAGGACAGAAATATACAGTGACCCCCCACTTTGAGCCCACAATATATTTTCAATGAAATCCCAATTATACGAGTCGACTCCTTTGCATGCTACACTCACTCCATAAGTTAAAATGAAAAATATTTTTAGCCAGGTTTCAGAGGAGGGATTTGCCTGATCATAATGCCAATTTAAAGAAGGTAAATATAATTGTAAAGCGCAAAAAAGGACAGAAATATACAGTGACCCCCCACTTTGAGCCCACAATATATTTTCAATGAAATCCCAATAATACGAGTCGACTCCTTTGCATGCTCCACTCACTCCATAAGTTAAAATGAAAAATATTTTTAGCCAGGTTTCAGAGGAGGGATTTGCCTGATCATAATGCTAATTTAAAAAGGTAAATATAATTGTAAAGCGCAAAAAAGGACAGAAATATACAGTGACCCCCCACTTTGCGCCCACAAAACATTTTCAATGAAATCCTAATTATACGAGTCGACTCCTTTGCATGCTACACTCACTCCATAAGTTAAAATGAAAAATATTTTTAGCCAGGTTTCAGAGGAGGGATTTGCCTGATCATAATGCTAATTTAAAGAAGGTAAATATAATTGTAAAGCGCAAAAAAGGACAGAAATATACAGTGACCCCCGACTTTGAGCCCACAATATATTTTCAATGAAATCACAATTATACGAGTCGACTCCTTTGCATGCTACACTCACTCCATAAGTTAAAATGAAAAATATTTTTAGCCAGGTTTGAGAGGAGGGATTTGCCTGATCATAATGCTAATTTAAAGAAGGTAAATATAATTGTAAAGCGCAAAAAAGGACAGAAATATACAGTGAGCCCCCACTTTGAGCCCACAATATATTTTCAATGAAATCCTAATTATACGAGTCGACTCCTTTGCATGCTACACTGACTCCATAAGTTAAAATGAAAAATATTTTTAGCCAGGTTTCAGAGGAGGGATTTGCCTGATCATAATGCCAATTTAAAGAAGGTAAATATAATTGTAAAGCGCAAAAAAGGACAGATATATACAGTGACCCCCCACTTTGAGCCCACAATATATTTTCAATGAAATCCCAATTATACGAGTCGACTCCTTTGCATGCTACACTCACTCCATAAGTTAAAATGAAAAATATTTTTAGCCAGGTTTCAGAGGAGGGATTTGCCTGATCATAATGCCAATTTAAAGAAGGTAAATATAATTGTAAAGCGCAAAAAAGGACAGAAATATACAGTGACCCCCCACTTTGAGCCCACAATATATTTTCAATGAAATCCCAATTATACGAGTCGACTCCTTTGCATGCTACACTCACTCCATAAGTTAAAATGAAAAATATTTTTAGCCAGGTTTGAGAGGAGGGATTTGCCTGATCATAATGCCAATTTAAAGAAGGTAAATATAATTGTAAAGCGCAAAAAAGGACAGAAATATACAGTGACCCCCCACTTTGAGCCCACAATATATTTTCAATGAAATCCTAATTATACGAGTCGACTCCTTTGCATGCTACACTCACTCCATAAGTTAAAATGAAAAATATTTTTAACCAGGTTTGAGAGGAGGGATTTGCCTGATCATAATGCCAATTTAAAGAAGGTAAATATAATTGTAAAGCGCAAAAAAGGACAGAAATATACAGTGACCCCCCACTTTGAGCCCACAATATATTTTCAATGAAATCCCAATAATACGAGTCGGCTCCTTTGCATGCTACACTCACTCCATAAGTTAAAATGAAAAATATTTTTAGCCAGGTTTCAGAGGAGGGATTTGCCTGATCATAATGCCAATTTAAAGAAGGTAAATATAATTGTAAAGCGCAAAAAAGGACAGAAATATACAGTGACCCCCCACTTTGAGCCCACAATATATTTTCAATGAAATCCTAATTATACGAGTCGACTCCTTTGCATGCTACACTCACTACATAAGTTAAAATGAAAAATATTTTTAGCCAGGTTTGAGAGGAGGGATTTGCCTGATCATAATGCCAATTTAAAGAAGGTAAATATAATTGCAAAGCGCAAAAAAGGACAGAAATATACAGTGACCCCCCACTTTGAGCCCACAATATATTTTCAATGAAATCCCAATTATACGAGTCGACTCCTTTGCATGCTACACTCACTCCATAAGTTAAAATGAAAAATATTTTTAGCCAGGTTTCAGAGGAGGGATTTGCCTGATCATAATGCCAATTTAAAGAAGGTAAATATAATTGTAAAGCGCAAAAAAGGACAGAAATATACAGTGACCCCCCACTTTGAGCCCACAATATATTTTCAATGAAATCCTAATTATACGAGTCGACTCCTTTGCATGCTACACTCACTCCATAAGTTAAAATGAAAAATATTTTTAGCCAGGTTTGAGAGGAGGGATTTGCCTGATCATAATGCCAATTTAAAGAAGGTAAATATAATTGTAAAGCGCAAAAAAGGACAGAAATATACAGTGACCCCCCACTTTGAGCCCACAATATATTTTCAATGAAATCCCAATTATACGAGTAGACTCCTTTGCATGCTACACTCACTCCATAAGTTAAAATGAAAAATATTTTTAGCCAGGTTTGAGAGGAGGGATTTGCCTGATCATAATGCCAATTTAAAGAAGGTAAATATAATTGTAAAGCGCAAAAAAGGACAGAAATATACAGTGACCCCCCACTTTGCGCCCACAAAACATTTTCAATGAAATCCTAATTATACGAGTCGACTCCTTTGCATGCTACACTCACTCCATAAGTTAAAATGAAAAATATTTTTAACCAGGTTTGAGAGGAGGGATTTGCCTGATCATAATGCCAATTTAAAGAAGGTAAATATAATTGTAAAGCGCAAAAAAGGACAGAAATATACAGTGACCCCCCACTTTGCGTCCACAAAACATTTTCAATGAAATCCTAATTATACGAGTCGACTCCTTTGCATGCTACACTCACTCCATAAGTTAAAATGAAAAATATTTTTAGCCAGGTTTGAGAGGAGGGATTTGCCTGATCATAATGCCAATTTAAAGAAGGTAAATATAATTGTAAAGCGCAAAAAAGGACAGAAATATACAGTGACCCCCCACAAAACATTTTCAATGAAATCCTAATTATACGAGTCGACTCCTTTGCATGCTACACTCACTCCATAAGTTAAAATGAAAAATATTTTTAACCAGGTTTGAGAGGAGGGATTTGCCTGATCATAATGCCAATTTAAAGAAGGTAAATATAATTGTAAAGCGCAAAAAAGGACAGAAATATACAGTGACCCCCCACTTTGCGCCCACAAAACATTTTCAATGAAATCCTAATTATACGAGTCGACTCCTTTGCATGCTACACTCACTCCATAAGTTAAAATAAAAAATATTTTTAACCAGGTTTGAGAGGAGGGATTTGCCTGATCATAATGCCAATTTAAAGAAGGTAAATATAATTGTAAAGCGCAAAAAAGAACAGAAATATACAGTGACCCCCCCACTTTGCGCCCACAAAACATTTTCAATGAAATCCCAATTATACGAGTTGAATCCTTTGCATGCTACACTCACTCCATAAGTTAAAATGAAAAATATTTTTAGCCAGGTTTGAGAGGAGGGATTTGCCAGATCATAATGCTAATTTAAAGAACGTAAATATAATTGTAAAGCCCAAAACAGGACAGAAATATACAGTGACCCCCCACTTTGCGCCCACAAAACATTTTCAGTGAAATCCCAATAAAACGAGTCGACTCCTTTGCATGCTACACTCACTCCATAAGTTAAAATGAAAAATATTTTTAGCCAGATTTGAGAGGAGGGATTTGCCAGATCATAATGCTAATTTAAAGAAGTTAAATATAATTATAGATCTCAAAACAGGACAGAAATATACAGTGACCCCCCACTTTGCGCCCACAAAACATTTTCAATGAAATCCCAATTATACGAGTCGACTCCTTTGCATGCTACACTCACTCCATAAGTTAAATGAAAAATATTTTTAACCAGGTTTGAGAGGAGGGATTTGCCTAATCATAATGCTAATTTATAGAAGTTAAATATAATTGTAAGTCGCAAAACAGGACAGAAATACACAGAGACCCCCCACTTCTCGCCCACAAAACATTTTCAATGACATCCCAATTATACGAGTCGACTCCTTTGCATGCTACACTCACTCCATAAGTTAAAATGAAAAATATTTTTAACCAGGTTTGAGAGGAGGGATTTGCCTGATCATAATGCTAATTTAAAGAAGTTAAATATAATTGTAAGTCGCAAAACAGGACAGAAATATACAATGACCCCCCACTTTGCGCCCACAAAATATTTTCAATGAAATCCCAAATATACGAGTCGACTCCTTTGCATGCTACACTCACTCCATAAGTTAAAATGAAAAATATTTTTAACCAGGTTTGAGAGGAGGGATTTGCCTGATCATAATGCTAATTTAAAGAAGTTAAATATAATTGTAAGTCGCAAAACAGGACAGAAATATACAATGACCCCCCACTTTGCGCCCACAAAACATTTTCAATGTTTATTTCCCAATTATACAAGTCGACTCCTTTGCATGCTACACTCACTCCATAAGTTAAATGAAAAATATTTTTAACCAGGTTTGAGAGGAGGGATTTGCCTGATCATAATACAAATTTAAAGTTAAATATAATTGTAAAGCGCAAAACAGGACAGAAATATACAGTGACACCCCACTTTGCGCCCACAAAACATTTTCAATGAAATCCCAATTATACGAGTCGACTCCTTTGCATGCTACACTCAATCCATATGTTAAAATGAAAAATATTTTTAACCAGGTTCGAGAGGAGGGATTTGCCTGATCATAATGCTAATTTATAGAAGTTAAATATAATTGTAAGTCGCAAAACAGGACAGAAATACACAGAGACCCCCCACTTCTTGCCCACAAAACATTTTCAATGAAATCCCAATTATACGAGTCGACTCCTTTGCATGCTACACTCACTCCATAAGTGAAAATGAAAAATATTTTTAACCCGGTTTGAGAGGAGGAATTTGCCTGATCATAATGCTAATTTAAAGAAGTTAAATATAATTGTAAGTCGCAAAACAGGACAGAAATACACAGAGACCCCCCATTTCTCGCCCACAAAACATTTTCAATGAAATCCCAATTATACGAGTCGACTCCTTTGCATGCTACACTCACTCCATAAGTTAAAATGAAAAATATTTTTAACCAGGTTTGAGAGGAGGGATTTGCCTGATCATAATGCTAGTTTAAAGAAGTTAAATATAATTGTAAGTCGCAAAACAGGACAGAAATATACAATGACCCCCCACTTTGCGCCCACAAAACATTTTCAATGTTTATTTCCCAATTATACAAGTCGACTCCTTTGCAAGCTACACTCACTCCATGAGTTAAATGAAAAATATTTTTAACCAGGTTTGAGAGGAGGGATTTGCCTGATCATAATGCCAATTTAAAGAAGGTAAATATAATTGTAAAGCGCAAAAAAGGACAGAAATATACAGTGACCCCCCACTTTGCGCCCACAAAACATTTTCAATGAAATCCTAATTATACGAGTCGACTCCTTTGCATGCTACACTCACTCCATAAGTTAAAATAAAAAATATTTTTAACCAGGTTTGAGAGGAGGGATTTGCCTGATCATAATGCCAATTTAAAGAAGGTAAATATAATTGTAAAGCGCAAAAAAGAACAGAAATATACAGTGACCCCCCCACTTTGCGCCCACAAAACATTTTCAATGAAATCCCAATTATACGAGTTGAATCCTTTGCATGCTACACTCACTCCATAAGTTAAAATGAAAAATATTTTTAGCCAGGTTTGAGAGGAGGGATTTGCCAGATCATAATGCTAATTTAAAGAACGTAAATATAATTGTAAAGCCCAAAACAGGACAGAAATATACAGTGACCCCCCACTTTGCGCCCACAAAACATTTTCAGTGAAATCCCAATAAAACGAGTCGATTCCTTTGCATGCTACACTCACTCCATAAGTTAAAATGAAAAATATTTTTAGCCAGATTTGAGAGGAGGGATTTGCCAGATCATAATGCTAATTTAAAGAAGTTAAATATAATTATAGATCTCAAAACAGGACAGAAATATACAGTGACCCCCCACTTTGCGCCCACAAAACATTTTCAATGAAATCCCAATTATACGAGTCGACTCCTTTGCATGCTACACTCACTCCATAAGTTAAATGAAAAATATTTTTAACCAGGTTTGAGAGGAGGGATTTGCCTAATCATAATGCTAATTTATAGAAGTTAAATATAATTGTAAGTCGCAAAACAGGACAGAAATACACAGAGACCCCCCACTTCTCGCCCACAAAACATTTTCAATGACATCCCAATTATACGAGTCGACTCCTTTGCATGCTACACTCACTCCATAAGTTAAAATGAAAAATATTTTTAACCAGGTTTGAGAGGAGGGATTTGCCTGATCATAATGCTAATTTAAAGAAGTTAAATATAATTGTAAGTCGCAAAACAGGACAGAAATATACAATGACCCCCCACTTTGCGCCCACAAAATATTTTCAATGAAATCCCAAATATACGAGTCGACTCCTTTGCATGCTACACTCACTCCATAAGTTAAAATGAAAAATATTTTTAACCAGGTTTGAGAGGAGGGATTTGCCTGATCATAATGCTAATTTAAAGAAGTTAAATATAATTGTAAGTCGCAAAACAGGACAGAAATATACAATGACCCCCCACTTTGCGCCCACAAAACATTTTCAATGTTTATTTCCCAATTATACAAGTCGACTCCTTTGCATGCTACACTCACTCCATAAGTTAAATGAAAAATATTTTTAACCAGGTTTGAGAGGAGGGATTTGCCTGATCATAATACAAATTTAAAGTTAAATATAATTGTAAAGCGCAAAACAGGACAGAAATATACAGTGACACCCCACTTTGCGCCCACAAAACATTTTCAATGAAATCCCAATTATACGAGTCGACTCCTTTGCATGCTACACTCAATCCATATGTTAAAATGAAAAATATTTTTAACCAGGTTCGAGAGGAGGGATTTGCCTGATCATAATGCTAATTTATAGAAGTTAAATATAATTGTAAGTCGCAAAACAGGACAGAAATACACAGAGACCCCCCACTTCTTGCCCACAAAACATTTTCAATGAAATCCCAATTATACGAGTCGACTCCTTTGCATGCTACACTCACTCCATAAGTGAAAATGAAAAATATTTTTAACCCGGTTTGAGAGGAGGAATTTGCCTGATCATAATGCTAATTTAAAGAAGTTAAATATAATTGTAAGTCGCAAAACAGGACAGAAATACACAGAGACCCCCCATTTCTCGCCCACAAAACATTTTCAATGAAATCCCAATTATACGAGTCGACTCCTTTGCATGCTACACTCACTCCATAAGTTAAAATGAAAAATATTTTTAACCAGGTTTGAGAGGAGGGATTTGCCTGATCATAATGCTAGTTTAAAGAAGTTAAATATAATTGTAAGTCGCAAAACAGGACAGAAATATACAATGACCCCCCACTTTGCGCCCACAAAACATTTTCAATGTTTATTTCCCAATTATACAAGTCGACTCCTTTGCAAGCTACACTCACTCCATGAGTTAAATGAAAAATATTTTTAACCAGGTTTGAGAGGAGGGATTTGCCTGATCATAATACTAATTTAAAGAAGTTAAATATAATTGTAAAGCGCAAAACAGGACAGAAATATACAGTGACACCCCACTTTGCGCCCACAAAACATTTTCAATGAAATCCCAATTATACGAGTCGACTCCTTTGCATGCTACACTCAATCCATATGTTAAAATGAAAAATATTTTTAACCAGGTTTGAGAGGAGGGATTTGCCTGATCATAATGCTAATTTATAGAAGTTAAATATAATTGTAAGTCGCAAAACAGGACAGAAATACACAGAGACCCCCACTTCTCGCCCACAAAACATTTTCAATGAAATCCCAATTATACGAGTCGACTCCTTTGCATGCTACACTCACTCCATAAGTTAAAATGAAAAATATTTTTAACCAGGTTTGAGAGGAGGGATTTGCCTGATCATAATGCTAATTTAAAGAAGTTAAATATAATTGTAAGTCGCAAAACAGGACAGAAATATACAATGACCCCCCACTTTGCGCCCACAAAATATTTTCAATGAAATCCCAATTATACGAGTCGACTCCTTTGCATGCTACACTCACTCCATAAGTTAAAATGAAAAATATTTTTAACCATGTTTGAGAGGAGGGATTTGCCTGATCATAATGTTAATTGAAAGAAGTTAAATATAATTGTAAGTCGCAAAACAGGACAGAAATATACAATGACCCCCCACTTTGCGCCCACAAAACATTTTCAATGTTTATTTCCCAATTATACAAGTCGACTCCTTTGCATGCTACACTCACTCCATCAGTTAAATGAAAAATATTTTTAACCAGGTTTGAGAGGAGGGATTTGCCTGATCATAATACTAATTGAAAGAAGTTAAATATAATTGTAAGTCGCAAAACAGGACAGAAATACACACAGACCCCCCACTTTGCGCCCACAAAACATTTTCAATGAAATCCCTATTATACGAGTCGACTCCTTTGCATGCTACACTCACTCCAAGAGTTAAAATGAAAAATATTTTTAACCAGGTTTGAGAGGAGAGATTTGCCTGATCATAATGCTAATTTAAAGAAGTTAAATATAATTGTAAGTCGCAAAACAGGACAGAAATATACAGTGACCCCCACTTTGCGCCCACAAAACATTTTCAATGAAATCCCAATTATACGAGTCGACTCCTTTGCATGCTACACTCACTCCATGAGTTAAAATGAAAAATATTTTTAACCAGGTTTGAGAGGAGGGATTTGACTCATGATAATACTAATTTAACGAAATTAAATATAATTGTAAGTCACAAAACAGGACAGAAATATACAGTGAACCCCCACTTTGCACCCACAAAACATTTTCAATGAAATCCCAATTATACGAGTCGACTCCTTTGCATGGTACACTCACTCCATAAGATAAAATGAAAAATATTTTTAACCAGGTTTGAGAGGAGGGATTTGCCTGATCATAATGCTAATTTAAAGAAGTTAAATATAATTGTAAGTCGCAAAACAGGACAGAAATATACAGTGACCCCCCACTTTGCGGCCACAAAACATTTTCAATGAAATCCCAATTATACGAGTCGACTCCTTTGCATGCTACACTCACTCCATAAGTTAAAATGAAAAATAATTTTAGCCAGTTTTGAGAGGAGGGATTTGACTCATCATAATACTAATTTAACGAAGTTAAATATAATTGTAAGTCACAAAACAGGACAGAAATATACAGTGAACCCCCACTTTGCACCCACAAAACATTTTCAATGAAATCCCAATTATACGAGTCGACTCCTTTGCATGCTACACTCACTCCATGAGTTAAAATGAAAAATATTTTTACCAGGTTTGAGAGGAGGGATTTGCCTGATCATAATACTAATTTAAAGAAGTTAAATATAATTGTAAAGCGCAAAACAGGACAGAAATATACAGTGACCCCCCACTTTGCGCCCACAAAACATTTTCAATGAAATCCCAATTATACGAGTCGACTCCTTTGCATGCTACACTCACTCCATAAGTTAAAATGAAAAATATTTTTAACCAGGTTTGAGAGGAGGGATTTGCCTGATCATAATGCTAATTTAAAGAAGTTAAATATAATTGTAAGTCGCAAAACAGGACAGAAATATACAGTGACCCCCCACTTTGCGCCCACAAAACATTTTCAATGAAATCCCAATTACACGAGTCAAATCCTTTGCATGCTACACTCACTCCATGAGTTAAAATGAAAAATATTTTTAACCAGGTTTGAGAGGAGGGATTTGCCTGATCATAATGCTAATTTAAAGAAGTTAAATATAATTGTAAGTTGCAAAACAGGACAGAAATATACAGTGACCCCCCACTTTGCGCCCACAAAACATTTTCAATGAAATCCCAATTATACGAGTCGACTCCTTTGCATGCTACACTCCCTCCATTAGTTAAAATGAAAAATATTTTTAACCAGGTTTGAGAGGAGGGATTTGCCTGATCATAATGCTAATTTAAAGAAGGTAAATATAATTGTAAGTCGCAAAACAGGACAGAAATATACAGTGACGCACCACTTTGCGGCCACAAAACATTTTCCATGAAATCCCAATTATACGAGTCGACTCCTTTGCATGCTACACTCTCTCCATAAGTTAAAATGAAAAATATTTTTAACCAGGTTTGAGAGGAGGGATTTGCCTGATCATAATGCTAATTTAAAGAAGTTAAATATAATTGTAAGTCGCAAAACAGGACAGGAATATACAGTGATCCCCGACTTTGCGCCCACAAAACATTTTCAATGAAATCCCAATTATACGAGTCGACTCCTTAGCATGCTACACTCACTCCATGAGTTAAAATGAAAAATATTTTTAACCAGGTTTGAGAGGAGGGATTTGACTCATGATAATACTAATTTAACGAAGTTAAATATAATTGTAAGTCACAAAACAGGACAGAAATATACAGTGAACCCCCACTTTGCACCCAAAAAACATTTTCAATGAAATCCCAATTATACGAGTCGACACCTTTGCATGCTACACTCACTCCATGAGTTAAAATGAAAAATATTTTTAACCAGGTTTGAGAGGAGGGATTTGCCTGATCATAATACTAATTTAAAGAAGTTAAATATAATTGTAAGTCGCACAACAGGACAGAAATATACAGTGACTCCCCACTTTGCGCCCACAAAACATTTTTAATAAAATCCCAATTATACGAGTTGACTCCTTTGCATGCTACACTCACTCCATGAGTTAAAATGAAAAATATTTTTAACCAGGTTTGAGAGGAGGGATTTGCCTGATCATAATGCTAATTTAAAGAAGTTAAATATAATTGTAAGTCGCAAAACAGGACAGAAATACACAGAGACCCCCCACTTTGCGCCCACAAAACATTTTTAATGAAATCCCAATTATACGAGTCGACTCATTGCATGCTACACTCACTCCATGAGTTAAAATGAAAAATATTTTTAGCCAGGTTTGAGAGGAGGGATTTGACTCATCATAATACTAATTTAACGAAGTTAAATATAATTGTAAGTCACAAAACAGGACTTAAATATACAGTGAACCCCCACTTTGCACCCACAAAACATTTTCAATGTAATCCCAATTATACGAGTCGACACCTTTGCATTCTACACTCACTCCATAAGTTAAAATGAAAAATATTTTTAACCAGGTTTGAGAGGAGGGATTTGCCTGATCATAATGCTAATTTAAAGAAGTTAAATATAATTGTAAGTTGCAAAACAGGACAGAAATATACAGTGACCCCCCACTTTGCGCCCACAAAACATTTTCAATGAAATCCCAATTATACGAGTCGACTCCTTTGCATGCTTAACTCCCTCCATTAGTTAAAATGAAAAATATTTTTAACCAGGTTTGAGAGGAGGGATTTGCCTGATCATAATGCTAATTTAAAGAAGTTAAATATAATTGTAAGTCGCAAAACAGGAACGAAATATACAGTGACACCTCACTTTGCACCCACAAAACATTTTCAATGAATTCCCAATTATACGAGTCGACTCCTTTGCATGCTACACTCTCTCCATAAGTTAAAATGAAAAATATTTTTAACCAGGTTTGAGAGGAGGGATTTGCCTGATCATAATGCTAATTTAAAGAAGTTAAATATAATTGTAAGTCGCAAAACAGGACAGGAATATACAGTGAGCCCCGACTTTGCGCCCACAAAACATTTTCAATGAAATCCCAATTATACGAGTCGACTCCTTAGCATGCTACACTCACTCCATGAGTTAAAATGAAAAATATTTTTAACCAGGTTTGAGAGGAGGGATTTCACTCATGATAATACTAATTTAACGAAGTTAAATATAATTGTAAGTCACAAAACAGGACAGAAATATACAGTGAACCCCCACTTTGCACCCACAAAACATTTTAAATGAAATCCCAATTATACGAGTCGACACCTTTGCATGCTACACACACTCCATGAGTTAAAATGAAAAATATTTTTAACCAGGTTTGAGAGGAGGGATTTGCCTGATCATAATACTAATTTAAAGAAGTTAAATATAATTGTAAGTCGCAAAACAGGACAGAAATACACAGAGACCCCCCACTTTGCGCCCACAAAACATTTTTAATGAAATCCCAATTATACGAGTCGACTCATTGCATGCTACACTCACTCCATGAGTTAAAATGAAAAATATTTTTAGCCAGGTTTGAGAGGAGGGATTTGACTCATCATAATACTAATTTAACGAAGTTAAATATAATTGTAAGTCACAAAACAGGACTTAAATATACAGTGAACCCCCACTTTGCACCCACAAAACATTTTCAATGTAATCCCAATTATACGAGTCGACACCTTTGCATTCTACACTCACTCCATAAGTTAAAATGAAAAATATTTTTAACCAGCTTTGAGAGGAGGGATTTGCCTGATCATAATGCTAATTTAAAGAAGTTAAATATAATTGTAAGTTGCAAAACAGGACAGAAATATACAGTGACCCCCCACTTTGCGCCCACAAAACATTTTCAATGAAATCCCAATTATACGAGTCGACTCCTTTGCATGCTACACTCCCTCCATTAGTTAAAATGAAAAATATTTTTAACCAGGTTTGAGAGGAGGGATTTGCCTGATCATAATGCTAATTTAAAGAAGTTAAATATAATTGTAAGTCGCAAAACAGGAACGAAATGTACAGTGACCTCCCCACTTTGCGCCCACAAAACATTTTCAATGAAATCCCAATTATACGAGTCGACTCCTTTGCATGCTACACTCACTCCATGAGTTAAAATGAAAAATATTTTTAACCAGGTTTGAGAGGAGGGATTTGCCTGATCATAATGCTAATTTAAAGAAGTTCAATATAATTGTAAGTTGCAAAACAGGACAGAAATATACAGTGACCTCCCACTTTGCACCCACAAAACATTTTCAATGAAATCCCAATTATACGAGTCGACTCCTTTGCATGCTACACTCAGTCCATTAGTTAAAATGAAATATATTTTTAACCAGGTTTGAGAGGAGGGATTTGCCTGATCATAATGCTAATTTAAAGAAGTTAAATATGATTGTAAGTCGCAAAACAGGACAGAAATATACAGTGACTCCCCACTTTGCGCCCACAAAACATTTTTAATGAAATCCCAATTATACGAGTCGACTCCTTTGCATACTACACTCACTCCATGAGTTAAAATGAAAAATATTTTTAACCAGGTTTGAGAGGAGGGATTTGACTCATGATAATACTAATTTAACGAAGTTAAATATAATTGTAAGTCACAAAACAGGACAGAAATATACAGTGAACCCCCACTTTGCACCCATAAAACATTTTCAATGAAATCCCAATTATACGAGTCGACACCTTTGCATGCTACACTCACTCCATGAGTTAAAATGAAAAATATTTTTAACCAGGTTTGAGAGGAGGGATTTGCCTGTGCATAATGCTAATTTAAAGAAGTTAAATATAATTGTAAGTCGCAAAACAGGACAGAAATATACAGTGACCCCCCACTTTGCGCCCACAAAACATTTTCAATGAAATCCCAATTATACGAGTCGACTCCTTTGCATGCTACACTCACTCCATGAGTTAAAATGAAAAATATTTTTAACCAGGTTTGAGAGGAGGGATTTGCCTGATCATAATACTAATTTAAAGAAGTTAAATATAATTGTATGTCGCACAACAGGACAGAAATATACAGTGACCCCCCACTTTGCGCCCACAAAACATTTTCAATGAAATCCCATTTATACGAGTCGACTCCTTTGCTTGCTACACTCACTCCATAAGTTAAAATGAAAAATATTTTTAACCAGGTTTGAGAGGAGGGATTTGCCTGATCATAATATTAATTTAAAGAAGTTAAGTATAAATGTAAGTCGCAAAACAGGACAGAAATATACAGTGACCCCCCAATTTGCGCCCACAAAAAATTTCAATGAAATCCCAATTATACGAGTCGAATCCTTTGCATGCTACACTCACTCCATAAGTTAAAATGAAAAATATTTTTAACCAGGTTTGAGAGGAGGGATTTGACTGATCATAATACTAATTTAAAGAAGTTAAATATAATTGTAAGTCGCAAAACAGGAAAGAAATATACAGTGACACCCCACTTTGCGGCCACAAAACATTTTCAATGAAATCCCAATTATACGCGTCGACTCCTTTGCATACTACATACACTCCATAAGTTAAAATGAAAAATATTTTTAACCAGGTTTTAGAGGAGGGATTTGCCTGATCATAATGCTAATTTAAAGAAGTTAAATATAATTGTAAGTCGCAAAACAGGACAGAAATATACAGTGACCGCAAACTTTGCGCCCACAAAACATTTTCAATGAAATCCCAATTATACGAGTCAACTCCTTTGCATGCTACACTCACTCCATAAGTTAAAATGAAAAATATTTTTAACCAGGTTTGAGAGGAGGGATTTGCCTGATCATAATATTAATTTAAAGAAGTTAAATATAAATGTAAGTCGCAAAACAAGACAGAAATATACAGTGTCCCCCCACTTTGCGCCCACAAAACATTTTCAATGAAATCCCAATTATACGAGTCGACTCCTTTGCATGCTACACTCACTCCATAAGTTAAAATGAAAAATATTTTTAACCAGGTTTGAGAGGAGGGATTTGCCTGATCATAATATTAATTTAAAGACCTTAAATATAAATGTAAGTCGCAAAACAGGACAGAAATATACAGTGACCCCCCACTTTGCGCCCACAAAACATTTTCAATGAAATCCCAATTATACGAGTCGACTCCTTTGCATGCTACACTCACTCCATACGTTAAAATGAAAAATATTTTTAACCAGGTTTGAGAGGAGGGATTTGCCTGATCATAATGCTAATTTAAAGAAGTTAAATATAATTGTAATTCGCAACACAGGACAGAAATATACAGTGACCCCCCACTTTGCGCCCACAAAACATTTTCAATGAAATCCCAATTATACGAGTCGACTCCTTTGCATGCTACACTCACTCCATAAGTTAAAATGAAAAATATTTTTAGCCAGGTTTGATAGGAGGGATTTGCCAGATCATAATGCTAATTTAAACAAGTTAAATATTATTGTAAAGCGCAAAACAGGACAGAAATATACAGTGACCCCCCACTTTGCGCCCACAAAACATTTTCAATGAAATCCCAATTATACGAGTCAACTCCTTTGCATGCTACACTCACTCCATAAGTTAAAATGAAAAATATTTTTAACCAGATTTGAGAGGAGGGATTTGCCTGATCATAATGCTAATTTAAAGAAGTTAAATATAATTGTAAGTCGCAAAACAGGACAGAAATATACAGTGCCCCCCCCACTTTGCGCCCACAGAACATTTTCAATGAAATCCCAATTATAGGAGTGGACTCCTTTGCATGCTTCACTCACTCCATAAGTTAAAATGAAAAATATTTTTAAACAGGTTTGAGAGGAGGGATTTGCCTGATCATAATGCTAATTTAAAGAAGTTAAATATAATTGTAAGTTGCAAAACAGCACAGAAATATACAGTGACCCCCCACTTTGCGCCCACAAGACATTTTCAATGAAATCCCAATTATACGAGTCAACTCCTTTGCATGCTACACTCACTCCATGAGTTAAAATGAAAAATATTTTTAGCCAGGTTTGACAGGAGGGATTGGCCTGATCATAATGCTAATTTACAGAAGTTAAATATAATTGTAAATCGCAAAACAGGACAGAAATATACAGTGACCCCCCACTTTGCGCCCACAAGACATTTTCAATGAAATCCCAATTATACGAGTCGACTCCTTTGCATGCTACACTCACTCCATAAGTTAAAATAAAAAATATTTTTAACCAGGTTTGAGAGGAGAGATTTGCCTGATCATAATGCTAATTGAAAGAAGTTAAATATAATTGTAAGTCGCAAAACAGGACAGAAATATACAGTGACACCCCACTTTGCGCCCACAAAACATTTTCAATGAAATCCCAATTATACGAGTCGATTCCTTTGCATCCTCCACTCACTCCATAAGTTAAAATGAACAATATTTTTAGCCAGGTTTGATAGGAGGGATTTGCCAGATCATAATGCTAATTTAAACAAGTTAAATATTATTGTAAAGCGCAAAACAGGACAGAAATATACAATGACCCCCCCACTTTGCGCCCACAAAACATTTTCAATGAAATCCCAATTATACGAGTCGACTCCTTTGCATGCTACACTCACTCCATAAGTTAAAATGAAAAATATTTTTAGCCAGGTTTGACAGGAGGGATTGGCCTGATCATAATGCTAATTTACAGAAGTTAAATATAATTGTAAATCGCAAAACAGGACAGAAATATACAGTGACCCCCCACTTTGCGCCCACTAGACATTTTCAATGAAATCCCAATTATACGAGTCAACTCCTTTGCATGCTACACTCACTCCATGAGTTAAAATGAAAAATATTTTTAACCAGGTTTGAGAGGAGGGATTTGCCTGATAATAATGCTAATTTAAAGAAGTTAAATATAATTGTAAGTCGGAAAATACGACAGAAATATACAGTGACCCCACACCTTGCGCCCACAAAATATTTTCAATGAAATCCCAATTATACGAGTCGACTCATTGCATGCTACACTCACTCCATGAGTTAAAATGAAAAATATTTTTAGCCAGATTTGAGAGGAGGGATTTGCCTGATCATAATGTTAATTTAAAGAAGTTAAATATAATTGTAAGTCGCAAAACAGGACAGAAATATACAGTGACCCCCCACTTTGTGCCCACAAAACATTTTCAATGAAATCCCAATTATACAAGTCGACTCCTTTGCATGCTACACTCACTCCATAAGTTAAAATGAAAAATATTTTTAGCCAGGTTTGAGAGGAGGGATTTGCCAGATCATAATGCTAATTTAAAGAAGTTAAATATAATTGTAAAGCGCAAACCAGGACAGAAATATAGAGTGACCCCCCACTTTGCGCCCACAAAACATTTTCAATGAAATCCCAATTATACGAGTCGACTCCTTTGCATGCTACACTCACCCCATAAGTTAAAATGAAAAATATTTTTAGCCAGGTTTGAGAGGAGGGATTTGCCAGATCCTAATGCTAATTTAAAGAAGTTAAATATAATTGTAAATCGCAAAACAGGACAGAAATATACATTGACCCCCCACTTTGCGCCCACAAAACCTTTTCAATGAAATCCCAATTATACGAGTCGACTCCTTTGCATGCTACACTCACTCCATAAGTTAAAATGAAAAATATTTTTAACCAGGTTTGAGAGGAGGGATTTGCTTGGTCATAATACTAATTTAAAGAAGTTAAATATAATTGTAAGTCGCAAAACAGGACAGAAATATAGTGACCCCCCACTTTGCACCCACAAAACATTTTCAATGAAATCCCAATTATACGAGTCGACTCCTTTGCATGCTACACTCACCCCATAAGTTAAAATGAAAAATATTTTTAGCCAGGTTTGAGAGGAGGGATTTGCCAGATCCTAATGCTAATTTAAAGAAGTTAAATATAATTGTAAATCGCAAAACAGGACAGAAATATACATTGACCCCCCACTTTGCGCCCACAAAACCTTTTCAATGAAATCCCAATTATACGAATCGACTCCCTTGCTTGCTACACTCACTCCATAAGTTAAAATGAAAAATATTTTTTACCAGGTTTGATAGGAGGGATTTGCCAGATCATAATGCTAATTTAAAGAAGTTAAATATAATTGTAAGTCGCAAAACAGGACAGAAATATACAGTGACCCCCCACTTTGCGCCCACAGAACATTTTCAATGAAATCCCAATTATACGAGTCGACTCCTTTGCATGCTACACTCACTCCATAAGTTAAAATGAAAAATATTTTTAGCCAGGTTTGTGAGGAGGGATTTGACTGATCATAATGCTAATTTAAAGAAGTTAAATATAATTGTAAATCGCAAAACAGGACAGAAATATAGAGTGACCCCCCACTTTGCGCCCACAAAAGATTTTCAATGAAATCCCAATTATACGAGTCGACTCCTTTGCATGCTACACTCACACCATAAGTTAAAATGAAAAATATTTTTAACCAGGTTTGAGAGGAGGTATTTGCCAGATCATAATGTTAATTTAAAGAAGTTAAATATAATTGTAAATCGCAAAACAAGACAGAAATATAGAGTGACCCCCCACTTTGCGCCCACAAAAGATTTTCAATGAAATCCCAATTATACGAGTCGACTCCTTTGCATGCTACACTCACACCATAAGTTAAAATGAAAAATATTTTTAACCAGGTTTGAGAGGGGGGATTTGCCAGATCATAATGCTAATTTAAAGAAGTTAAATATAATTGTAAATCGCGAAACAGGACGGAAATATACAGTGACCCCCCACTTTGCGCCCACAAAACATTTTCAATGAAATCCCAATTATACGAGTCGACTCCTTTGCATGCTACACTCACACAATAAGTTAAAATGAAAAATATTTTTAACCAGGTTTGAGAGGAGGGATATGCCAGATCATAATGCTAATTTAAAGAAGTTAAATATAATTGTAAATCGCAAAACAGGACGGAAATATACAGTGACCCCCCACTTTGCGCCCACAAAACATTTTCAATGAAATCCCAATTATACGAGTTGACTCCTTTGTATGCTAAACTCACTCCATAAGTTAAAATGAAAAATATTTTTAGCCAGGTATGAGAGGAGGGATTTGCTTGGTCATAATACTAATTTAAAGAAGTTAAATATAATTGTAAATCGCAAAACAGGACAGAAATATACATTGACCCCCCACTTTGCGCCCACAAAACATTTTCAATGAAATCCCAATTATACGAGTCGACTCCTTTGCATGCTACACTCACACCATAAGTTAAAATGAAAAATATTTTTAACCAGGTTTGAGAGGAGGGATTTGCCAGATCATAATGCTAATTTAAAGAAGTTAAATATAATTGTAAATCGCAAAACAGGACAGAAATATAGAGTGACCCCCCACTTTGCGCCCACAAAACATTTTCAATGAAATCCCAATTATACGAGTCGACTCCTTTGCATGCTACACTCACACCATAAGTTAAAATGAAAAATATTTTTAACCAGGTTTGAGAGAAGGGATTTGCCAGATCATAATGCTAATTTAAAGAAGTTAAATATAATTGTAAATCGCAAAACAGGACAGAAATATAGAGTGACCCCCCACTTTGCGCCCACAAAACATTTTCAATGAAATCCCAATTATACTAGTCGACTCCTTTGCATGCTACACTCACACCATAAGTTAAAATGAAAAATATTTTTAACCAGGTTTGAGAGGAGGGATTTGCCAGATCATAATGCTAATTTAAAGAAGTTAAATATAATTGTAAATCGCAAAACAGGACAGAAATATACAGTGACCCCCCACTTTGCGCCCACAAAACATTTTCAATGAAATCCCAAATATACGAGTCGACTCCTTTGCATGCTACACTCACACCATAAGTTAAAATGAAAAATATTTTTAACCAGGTTTGAGAGGAGGGATTTGCCAGATCATAATGCTAATTTAAAGAAGTTAAATATAATTGTAAATCGCAAAACAGGACAGAAATATAGAGTGACCCCCCACTTTGCGCCCACAAAACATTTTCAATGAAATCCCAATTATACGAGTCGACTCCTTTGCATGCTACACTCACACCATAAGTTAAAATGAAAAATATTTTTAACCAGGTTTGAGAGGAGGGATTTGCCAGATCATAATGCTAATTTAAAGAAGTTAAATATAATTGTAAATCGCAAAACAGGACGGAAATATACAGTGACCCCCCACTTTGCGCCCACAAAACATTTTCAATGAAATCCCAATTATACGAGTTGACTCCTTTGTATGCTAAACTCACACCATAAGTTAAAATGAAAAATATTGTTAGCCAGGTATGAGAGGAGGGATTTGCCAGATCCTAATGCTAATTTAAAGAAGTTAAATATAATTGTAAATCGCAAAACAGGACAGAAATATACATTGACCCCCCACTTTGCGCCCACAAAACATTTTCAATGAAATCCCAATTATACGAGTCGACTCCTTTGCATGCTACACTCACTCCATATGTTAAAATGAAAAATATTTTTAACCAGGTTTGAGAGGCGGGATTTGCCTGATCATAATGCTAATTTAAAGAAGTTAAATATAATTGTAAATCGCAAAACAGGACGGAAATATACAGTGACCCCCCACTTTGCGCCCACAAAACATTTTCAATGAAATCCCAAGTATACGAGTCGACTCCTTTGACTGCTACACTCACACCATAAGTTAAAATGAAAAATATTTTTAACCAGGTTTGAGAGGAGGGATTTGCCAGATCATAATGCTAATTTAAAGAAGTTAAATATAATTGTAAATCGCAAAACAGGACGGAAATATACAGTGACCCCCCACTTTGCGCCCACAAAACATTTTCAATGAAATCCCAATTATACGAGTCGACTCCTTTGCATGCTACACTCACACCATAAGTTAAAATGAAAAATATTTTTAACCAGGTTTGAGAGGAGGGATTTGCCAGATCCTAATGCTAATTTAAAGAAGTTAAATATAATTGTAAATCGCAAAACAGGACAGAAATATACATTGACCCCCCACTTTGCGCCCACAAAACCTTTTCAATGAAATCCCAATTATACGAGTCGACTCCTTTGCATGCTACATTCACTCCATAAGTTAAAATGAAAAATATTTTTAGCCAGGTTTGTGAGGAGGGATTTGCCTGATCATAATGCTAATTTAAAGAAGATAAATATAATTGTAAATCGCAAAACAGGACAGAAATATAGAGTGACCCCCCACTTTGCGCCCACAAAACATTTTCAATGAAATCCCAATTATACGAGTCGACTCCTTTGCATGCTACACTCACACCATAAGTTAAAATGAAAAATATTTTTAACCAGGTTTGAGAGGAGGGATTTGCCAGATCATAATGCTAATTTAAAGAAGTTAAATATAATTGTAAATCGCAAAACAGGACGGAAATATACAGTGACCCCCCACTTTGCGCCCACAAAACATTTTCAATGAAATCCCAATTATACGAGTTGACTCCTTTGTATGCTAAACTCACACCATAAGTTAAAATGAAAAATATTGTTAGCCAGGTATGAGAGGAGGGATTTGCCAGATCCTAATGCTAATTTAAAGAAGTTAAATATAATTGTAAATAGCAAAACAGGACAGAAATATACATTGACCCCCCACTTTGCGCCCACAAAACATTTTCAATGAAATCCCCATTATACGAGTCGACTCCTTTGCATGCTACACTCACTCCATAAGTTAAAATGAAAAATATTTTTAACCAGGTTTGAGAGGCGGGATTTGCCTGATCATAATGCTAATTTAAAGAAGTTAAATATAATTGTAAATCGCAAAACAGGACGGAAATATACAGTGACCCCCCACTTTGCGCCCACAAAACATTTTCAATGAAATCCCAAGTATACGAGTCGACTCCTTTGCATGCTACACTCACACCATAAGTTAAAATGAAAAATATTTTTAACCAGGTTTGAGAGGAGGGATTTGCCAGATCATAATGCTAATTTAAAGAAGTTAAATATAATTGTAAATCGCAAAACAGGACGGAAATATACAGTGACCCCCCACTTTGCGCCCACAAAACATTTTCAATGAAATCCCAATTATACGAGTCGACTCCTTTGCATGCTACACTCACACCATAAGTTAAAATGAAAAATATTTTTAACCAGGTTTGAGAGGAGGGATTTGCCAGATCATAATGCCAATTTAAAGAAGTTAAATATAATTGTAAATCGCAAAACAGGACAGAAATATACAGTGACCCCCCACTTTGCGCCCACAAAACATTTTCAATGAAATCCCAATTATACGAGTTGACTCCTTTGCATGCTAAACTCACACCATAAGTTAAAATGAAAAATATTTTTAGCCAGGTATGAGAGGAGGGATTTGCTTGGTCATAATACTAATTTAAATAAGTTAAATATAATTGTAAGTCGCAAAACAAGACAGAAATGTACAGTGACCCCCCACTTTGCGCCCACAAAACATTTTCAATGAAATCCCAATTATACGAGTCGACTCCTTTGCATGCTACACTCACACCATAAGTTAAAATGAAAAATATTTTTAGCCAGGTATGAGAGGAGGGATTTGCCAGATCATAATGGTAATTTAAAGAAGTTAAATATAATTGTTAAGCGCACAACAGGACAGAAATATACAGTGACCCGCCCCCCACTTTGAACCCACAAAACATTTTTAATGAAATCCCAATTATACGAGTCGACTCCTTTGCATGCTACACACACTCCATAAGTTAAAATGAAAAATATTTTTAGCCTGGTTTGAGAGGAGGGATTTCCCTGATCATAATACTGATTTAAAGAAGTTAAATATAATTGTAAATCGCGAAACAGGACAGAAATATACAGTGACCCCCCACTTTGTGCCCACAAAACATTTTCACTGAAATCCCAATTATACGAGTCGACTCCTTTGCATACTACACTCACTCCATAAGTTAAAATGACAAATATTTTTAGCCGGGTTTGAGAGGAGGGATTTGCCAGATCATAATGCTAATTTAAAGAAGTTAAATATAATTGTAAATCGCAAAACAGGACAGAAATATACAGTGACCCCCCACTTTGTGCCCACAAAACATTTTCAATGAAATCCCAATTATACAAGTCGACTCCTTTGCATGCTACACTCACTCCATAAGTTAAAATGAAAAATATTTTTAGCCAGGTTTGAGAGGAGGGATTTGCCAGATCATAATGCTAATTTAAAGAAGTTAAATATAATTGTAAAGCGCAAAACAGGACAGAAATATAGAGTGACCCCCCACTTTGCGCCCACAAAACATTTTCAATGAAATCCCAATTATACGAGTCGACTCCTTAGCATGCTACACTCACCCCATAAGTTAAAATGAAAAATATTTTTAGCCAGGTTTGAGAAGAGTGATTTGCCAGATCCTAATGCTAATTTAAAGAAGTTAAATATAATTGTAAATCGCAAAACAGGACAGAAATATACATTGACCCCCCACTTTGCGCCCACAAAACCTTTTCAATGAAATCCCAATTATACGAGTCGACTCCTTTGCATGCTACACTCACTCCATAAGTTAAAATGAAAAATATTTTTAGCCAGGTTTGTGAGGAGGGATTTGCCTGATCATAATGCTAATTTAAAGAAGTTAAATATAATTGTAAATCGCAAAACAGGACAGAAATATAGAGTGACCCCCCACTTTGCGCCCACAAAACATTTTCAATGAAATCCCAATTATACGAGTCGACTCCTTTGCATGCTACACTCACACCATAAGTTAAAATGAAAAATATTTTTAACCAGGTTTGAGAGGAGGTATTTGCCAGATCATAATGCTAATTTAAAGAAGTTAAATATAATTGTAAATCGCAAAACAAGACAGAAATATAGAGTGACCCCCCACTTTGCGCCCACAAAACATTTTCAATGAAATCCCAATTATACGAGTCGACTCCTTTGCATGCTACACTCACACCATAAGTTAAAATGAAAAATATTTTTAACCAGGTTTGAGAGGGGGGATTTGCCAGATCATAATGCTAATTTAAAGAAGTTAAATATAATTGTAAATCGCAAAACAGGAAAGAAATATAGAGTGACCCCCCACTTTGCGCCCACAAAACATTTTCAGTGAAATCCCAATTATACGAGTCGACTCCTTTGCATGCTACACTCACACCATAAGTTAAAATGAAAAATATTTTTAACCAGGTTTGAGAGGAGGGATTTGCCAGATCATAATGCTAATTTAAAGAAGTTAAATATAATTGTAAATCGCAAAACAGTATGGAAATATACAGTGACCCCCCACTTTGCGCCCACAAAACATTTTCAATGAAATCCCAATTATACGAGTCGACTCCTTTGCATGCTACACTCACACCATAAGTTAAAATGAAAAATATTTTTAGCCAGGTTTGAGAGGAGGGTTTTGCCTGGTCATAATACTAATTTAAAGAAGTTAAATATAATTGTAAGTCGCAATACAGGACAGAAATATACAGTGACCCCCCACTTTGCGCCCACAAAACATTTTCAATGAAATCCCAATTATACGAGTCGACTCCTTTGCATGCTACACTCACTCCATAAGTTAAAATGAAAAATATTTTTAACCAGGTTTGAGAGGAGGGTTTTGCCTGGTCATAATACTAATTTAAAGAAGTTAAATATAATTGTAAATCGCAAAACAGGACGGAAATATACAGTGACCCCCCACTTTCGCCCACAAACATTTTCAATGAAATCCCAATTATACGAGTCGACTCCTTTGCATGCTACACTCACACCATAAGTTAAAATGAAAAATATTTTTAGCCAGGTTTGAGAGGAGGGTTTTGCCTGGTCATAATACTAATTTAAAGAAGTTAAATATAATTGTAAGTCGCAAAACAGGACAGAAATATACAGGGACCCCCCACTTTGCGCCCACAAAACATTTTCAATGAAATCCCAATTATACGAGTCGACTCCTTTGCATGCTACACTCACACCATAAGTTAAAATGAAAAATATTTTTAACCAGGTTTGAGAGGAGGGATTTGCCAGATCATAATGCTAATTTAAAGAAGTTAAATATAATTGTAAATCGCAAAACAGGATGGAAATATACAGTGACCCCCCACTTTGCGCCCACAAAACATTTTCAATGAAATCCCAATTATACGAGTTGACTCCTTTGCATGCTACACTCACACCATAAGTTAAAATGAAAAATATTTTTAGCCAGGTATGAGAGGAGGGATTTGCTTGATCATAATACTAATTTAAATAAGTTAAATATAATTGTAAGTCGCAAAACAGGACAGAAATATACAGTGACCCCCCACTTTGCGCCCACAAAACATTTTCAATGAAATCCCAATTATACGAGTTGATTCCTTTGCATGCTCCACTCACACCATAAGTTAAAATGAAAAATATTTTTAGCCAGGTATGAGAGGAGGGATTTGCCTGGTCATAATACTAATTTAAATAAGTTAAATATAATTGTAAGTCGCAAAACAGGACAGAAATATACAGTGACCCCCCACTTTGCGGCCACAAAACATTTTCAATGAAATCGCAATTATACGAGTCGACTCCTTTGCATGCTACACTCACTCCATAAGTTAAAATGAAAAATATTTTTAGCCAGGTTTGAGAGGAGGGATTTCCCTGATCATAATACTAATTTAAAGAAGTTAAATATAATTGTAAATCGCAAAACAGGACGGAAATACACTGTGACCCCCCACTTTGCGCCCACAAAACATTTTCAATGAAATCCCAATAATACGAGTCGACTCCTTTGCATGCTCCACTCACACCATAAGTTAAAATGAAAAATATTTTTAGCCAGGTATGAGAGGAGGGATTTGCCTGGTCATAATACTAATTTAAATAAGTTAAATATAATTGTAAGTCGCAAAACAGGACAGAAATATACAGTGACCCCCCACTTTGCGCCCACAAAACATTTTCAGTGAAATCCCAATAATACGAGTCGACTCCTTTGCATGCTACACTCACACCATAAGTTAAAATGAAAAATATTTTTAGCCAGGTTTGAGAGGAGGGTTTTGCCTGGTCATAATACTAATTTAAAGAAGTTAAATATAATTGTAAGTCGCAAAACAGGACAGAAATATACAGTGACCCCCCACTTTGCGCCCACAAAACATTTTCAATGAAATCCCAATTATACGAGTCGACTCCTTTGCATGCTACACTCACTCCATAAGTTAAAATGAAAAATATTTTTAACCAGGTTTGAGAGGAGGGTTTTGCCTGGTCATAATACTAATTTAAAGAAGTTAAATATAATTGTAAGTCGCAAAACAGGACAGAAATATACAGTGACCCCCCACTTTGCGCCCACAAAACATTTTCAATGAAATCCCAATTATACGAGTCGACTCCTTTGCATGCTACACTCACACCATAAGTTAAAATGAAAAGTATTTTTAGCCAGGATTGAGAGGAGGGATTTGCCTGGTCATAATATTAATTTAAATAAGTTAAATATAATTGTAAGTCGCAAAACAGGACAGAAATATACAGTGACCCCCCACTTTGCGCCCACAAAACATTTTCAGTGAAATCCCAATTATACGAGTCGACTCCTTTGCATGCTACACTCACACCATAAGTTAAAATGAAAAATATTTTTAACCAGGTTTGAGAGGAGGGATTTGCCAGATCATAATGCTAATTTAAAGAAGTTAAATATAATTGTAAATCGCAAAACAGGACAGAAATATAGAGTGACCCCCCACTTTGCGCCCACAAAACATTTTCAATGAAATCCCAATTCTACGAGTCGACTCCTTTGCATGCTACACTCACACCATAAGTTAAAATGAAAAATATTTTTAACCAGGTTTGAGAGGAGGGATTTGCCAGATCATAATGCTAATTTAAAGAAGTTAAATATAATTGTAAATCGCAAAACAGTATGGAAATATACAGTGACCCCCCACTTTGCGCCCACAAAACATTTTCAATGAAATCCCAATTATACGAGTCGACTCCTTTGCATGCTACACTGACACCATCAGTTAAAATGAAAAATATTTTTAGCCAGGTTTGAGAGGAGGGTTTTGCCTGGTCATAATACTAATTTAAAGAAGTTAAATATAATTGTAAGTCGCAAAACAGGACAGAAATATACAGTGACCCCCCACTTTGCGCCCACAAAACATTTTCAATGAAATCCCAATTATACGAGTCGACTCCTTTGCATGCTACACTCACTCCATAAGTTAAAATGAAAAATATTTTTAGCCAGGATTGAGAGGAGGGATTTGCCTGGTCATAATATTAATTTAAATAAGTTAAATATAATTGTAAGTCGCAAAACAGGACAGAAATATTCAGTGACCCCCCACTTTGCGCCCACAAAACATTTTCAGTGAAATCCCAATTATACGAGTCGACTCCTTTGCATGCTACACTCACACCATAAGTTAAAATGAAAAATATTTTTAACCAGGTTTGAGAGGAGGGATTTGCCAGATCATAATGCTAATTTAAAGAAGTTAAATATAATTGTAAATCGCAAAACAGTATGGAAATATACAGTGACCCCCCACTTTGCGCCCACAAAACATTTTCAATGAAATCCCAATTATACGAGTCGACTCCTTTGCATGCTACACTCACACCATAAGTTAAAATGAAAAATATTTTTAGCCAGGTTTGAGAGGAGGGTTTTGCCTGGTCATAATACTAATTTAAAGAAGTTAAATATAATTGTAAGTCGCAAAACAGGACAGAAATATTCAGTGACCCCCCACTTTGCGCCCACAAAACATTTTCAGTGAAATCCCAATTATACGAGTCGACTCCTTTGCATGCTACACTCACACCATAAGTTAAAATGAAAAATATTTTTAACCAGGTTTGAGAGGAGGGATTTGCCAGATCATAATGCTAATTTAAAGAAGTTAAATATAATTGTAAATCGCAAAACAGGACAGAAATATAGAGTGACCCCCCACTTTGCGCCCACAAAACATTTTCAATGAAATCCCAATTCTACGAGTCGACTCCTTTGCATGCTACACTCACACCATAAGTTAAAATGAAAAATATTTTTAACCAGGTTTGAGAGGAGGGATTTGCCAGATCATAATGCTAATTTAAAGAAGTTAAATATAATTGTACGTCGCAAAACAGGACAGAAATATAGAGTGACCCCCCACTTTGCGCCCACAAAACATTTTCAATGAAATCCCAATTATACGAGTCAACTCCTTTGCATGCTACACTCACACCATAAGTTAAAATGAAAAATATTTTTAACCAGGTTTGAGAGGAGGGATTTGCCAGATCATAATGCTAATTTAAAGAAGTTAAATATAATTGTAAATCGCAAAACAGTATGGAAATATACAGTGACCCCCCACTTTGCGCCCACAAAACATTTTCAATGAAATCCCAATTATACGAGTCGACTCCTTTGCATGCTACACTCACACCATAAGTTAAAATGAAAAATATTTTTAGCCAGGTTTGAGAGGAGGGTTTTGCCTGGTCATAATACTAATTTAAAGAAGTTAAATATAATTGTAAGTCGCAAAACAGGACAGAAATATACAGTGACCCCCCACTTTGCGCCCACAAAACATTTTCAATGAAATCCCAATTATACGAGTCGACTCCTTTGCATGCTACACTCACTCCATAAGTTAAAATGAAAAATATTTTTAACCAGGTTTGAGAGGAGGGTTTTGCCTGGTCATAATACTAATTTAAAGAAGTTAAATATAATTGTAAATCGCAAAACAGGACGGAAATATACAGTGACCCCCCACAAAACATTTTCAATGAAATCCCAATTATACGAGTCGACTCCTTTGCATGTTACACTCACTCCATAAGTTAAAATGAAAAATATTTTTAACCAGGTTTGAGAGGAGGGTTTTGCCTGGTCATAATACTAATTTAAAGAAGTTAAATATAATTGTAAATCGCAAAACAGGACGGAAATATACAGTGACCCCCCACTTTGCGCCCACAAAACATTTTCAATGAAATCCCAATTATACGAGTCGACTCCTTTGCATGCTACACTCACACCATAAGTAAAAATGAAAAATATTTTTAGCCAGGTTTGAGAGGAGGGTTTTGCCTGGTCATAATACTAATTTAAAGAAGTTAAATATAATTGTAAGTCGCAAAACAGGACAGAAATATACAGGGACCCCCCACTTTGCGCCCACAAAACATTTTCAATGAAATCCCAATTATACGAGTCGACTCCTTTGCATGCTACACTCACACCATAAGTTAAAATGAAAAATATTTTTAACCAGGTTTGAGAGGAGGGATTTGCCAGATCATAATGCTAATTTAAAGAAGTTAAATATAATTGTAAATCGCAAAACAGGATGGAAATATACAGTGACCCCCCACTTTGCGCCCACAAAACATTTTCAATGAAATCCCAATTATACGAGTTGACTCCTTTGCATGCTACACTCACACCATAAGTTAAAATGAAAAATATTTTTAGCCAGGTATGAGAGGAGGGATTTGCCTGGTCATAATACTAATTTAAATAAGTTAAATATAATTGTAAGTCGCAAAACAGGACAGAAATATACAGTGACCCCCCACTTTGCGCCCACAAAACATTTTCAGTGAAATCCCAATAATACGAGTCGACTCCTTTGCATGCTACACTCACACCATAAGTTAAAATGAAAAATATTTTTAGCCAGGTTTGAGAGGAGGGTTTTGCCTGGTCATAATACTAATTTAAAGAAGTTAAATATAATTGTAAGTCGCAAAACAGGACAGAAATATACAGTGACCCCCCACTTTGCGCCCACAAAACATTTTCAATGAAATCCCAATTATACGAGTCGACTCCTTTGCATGCTACACTCACTCCATAAGTTAAAATGAAAAATATTTTTAACCAGGTTTGAGAGGAGGGTTTTGCCTGGTCATAATACTAATTTAAAGAAGTTAAATATAATTGTAAGTCGCAAAACAGGACAGAAATATACAGTGACCCCACACTTTGCGCCCACAAAACATTTTCAATGAAATCCCAATTATACGAGTCGACTCCTTTGCATGCTACACTCACACCATAAGTTAAAATGAAAAGTATTTTTAGCCAGGATTGAGAGGAGGGATTTGCCTGGTCATAATATTAATTTAAATAAGTTAAATATAATTGTAAGTCGCAAAACAGGACAGAAATATACAGTGACCCCCCACTTTGCGCCCACAAAACATTTTCAATGAAATCCCAATTATACGAGTCGACTCCTTTGCATGCTACACTCACTCCATAAGTTAAAATGAAAAATATTTTTAGCCAGGTTTGAGAGGAGGGATTTCCCTGGTCATAATACTAATTTAAAGAAGTTAAATATAATTGTAAGTCGCAAAACAGGACAGAAATATACAGTGACCCCCCACTTTGCGCCCACAAAACATTTTCAATGAAATCCCAATTATACGAGTCGACTCCTTTGCATGCTACACTCACTCCATAAGTTAAAATGAAAAATATTTTTAACCAGGTTTGAGAGGAGGGTTTTGCCTGGTCATAATGCTAATTTAAAGAAGGTAAATATAATTGTAAAGTGCAAAACCGGACAGAAATATACAGTGACCCCCCACTTTGCGGCCACAAACATTTTCATTGAAATCCCAATTATACGAGTCGACTCTTTTGCATGCTACACTCACACCATAAGTTAAAATGAAAAATATTTTTAGCCAGGATTGAGAGGAGGGTTTTGCCTGGTCATAATACTAATTTAAAGAAGTTAAATATAATTGTAAGTCGCAAAACAGGACAGAAATATACAGTGACCCCCCACTTTGCGGCCACAAAACATTTTCAATTAAATCCCAATTATACGAGTCGACTCCTTTGCATGCTACACTCACTCCATAAGTTAAAATGAAAAATATTTTTAACCAGGTTTGAGAGTAGGGTTTTGCCTGGTCATAATACTAATTTAAAGAAGTTAAATATAATTGTAAATCGCAAAACAGGACGGAAATATACAGTGACCCCCCACTTTGCGCCCACAAAACATTTTCAATGAAATCCCAATTATACGAGTCGACTCCTTTGCATGCTACACTCACACCATAAGTTAAAATGAAAAATATTTTTAGCCAGGTTTGAGAGGAGGGATTTGCCTGGTCATAATACTAATTTAAAGAAGTTAAATATAATTGTAAATCGCAAAACAGGACGGAAATACACTGTGACCCCCCACTTTGCGCCAACAAAACATTTTCAATGAAATCCCAATTATACGAGTCGAAGCCTTTGGATGCTACACTCACTCCATAAGTTAAAATGAAAAATATTTTTAACCAGGTTTGAGAGGAGGGATTTGCCTGATCATAATGCTAATGTAAAGAAGTTAAATATAATTGTAAATCGCAAAACAGGAAAGAAATATACAGTGACCCCCCACTTTGCGCCCACAAAACATTTTCAATGAAATCCCAATTATACGAGTCGACTCCTTTGCATGCTACACTCACACCATAAGTTAAAATGAAAAATATTTTCAACCAGGTTTGAGAGGAGGGATTTGCCAGATCATAATGCTAATTTAAAGAAGTTAAATATAATTGTAAATCGCAAAACAGGACAGAAATATAGAGTGACCCCCCACTTTGCGTCCACAATACATTTTCAATGAAATCCCAATTATACGAGTCGACTCCTTTGTATGCTACACTCACTCCATAAGTTAAAATGAAAAATATTTTTAACCAGGTTTGAGAGGAGGGATTTGCCAGGACCTAATGCTAATTTAAAGAAGTTAAATATAAATGTAAATCGCAAAACAGGACGGAAATATACAGTGACCCCCCACTTTGCGCCCACAAAACATTTTCAATGAAATCCCAATTATACGAGTCGACTCCGTTGCATGCTAAACTCACACCATAAGTTAAAATGAAAAATATTTTTAACCAGGTTTGAGAGGAGGGATTTGCCAGATCATAATGCTAATTTAAAGAAGTTAAATATAATTGTAAATCGCAAAACAGGACAGAAATATACAGTGACCCCCACTTTGCGCCCACAAAACATTTTCAATGAAGTCCCAATTATACGAGTCGACTCCTTTGTATGCTACACTCACTCCATAAGTTAAAATGAAAAATATTTTTAACCAGGTTTGAGAGGAGGGATTTGCCTGATCATAATGCTAATTATTGTAAGTCGCAAAACAGGAACGAAATATACAGTGACCCCCCACTTTGCGCCCACAAAACATTTTCAATGAAATCCCAATTATACGAGTCGACTCCTTTGCATGCTACACTCACACCATAAGTTAAAATGAAAAATATTTTTAACCAGGTTTGAGAGGAGGGATTTGCCAGATCATAATGCTAATTTAAAGAAGTTAAATATAATTGTAAATCGCAAAACAGGACAGAAATATAGAGTGACCCCCCACTTTGCGGCCACAAAACATTTTCAATGAAATCCCAATTATACGAGTCGACTCCTTTGTATGCTACACTCACTCCATAAGTTAAAATGAAATATATTTTTAACCAGGTTTGAGAGGAGGGATTTGCCTGATCATAATGCTAATTTAAAGAAGTTAAATATAATTGTAAGTCGCAAAACAGGAACGAAATGTACAGTGACCCCCACTTTGCGCCCACAAAACATTTTCAATGAAATCCCAATTATACGAGTCGACTCCTTTGCATGCTACACTCACACCATAAGTTAAAATGAAAAATATTTTTAACCAGGTTTGAGAGGAGGGATTTGCCAGAACCTAATGCTAATTTAAAGAAGTTAAAAATAATTTTAAAGTGCAAAACAGGACAGAAATATACAGTGACCCCCCACTTTGCGTCCACAAAACATTTTCAATGAAATCCCAATTATACGAGTCGACTACTTTGCATGCTACACTCACACCATAAGTTAAATGAAAAATATTTTTAGCCAGGTTTGAGAGGAGGGATTTGCCTGGTCATAATACTAATTTAAAGAAGTTAAATATAATTGTAAGTCGCAAAACAGGACAGAAATATACAGTGACCCCCCACTTTGCGCCCACAAAACATTTTCAATGAAATCCCAATTACACGAGTCGAAGCCTTTGGATGCCATACTCACTCCATAAGTTAAAAAGAAAAATATTTTTAACCAGGTTTGAGAGGAGGGATTTGCCAGATCATAATGCTAATTTAAAGAAGTTAAATATAATTGTAAGTCGCAAAACAGGACAGAAATTTACAGTGACCCCCCACTTTGCGGCCACAAAACATTTTCAATGAAATCCCAATTATACCAGTCGACTACTTTGCATGCTACACTCACTCCATGAGTTAAAATGAAAAATATTTTTAACCAGGTTTGAGAGGAGGGATTTGCCTGATCATAATGCTAATTTAAAGAAGTTAAATATAATTGTAAATCGCAAAACAGGACAGAAATATACAGTGACCCCCACTTTGCGCCCACAAAACATTTTCAATGAAATCCCAATTATACGAGTCGACTCCTTTGTATGCTACACTCACTCCATAAGTTAAAATGAAAAATATTTTTAACCAGGTTTGAGAGGAGGGATTTGCCAGATCATAATGCTAATTTAAAGAAGTTAAATATAATTGTAAATCGCAAAACAGGACAGAAATATAGAGTGACCCCCCACTTTGCGGCCACAAAACATTTTCAATGAAATCCCAATTATACGAGTCGACTCCTTTGTATGCTACACTCACTCCATAAGTTAAAATGAAAAATATTTTTAACCAGGTTTGAGAGGAGGGATTTGCCAGATCATAATGCTAATTTAAAGAAGTTAAATATAATTGTAAATCGCAAAACAGGACAGAAATATAGAGTGACCCCCCACTTTGCGGCCACAAAACATTTTCAATGAAATCCCAATTATACGAGTCGACTCCTTTGTATGCTACACTCACTCCATAAGTTAAAATGAAAAATATTTTTAACCAGGTTTGAGAGGAGGGATTTGCCTGATCATAATGCTAATTTAAAGAAGTTAAATATAATTGTAAAGCGCAAAACAGGACAGAAATATACAGTGACCCCCACTTTGCGCCCACAAAACATTTTCAATGAAATCCCAATTATACGAGTCGACTCCTTTGTATGCTACACTCACTCCATAAGTTAAAATGAAAAATATTTTTAACCAGGTTTGAGAGGAGGGATTTGCCTGATCATAATGCTAATTTAAAGAAGTTAAATATAAATGTAAATCGCAAAACAGGACGGAAATATACAGTGACCCCCCACTTTGCGCCCACAAAATATTTTCAATGAAATCCCAATTATACGAGTCGACTCCGTTGCATGCTACACTCACACCATAAGTTAAAATGAAAAATATTTTTAACCAGGTTTGAGAGGAGGGGTTTGCCAGACCATAATGCTAATTTAAAGAAGTTAAATATAATTGTAAATCGCAAAACAGGACAGAAATATACAGTGACCCCCCACTTTGCGCCCACAAAACATTTTCAATGAAATCCCAATGATACGAGTCGACTCCTTTGTATGCTACACTCACTCCATAAGTTAAAATGAAAAATATTTTTAACCAGGTTTGAGAGGAGGGATTTGCCTGATCATAATGCTAATTTAAAGAAGTTAAATATAATTGTAAGTCGCAAAACAGGAACGAAATGTACAGTGACCCCCACTTTGCGCCCACAAAACATTTTCAATGAAATCCCAATTATACGAGTCGACTCCTTTGCATGCTACACTCACTGCATGAGTTAAAATGAAAAATATTTTTAACCAGGTTTGAGAAGAGGGATTTGCCAGAACCTAATGCTAATTTAAAGAAGTTAAATATAATTGTAAATCGCAAAACAGGACGGAAATATACAGTGACACCCCACTTTGCACCCACAAAACATTTTCAATGAAATCCCAATTATACGAGTCGACTCCTTTGCATGCTACACTCACACCATAAGTTAAATGAAAAATATTTTTAGCCAGGTTTGAGAGGAGGGATTTGCCTGGTCATAATACTAATTTAAAGAAGTTAAATATAATTGTAAGTCGCAA
Organism: Acanthosepion esculentum; assembly: GCA_964036315.1. Classification (NCBI taxonomy): domain Eukaryota; kingdom Metazoa; phylum Mollusca; class Cephalopoda; order Sepiida; family Sepiidae; genus Acanthosepion; species Acanthosepion esculentum. The sequence continues at coordinate 9,110,152 of OZ038501.1, read as the reverse complement.
AACAGGACAGAAATATACAGTGACCCCCCACTTTGCGCCCACAAAACATTTTCAATGAAATCCCAATTACACGAGTCGACTCCTTTGCATGCTACACTCAATCCATAAGTTAAAATCAAAAATATTTTTAAATAGGTTTGAGAGGAGGGATTTGCCTGATCATAATGCTAATTTAAAGAAGTTAAATATAATTGTAAATCGCAAAACAGGACAGAAATATACAGTGACCCCCACTTTGCGCCCACAAAACATTTTCAATGAAATCCCAATTATACGAGTCGACTCCTTTGTATGCTACACTCACTCCATAAGTTAAAATGAAAAATATTTTTAACCAGGTTTGAGAGGAGGGATTTGCCTGATCATAATGCTAATTATTGTAAGTCGCAAAACAGGAACGAAATATACAGTGACCCCCCACTTTGCGCCCACAAAACATTTTCAATGAAATCCCAATTATACGAGTCGACTCCTTTGCATGCTACACTCACACCATAAGTTAAAATGAAAAATATTTTTAACCAGGTTTGAGAGGAGGGATTTGCCAGATCATAATGCTAATTTAAAGAAGTTAAATATAATTGTAAATCGCAAAACAGGACAGAAATATAGAGTGACCCCCCACTTTGCGGCCACAAAACATTTTCAATGAAATCCCAATTATACGAGTCGACTCCTTTGTATGCTACACTCACTCCATAAGTTAAAATGAAAAATATTTTTAACCAGGTTTGAGAGGAGGGATTTGCCTGATCATAATGCTAATTTAAAGAAGTTAAATATAATTGTAAAGCGCAAAACAGGACAGAAATATACAGTGACCCCCACTTTGCGCCCACAAAACATTTTCAATGAAATCCCAATTATACGAGTCGACTCCTTTGTATGCTACACTCACTCCATAAGTTAAAATGAAAAATATTTTTAACCAGGTTTGAGAGGAGGGATTTGCCTGATCATAATGCTAATTTAAAGAAGTTAAATATAAATGTAAATCGCAAAACAGGACGGAAATATACAGTGACCCCCCACTTTGCGCCCACAAAACATTTTCAATGAAATCCCAATTATACGAGTCGACTCCGTTGCATGCTACACTCACACCATAAGTTAAAATGAAAAATATTTTTAACCAGGTTTGAGAGGAGGGGTTTGCCAGACCATAATGCTAATTTAAAGAAGTTAAATATAATTGTAAATCGCAAAACAGGACAGAAATATACAGTGACCCCCCACTTTGCGCCCACAAAACATTTTCAATGAAATCCCAATGATACGAGTCGACTCCTTTGTATGCTACACTCACTCCATAAGTTAAAATGAAAAATATTTTTAACCAGGTTTGAGAGGAGGGATTTGCCTGATCATAATGCTAATTTAAAGAAGTTAAATATAATTGTAAGTCGCAAAACAGGAACGAAATGTACAGTGACCCCCCACTTTGCGCCCACAAAACATTTTCAATGAAATCCCAATGATACGAGTCGACTCCTTTGTATGCTACACTCACTCCATAAGTTAAAATGAAAAATATTTTTAACCAGGTTTGAGAGGAGGGATTTGCCTGATCATAATGCTAATTTAAAGAAGTTAAATATAATTGTAAGTCGCAAAACAGGAACGAAATGTACAGTGACCCCCACTTTGCGCCCACAAAACATTTTCAATGAAATCCCAATTATACGAGTCGACTCCTTTGCATGCTACACTCACTGCATGAGTTAAAATGAAAAATATTTTTAAGCAGGTTTGAGAAGAGGGATTTGCCAGAACCTAATGCTAATTTAAAGAAGTTAAATATAATTGTAAATCGCAAAACAGGACGGAAATATACAGTGACACCCCACTTTGCGCCCACAAAACATTTTCAATGAAATCCCAATTACACGAGTCGACTCCTTTGCATGCTACACTCAATCCATAAGTTAAAATCAAAAATATTTTTAACCAGGTTTGAGAGGAGGGATTTGCCAGAACCTAATGCTAATTTAAAGAAGTTAAATATAATTGTAAATCGCAAAACAGGACGGAAATATACAGTGACCCCCCACTCTGCGCCCACAAAACATTTTCAATGAAATCCCAATTATACGAGTCGACTCCTTTGCATGCTACACTCACACCATCAGTTAAATGAAAAATATTTTTAGCCAGGTTTGAGAGGAGGGATTTGCCTGGTCATAATACTAATTTAAATAAGTTAACTATAATTGTAAGTCGCAAAACAGGACAGAAATATACAGTGACCCCCCACTTTGCGCCCACAAAACGTTTTCAATGAAATCCCAATTATACAAGGCGACTCCTTTGTATGCTACACTCACTCCATAAGTTAAAATGAAAAATATTTTTAACCATGTTTGAGAGGAGGGATTTGCCTGATCATAATGCTAATTTAAAGAAGTTAAATATAATTGTAAATCGCAAAACAGGACAGAAATATACAGTGACCCCCACTTTGCGCCCACAAAACATTTTCAATGAAATCCCAATTATACGAGTCGACTCCTTTGCATGATACACTCACTCCATAAGTTAAAATGAAAAATATTTTAACCAGGTTTGAGAGGAGGGATTTGCCAGAACCTAATGCTAATTTAAAGAAGTTAAATATAATTGTAAATCACAAAACAGGACGGAAATATACAGTGACCCCCCACTCTGCGCCCACAAAACATTTTCAATGAAATCCCAATTATACGAGTCGACTCCTTTGCATGCTACACTCACACCATAAGTTAAATGAAAAATATTTTTAGCCAGGTTTGAGAGGAGGGATTTGCCTGGTCATAATACTAATTTAAATAAGTTAAATATAATTTTAAGTCGCAAAACAGGACAGAAATATACAGTGACCCCCCACTTTGCGCCCCCAAAACATTTTCAATGAAATCCCAATTATACGAGTCGACTCCTTTGCATGCTACACTCACTCCATAAGTTAAAATGTAAAATATTTTTAACCAGATTTGAGAGGTGGGATTTGCCTGATCATAATGCTATTTTAAAGAAGTTAAATATAATTGTAAGTCGCAAAACAGGACAGAAATATACTGTGACTCCCACTTTGCGCCCACAAAACATTTTCAATGAAATCCCAATTATACGAGTCGACTCCTTTGCATGCTACACTCACTCCATAAGTTAAAATGAAAAATATTTTTAACCAGGATTGAGAGCAGGGTTTGCCTGATCATAATACTAATATAAAGAAGTTAAATATAATTATAAGTCGCAAAACAGGACAGAAATATACTGTGACTCCCACTTTGCGCCCACAAATCATTTTCAATGAAATCCCAATTATACGAGTCGACTCCTTAGCATGCTACACTCACTCCGTAAGTTAAAATGAAAAATATTTTTAACCAGGTTTGAGAGGAGGGATTTGCCTGATCATAATACTAATTTAAAGAAGTTAAATATAAGTGTAAGTCGCAAAACAGGACAGAAATATACAGTGACCCCCCACTTTGCGCCCCCAAAATATTTTCAATGAAATCCCCATTATACGAGTCGACTCCTTTGCATGCTACACTCACTCCATAAGTTAAAAAGAAAAATATTTTTAACCAGGTTTGAGAGGAGGGATTTGCCTGATCATAATACTAATTTAACGAAGTTAAATATAATTGTAAATCGCAAAACAGGACAGAAATATACAGTGACCGCAAACTTTGCGACCACAAAACATTTTCAATGAAATCCCAATTATACGAGTCGAATCCTTTGCATGCTACACTCACTCCATAAGTTAAAATGAAAAATATTTTTAACCAGATTTGAGAGGAGGGATTTGCCTGATCATAATGCTAATTTAAAGAAGTTAAATATAATTGTAAGTCGCAAAACAGGACAGAAATATACAGTGACCCCCCACTTTGCGCCCACAAAACATTTTCAATGAAATCCCAATTATACGAGTCGACTCCTTTGCATGCTACACTCACTCCATAAGGTTAAAATGAAAAATATTTTTAACCGGGTTTGAGAGGAGGGATTTGCCTGATCATAATGCTAATTTAAAGAAGTTAAATATAATTGTAAATCGCGAAACAGGACAGAAACATACAGTGACCCCCCACTTCGTGCCCAGAAAACATTTTCAATGAAATCCCAATTATACGAGTCGACTCCTTTGCATGCTACACTCACTCCATAAGTTAAAATGAAAAATATTATTAACCAGGTTTGAGTGGAGGGATTTGCCTGACCATAATACTAATTTAAAGAAGTTAAATATAATTGTAAGTCGCAAAATAGGACAGAAATATACAGTGACCCCCAACTTTGCACCCACAAAACATTTTCAAAGAAATCTCAATTATACGAGTCGACTCCTTTGCATGCTACACTCACTCCATAAGTTAAAATGAAAAATATTTTTAGCCAGGTTTGAGATGAGGGATTTGCCTGATCATAATGCTAATTTAAAGAAGTTAAATTTAATTGTAAGTCGCAAAACAGGACAGAAATATACAGTGACCCCCAACTTTGCGCCCACAAAACATTTTCAAAGAAATCTCAATTATACGAGTCGACTCCTTTGCATGCTACACTCACTCCATAAGTTAAAATGAAAAATATTTTTAGCCAGGTTTGAAAGGAGAGATTTCCCAGATCATAATGCTAATTTAAAGAAGTTAAATATAATTGTAAATCACGAAACAGGAAAGAAACATACAGTGACCCCCCACTTCGTGCCCAGAAAACATTTTCAATGAAATCCCAATTATACGAGTCGACTCCTTTGCATGCTACACTCACTCCATAAGTTCAAATGAAAAATATTTTTAACCATGTTTGAGTGGAGGGATTTGCCTGACCATAATACTAATTTAAAGAAGGTAAATATAATTATAAAGCGCAAAAAAGGACAGAAATATACAGTGACCCCCACTTTGCGCCCACAAAACATTTTTAATGAAATCCCAATTATACGAGTCGACTGCTTTGCATACTACACACACTCCATACGTTAAAATGAAAAAAATTTTTAGCCAGGTTTGAGAGGAGGGATTTGCCAGATCATAATGCTAATTTAAAGAAGTTAAATATAATTGTAAGTCGCAAAATAGGACAGAAATATACAGTGACCCCCCACTTTGCGCCCACAAAACATTTTCAATGAAATCCCAATTATACGAGGCAACTCCATTTCATGCTACACTCACTCCATAAGTTAAAATGAAAAATATTTTTAATCAGGTTTGAGAGGAGGGATTTGCCTGATCATAATGCTAATTTAAAGAAGTTAAATATAATTGTAAATCGCAAAACAGGACAGAAATATACAGTGACCCCCCACTTTGCGCCAACAAAACATTTTCAATGAAATCCCAATTATACGAGTCGACTCCATTTCATGCTACACTCACTCCATAAGTTAAAATGAAAAATATTTTTAACCAGGTTTGAGAGGAGGGATTTGCCTGATAATAATGCTAATTTAAAAAAGTTAAATATAATTGTAAATCGCAAAACAGGACAGAAATATACAGTGACCCCTTACTTTGCACCCGAAACATTTTTAATGAAATCCCAATTATACGAGTCGACTCCTTCGCATACTACACTCAATCCATATGTTAAAATGAAAAATATTTTTAGCCAGGTTTGAGAGGAGGGATTTGCCTGATCATAATGCTAATTGAAAGAAGTTAAATATAATTGTAAGTCGCAAAACAGGACAGAAATATACAGTGACCCCCCACTTTGCGCCCACAAAACATTTTCAATTAAATCCCAATTATACGAGTCGACTCCTTTGCATGCTACACTCATACCATAAGTTAAAATGAAAAATATTTTTAGCCAGGTTTGAGAGGAGGGATTTGACTGGTCATAATACTAATTTAAAGAAGTTAAATATAATTGTAAATCGCAAAACAGGACGGAAATATACTGTGACCCCCCACTTTGCGCCCACAAAACATTTTCAATGAAATCCTAATTATACGAGTCGACTCCTTTGCATGCTACACTCATACCATAAGTTAAAATGAAAAATATTTTTAGCCAGGTTTGAGAGGAGGGATTTGACTGGTCATAATACTAATTTAGAGAAGTTAAATATAATTGTAAGTCGCAAAACAGGACAGAAATATACAGTGACCCCCCACTTTGCGCCCACGTAACATTTTCAATGAAATTCTAATTATACGAGTCGACTCCTTTGCATGCTACACTCACTCCATAAGTTAAAATGAAAAATATTTTTAATCAGGTTTGAGAGGAGGGATTTGCCTGATCATAATGCTAATTTAAAGAAGTTAAATATAATTGTAAATCGCAAAACAGGACAGAAATATACAGTGACCCCCCCACTTTGCGCCAACAAAACATTTTCAATGAAATCCCAATTATACGAGTCGACTCCATTTCATGCTACACTCACTCCATAAGTTAAAATGAAAAATATTTTTAACCAGGTTTGAGAGGAGGGATTTGCCTGATAATAATGCTAATTTAAAAAAGTTAAATATAATTGTAAATCGCAAAACAGGACAGAAATATACAGTGACCCCTTACTTTGCACCCGAAACATTTTTAATGAAATCCCAATTATACGAGTCGACTCCTTCGCATACTACACTCAATCCATATGTTAAAATGAAAAATATTTTTAGCCAGGTTTGAGAGGAGGGATTTGACTGGTCATAATGCTAATTTAAAGAAGTTAAATATAATTGTAAATCGCAAAACAGGACGGAAATATACAGTGACCCCCCAGTTTGCGCCCACAAAACATTTTCAATGAAACCCCAATTATACGAGTCGAAGCCTTTGGATGCTACACTCACTCCATAAGTTAAAATGAAAAATATTTTTAACCAGGTTTGAGAGGAGGGATTTGCCTGATCATAATGCTAATGTACAGAAGATAAATATAAATGTAATTCGCAAAACAGGAAAGAAATATACAGTGACCCCCCACTTTGCGCCCACAGAACATTTTCAATGAAATCCCAATTATACGAGTCGACTCCTTTGCATGCTACACTCTCTCCATAAGTTAAAATGAAAATATTTTTAACCAGGTTTGAGAGGAGGGATTTGCCTGATCATAATGCTAATTTAAAGAAGTTAAATATAATTGTAAGGTGTAAAACAGGACAGAAATATACAGTGACTCCCACTTTGCGCCCACACAACATTTTCAATGAAATCCCAATTATACGAGTCGACTCATTGCATGCTACATTCACTCCATGAGTTAAAATGAAAAATATTTTTAACCAGGTTTGAGAGGTGGGATATGCCTGATCATAATACTAATTTAAAGAAGTTAAATATAATTGTAAGTCGCAAAACAGGACAGAAATATACAGTGACCCCCCACTTTGCGCCCACAAAACATTTTCAATGAAATCCCAATTATACGAGTCGACTCCTTTGCATGCTACACTCACTCCATGAGTTAAAATGAAAAATATTTTTAACCAGGTTTGAGAGGAGGGATTTGCCTGATCATAATGCTAATTTAAAGAAGTTAAATATAATTGTAAGTTGCAAAACAGGAATGAAATATAGAGTGACTCCCCACTTTGCGCCCACAAATTATTTTCAATGAAATCCCAATTATACGAGTCGACTCCTTTGCATGCTACACTCACTCCATAAGTTAAAATGAAAAATATTTTTAACCAGTTTTGAGAGGAGGGATTTGCCTGATCATAATGCTAATTTAAAGGAGTTCAATATAATTGTAAGTCGCAAAACAGGAAAGAAATATACAGTGAACCCCCACTTTGCGCCCAAAAAACATTTTCAATGAAATCCCAATTATACGAGTTGAATCCTTTGCATGCTACACTCACTCCATGAGTTAAAATGAAAAATATTTTTAACCAGGTTTGAGAGGAGGGATTTGCCTGATCATAATACTAATTTAAAGAAGTTAAATATAATTGTAAGTCGCAAAACAGGACAGAAATATACAGTGACCTCCCACTTTGCGCCCACAAAACATTTTCAATGAAATCCCAATTATACGAGTCGACTCCTTTGCATGCTACACTCACTCCATAAGTTAAAATGAAAAATATTTTTAACCAGGTTTGAGAGGAGGGATTTGCCTGATCATAATGCTAATTTAAAGAAGTGAAATATAATTGTAAGTCGCAAAACAGGACAGAAATAGACAGTGACCCCCCACTTTGCGACCACAAAACATTTTCAATGAAATCCCAAGTATACGAGTCGACTCCTTTGCATGCTACACTCACTCCATAAGTTAAAATGAAAAATATTTTCGAACAGGTTTGAGAGGAGGGATTTCCTAATCATAATGCTAATTTAAAGAAGTTAAATATAATTGTAAATCGAAAACCAGGGCAGAAATATACAGTGCCCCCCCCCAGTTTGAGACCACAAAACATTTTCAATGAAATCCCAATTATACGAATCGACTCCCTTGCTTGCTACACTCACTCCATAAGTTAAAATGAAAAATATTTTTTACCAGGTTTGATAGGAGGGATTTGCCTGATCATAATGCTAATTTAAAGAAGTTAAATATAATTGTAAGTCGCAAAACTAGGACAGAAATACACAGTAACCCCCCACTTTGCGCCCACAAAACATTTTCAATGAAATCCCAATTATACGAGTCGACTCCTTTGCATGCTACACTCACTCCATAAGTTAAAATGAAAAATATTTTTAACCAGATTTGAGAGGAGGGATTTGCCAGATCATAATGCTAATTTAAAGAAGGTAAATATAATTGTAAATCGCAAAACAGGACAGAAATATACAGTGACCCCCCCCCCACTTTGAGCCCACAAAATATTTTCAATGAAATCCCAATTATACGAGTCGACTCCTTTGCATGCTACACTCACTCCATAAGTTAAAATGAAAAAATATTTTTAGCCAGGTTTGAGAGGAGGGATTTTCCAGATCATAATGCTAATTTAAAGAAGTTAAATATAATTATAAATCGCAAAAGAGGACAGAAATATACAGTGACCCCCCACTTTGCGCCCACGAAACATTTTCAATGAAATCCCAATTATACGAGTCGACTCCTTTGCTTGCTACACTCACTCCATAAGTTAAAATGAAAAATATTTTTAGCCAGGTTTGAGAGGAGGTATTTGCCAGAGCATAATACTAATTTAAAGAAGGTAAATATAATTGTAAAGCCCAAAACAGGACAGAAATATACAGTGACCCCCCACTTTGCGCCCACAAAACATTTTCAATGAAATCCCAATTATACAAGTCGACTCCTTTGCATCATACACTCACTCCATAAGTTAAAATGAAAAATATTTTTAGATAGGTTTGAGAGGAGGGATATGCCAGATCATAATGCTAATTTAAAAAATGAAATATAATTGTAAGTCGCAAAACAGGACAGAAATATACAGTGACCCCCCACTTTGCGGCCACAAAACATTTTCAATGAAATCCCAATTATACGAGTCGACTCCGTTGCATGCTAGAATCACTCAATAATTTAAAATGAAAAATTTTTAAGCCAGGTTTGAGAGGAGGGATTTGCCTGATCATAAAGCTAATTTAAAGGAGGTAAATATAATTGTAAATCCCAAAACAGGACAGAAATATAGAGTGACACCCCACTTTGCGCCCAAAAAACATTTTCATTGAAATCCCAATTATACGAGTCGACTCCTTTGCATGCTACACTCACTCCATGAGCTAAAATGAAAAATATTTTTAGCCAGGTTTGAGAGGAAGGATTTGCCAGATCATAATGCTAATTTAAAGAAGTTAAATATAATTGTAAATCCCAAAACAGGACAGAAATATGCAGTGACCCCCCACAAAACATTTTCAATGAAATCCCAATTATTCGACTCGATTACTTTGCATACTACACTCACTCCATAAGTTAAAATGAAAAACATTTTTAGCCAGGTTTGAGAGGAGGGATTTGCCTGATCATAATGCTAATTTAAAGTTGTTGAATATATCTGTAAATCGCAAAACGGGACAGACATATACAGTGACCCCCCACTTTGCGCCAACAAAACATTTTTGATGAAATCCCAATTATGCAAGTCGACTACTTTGCATACTACACTCATTCCATAAGTTAAAATGAAAAATATTTTTAGCCAGGTTTGAGAAGAGGGATTTGCCAGATCATAATGCTAATTTAAAGAAGTTAAATATAATTGTAAATTGCAAAACAGGACTGAAATATACAGTGACCCCCCACTTTGCGCCCACAAAACATTTTCAATGAAATCCCAATTATACGAGTCGACTACTTTGCATACTACACTCGCTCAATAAGTTAAAATGAAAAATATTTTTATCCAGGTTTGAGAGGAGAGATTTGCCTGATCATAATGCTAATTTAAAGAAGTTAAATATAATTGTAAATCACAAAACAGGACAGAAATATACAGTGACCCCCCACTTTGCATCCACAAAACATTTTCAATGAAATCCCAATTATACGAGTCGACTACTTAGCAGTCTACACTCACTCCATAAGTTAAAATGAAAAATATTTTTAGCCAGGTTTGAGAGGAGGGATTTGTAAGATCATAATGCTAATTTAAAGAAAAATATAATTGTAAGTCGCAAAACAAGACAGAAATATACAGTGACCCCCCACTTTGCGCCCACAAAACATTTTCAATGAAATCCCAATTATACGAGTCGACTCCTTTGCATGCTACACTCACTCCATAAGTTAAAATGAAAAATATTTTTAACCAGGTTTGAGAGGAGGGATTTGCCTGATCATAATGCTAATTGAAAGAAGTTAAATATAATTGTAAATCGCAAAACAGGACAGAAATATACAGTGACCCCCCACTTTGCGACCACAAAACATTTTCAATGAAATCCCAATTATACGAGTCGACTCCTTTGCATACTACACTCACTCCATGAGTTAAAATGAAAAATATTTTTAACCAGGTTTGAGAAGAGGGATTTGCCTGATCATAATGCTAATTTAAAGAAGTTAAATATAATTGTAAATCGAAAAACAGGACAGAAATATACAGTGACCCCCCACTTTGCGCCCACAAAACATTTTCAATGAAATCCCAATTATACGAGCCGACTCCTTTGCATGCACCACTCACTCCATGAGTTAAAATGAAAAATATTTTTAGCCAGGTTTGAGAGGAGGGATTTGCCTGATCATAATGCTAATTTAAAGAAGTTAAATATAATTGTAAATCGCAAAACAGGACAGAAATATACAGTGACCCCCCACTTTGCTCCCACAGAACATTTTCAATGAAATCCCAATTATACGAGCCGACTCCTTTGCATGCTCCACTCACTCCATAAGTTAAAATGAAAAATATTTTCAGCCAGGTTTGAGAGGAGGGATTTGCCTGATCATAATGCTAATTTAAAGAAGTTAAATATAATTGTAAATCGAAAAACAGGACAGAAATATACAGTGACCCCCCACTTTGCGCCCACAAAACATTTTCAATGAAATCCCAATTATACGAGTCAACTCCTTTGCATGCTATACTCGCTCCATAAGTTAAAATGAAAAATATTTTTAGCCAGGTTTGAGAGGAGGGATTTGCCAGATCATAATGCTAATTTAAGGAAGGTAAATATAATTGTAAATCGCAAAACAGGACAGAAAAATACAGTGACCCCGCACTTTGCGCCCACAAAACATTTTCAATGAAATCCCAATTATACGAGTCGACTCCTTTGCATGCTACACTCACTCCATAAGTTAAAATGAAAAATATTTTTAGCCAGGTTTGAGAGGAGGGATTTGCCTGATCATAATGCTAATTTAAAGAAGGTAAATATAATTGAAAATCGAAAAAAAAAGGACAGAAATATACAGTGACCCCCCACTTTGCGCCCACAGAACATTTTCAATGAAATCCCAATTATACGAGCCGACTCCTTTGCATGTTACACTCACTCCATAAGTTAAAATGAAAAATATTTTTAGCCAGGTTTGAGAGGAGGGATTTGCCTGATCATAATGCTAATTTAAAGAAGTTAAATATAATTGTAAATCGAAAAACAGGACAGAAATATACAGTGACCCCCCACTTTGCGCCCACAGAACATTTTCAATGAAATCCCAATTATACGAGCCGACTCCTTTGCATGCACCACTCACTCCATGAGTTAAAATGAAAAATATTTTTAGCCAGGTTTGAGAGGAGGGATTTGCCTGATCATAATGCTAATTTAAAGAAGTTAAATATAATTGTAAATCGCAAAACAGGACAGAAATATACAGTGACCCCCCACTTTGCTCCCACAGAACATTTTCAATGAAATCCCAATTATACGAGCCGACTCCTTTGCATGCTCCACTCACTCCATAAGTTAAAATGAAAAATATTTTTAGCCAGGTTTGAGAGGAGGGATTTGCCTGATCATAATGCTAATTTAAAGAAGTTAAATATAATTGTAAATCGAAAAACAGGACAGAAATATACAGTGACCCCCCACTTTGCGCCCACAAAACATTTTCAATGAAATCCCAATTATACGAGTCAAATCCTTTGCATGCTATACTCGCTCCATAAGTTAAAATGAAAAATATTTTTAGCCAGGTTTGAGAGGAGGGATTTGCCAGATCATAATGCTAATTTAAGGAAGGTAAATATAATTGTAAATCGCAAAACAGGACAGAAAAATACAGTGACCCCGCACTTTGCGCCCACAAAACATTTTCAATGAAATCCCAATTATACGAGTCGACTCCTTTGCATGCTACACTCACTCCATAAGTTAAAATGAAAAATATTTTTAGCCAGGTTTGAGAGGAGGGATTTGCCTGATCATAATGCTAATTTAAAGAAGGTAAATATAATTGTAAATCGAAAAAACAGGACTGAAATATACAGTGACCCCCCACTTTGCGCCCACAAAACATTTTCAATGAAATCCCAATTATACGAGTCAACTCCTTTGCATGCTACACTCACTCCATGAGTTAAAATGAAAAATATTTTTAGCCAGGTTTGAGAGGAGGGATTTGCCTGATCATAATGCTAATTTAAAGAAGGTAAATATAATTGTGAATCGAAAAAAAAGGACAGAAATATACAGTGACCCCCCACTTTGCGCCCACAGAACATTTTCAATGAAATCCCAATTATACGAGCCGACTCCTTTGCATGCTACACTCACTCCATAAGTTAAAATGAAAAATATTTTTAGCCAGGTTTGAGAGGGATTTGCCAGATCATAATGCTAATTTAAATAAGTTAAATATAATTGTAAAGCGCAAAACAGGACAGAAATATACAGTGACCCCCCCACTTTGCGCGCACAAAACATTTTGAATGAAATCCCAATTATACGAGTCGACTCCTTTGCATGCTACACTCACTCCATAACTTAAAATGAAAAATATTTTTAACCAGGTTTGAGAGGAGGGATTTGCCAGATCATAATGCTAATTTAAAGGAGGTAAATATAATTGTAAATCGAAAAAGTGGACAGAAATATACAGTGACCCCCCACTTCGCGCCCACAAAACATTTTCAATGAAATCCCAATTATACGAGTCGACTCCTTCGCATGCTACACTCACTCCATAAGTTAAAATGAAAAATATTTTCAGCCAGGTTTGTGAGGAGGGATATGCCTGATCATAATGCTAATTTAAAGAAGTTAAATATAATTGTAAATCGCAAAACAGGACAGAAATATACAGTGACCCCACCACTTTGCACCCACAAAACAGTTTCAATGAAATCCCAATTATATGAGTCGACTCCTTTGCATGCTACACTCACTCCATAACTTAAAATGAAAAATATTTTTAACCAGGTTTGAGAGGAGGGATTTGCCAGATCATAATGCTAATTTAAAGAAGTTAAATATAAATGTAAAGCGCAAAACAGGACAGAAATATACATTGACCCCACACTTTGAACCCGCAAAACATTATCAATGAAATCCCAATTATACGAGTCGGCTCCTTTGCATGCTACACTCACTTCATAAGTTAAAATGAAAAATATTTTTAGCCAGGTTTCAGAGGAGGGATTTGCCTGATCATAATACTAATTTAAAGATGGTAAATATAATTCTAAGTCGCAAAACAGGACAGAAATATACAGTGACACCCCACTTTGCGCCCACAAAACATTTTCAATGAAATCCCAATTATACGAGTCAACTCCTTTGCATGCTACACTCACTCCATAAGTTAAAATGAAAAATACTTTTAACCAGGTTTGAGAGGAGGGATTTGCTAGATCATAATGCTAATTTAAAGAAGTTAAATATAATTGTAAAGCGCAAAACAGGACAGAAATATACAGTGACCCCCCCCCCACTTTGCACCCACAAAACATTTCCAATGAAATCCCAATTATACGAGTCGACTCCTTTGCATGCTACACTCACTCCATTAGTTAAAATGAAAAATATTTTTAGCCAGGTTTGAGAGGAGGGATTGGCCTGATCATAATGCTAATTTAAAGAAGTTAAATATAATTGTAAATCGCAAAACAGGACAGAAATATACAGTGACCCCCAACTTTGGGCCCACAAAACATTTTCAATGAAATCTCAATTATACGAGTCGACTCCTTTGCATGCTACACTCACTCCATCAGTTAAAATGAAAAATATTTTTAGCCAGGTTTGAGAGGAGGCATTTGCCTGATCATAATGCTAATTTAAAGAAGTTAAATATAATTGTAAGTCTCAAAACAGGACAGAAATATACAGTGACCCCCCACTTTGCGACCACAAAACATTTTCAATGAAATCCCAATTATACGAGTCGACTCCTTTGCATGCTACACTCACTCCATAAGATAAATGAAAAATATTTTTAAACAGGTTTGAGAGGAGGGATTTGCCTGATCATAATGCTAATTTAAAGAAGTTAAATATAATTGTAAGTCGCAAAACAGGACAGAAATATACAGTGACCCCCCACTTTGCCCCCACAAAACATTTTCAATGAAATCCCAATTATACGAGTCGACTCCTTTGCATGCTACACTCACTCCATAAGTTAAAATGAAAAATATTTTTAACCAGGTTTGAGAGGAGGGATTTGCCAGATCATATTGCTAATTTAAAGAAGTTAAATATAATTGTAAAGCGCAAAACAGGACAGAAATATACAGTGACCCCCCACTTTGCTCCCACAAAACATTTTCAATGAAATCCCAATTATATGAGTCGACTCCTTTGCATGCTACACTCACTCCATAAGTTAAAATGAAAAATATTTTTAGCCAGGTTTGAGAGGAGGGATTTGCCAGATCATAATGCTAATTTAAAGAAGGTAAATATAATTATAAAGCGCAAAACAGGACAGAAATATACAGTGACCACCCCCCCCACTTTCTGCCGACAGAACATTTTGAATGAAATCCCAATTATACGAGTTGACTCCTTTGCATGCTACACTCACTCAATAAGTTAAAATGAAAAATATTTTTAGCCAGGTTTGAGAGGAGGGATTTGCCAGATCATAATGCTAATTTAAAGAAGTTAAATATAATTGTAAATCGCAAAACAGGACAGATATATACAATGACACCCCACATTGCGCCCACAAAACATTTTCAATGAAATCCCAATTATACGAGTCGACTCCTTTGCATGCTACACTCGCTCCATCAGTTCAAATGAAAAATATTTTTAGCCAGGTTTGAGAGGAGGGATTTGCCAGATGATAATACTAATTTAAAGAAGTTAAATATAATTGTAAATCCCAAAACAGAACAGAAATATACACTGACCCCCCACTTTGAGCCCACAAAACATTTTCAATGAAATCCCAATTATACGAGACGACTCCTTTGCATACTACATCACTCCATAAGTTAAAATGAAAAATATTTTTAGCCAGGTTTGAGAGGAGGTATTTGCCTGATCATAATGCTAATTTAAAGACGTTAAATATAATTGTAAAGGGCAAAACAGGACAGAAATATACAGTGACCCCCACTTTGCGCCCACAAAACATTTTCAATGAAATCCCAATTATACGAGTCGACTCCTTTGCATGCTACACTCACTCCATAAGTTAAAATGAAAAATATTTTTAGCCAGGCTTGAGAGGATGGATTTGCCTGATCATAATGCTAATTTAAAGACGTTAAATATAATTGTAAATCGCAAAACAGGACAGAAATATACAGTGATCCCCCACTTTGAGCCCACAAAATATTTTCAATGAAATCCCAATTATACGAGTCGACCCCTTTGCATGCTACACACACACCATGAGTTAAAATGAAAAATATTTTTAGCCAGGTTTGAGAGGAGGGAATTGCCAGATCATAATGCTAATTTAAAGAAGTTAAATATAATTGTAAAGTGAAAACAGGACAGAAATATACAGTGACTCCCCACTTTGCGCCCACAAAACATTTTCAATGAAATCCCAATTATACGAGTCGACTCCTTTGCATGCTACACTCCCTCCATAAGTTAAAATGAAAAATATTTTTAGCAAGGTTTGAGAGGAGGGATTTGCCTGATCATAATGCTAATTGAAAGAAGTTAAATATAATTGTAAAGCGCCAAACAGGACAGAAATATACAGTGACACCCCACTTTGCGCCCACAAAACATTTTCAATGAAATCACATTTATACGAGTCGACTCCTTTACATGCTACACTCACTCCATGAGTTAAAATGAAAAATATTTTTAGCCAGGTTTGAGAGGAGGGATTTGCCAGATCATAATGCTAATTGAAAGAAGTTAAATATAATTGTAAAGCGCAAAACAGGACAGAAATATGCAGTGACTCCCCCCTTTGCGCCCACAAAACATTTTCAATGAAATCCCAATGATACGAGTCGACTCCTTTGCATGCTACACTCCCTCCATAAGTTAAATTGAAAAATATTTTTAGCCAGGTTTGAGAGGATGGATTTGTCTGATCATAATGCTAATTTAAAGAAGTTAAATATAATTGTAAAGCGCAAAACAGGACAGAAATATACAGTGACCCCCCACTTTGCACCCACAAAACATTTTCAATGAAATCCCAATTGTACGAGTCGACTCCTTTGCATGCTGCACCCACTCCATAAGTTAAAATGAAAAATATTTTAGGCAGGTTTGAGAGGAGGGATTTGCCTGATCATAATACTAATTTAAATAAGTTAAATATAAGTGCAAAACAGGACAGAAATATACAGTGACCCCCACATTGCGCCCACAAAACATTTTCAATGAAATCCCAATTATACGAGTCGACTCCTTTGCATGCTACACTCACTCCATAAGTTAAAATGAAAAATATTTTTAGCCAGGTTTGAGAGGAGGGATTTGCCTGATCATAATACTAATTTAAAGAAGGTAAATATAATTGTAAAGCACAAAACAGGACAGAAATATACAGTGACCCCCACTTTGCGCCCACAAAACTTTTTCAATGAAATCCCAATTATACTAGTCGACTCCTATGCATGCTACACTCACTCCATAAGTTAAAATGAAAAATTATTTTAGCCAGGTTTGAGAGGAGGGATTTGCCTGATCATAATACTAATTTAAAGAAGTTAAATATAATTGTAAAGCAGAAAACAGGACAGAAATATACAGTGACCCCCCACTTTGCGCCCACAAAACATTTTCAATGAAATCCCAAATATACGAGTCGACTACTTTGCATGCTACACTCACTGCATAAGTTAAAATGAAAAATATTTTTAACCAGGTTTGAGATGAGGGATTTGCCTGATCATAATGCTAATTTAAAGAAGTTAAATATAATTGTAATGCGCAAAAAAGGACAGAAATATACAGTGACCCCCAACTTTGCGCCCACAAAACATTTTCAAAGAAATCTCAATTATACGAGTCGACTCCTTTGCATGCTACACTCACTCCCTAAGTTAAAATGAAAAATATTTTTAAGCAGGTTTGAGAGGAGGGATTTGCCAGATGATAATACTAATTTAAAGAAGTTAAATATAATTGTAAGTCGCAAAATAGGACAGAAATATACAGTGACCCCCCACTGTGACCCACAAAACATTTTTAATGAAATCCCAATTATACGAGTCGACTCTTTTGCATACTACACTCACTACATAAGTTAAAATGAAAAATATTTTTAGCCAGGTTTGAGGGGAGTGATTTGCCAGATCATAATGCTAATTTAAAGAAGTTAAATATAATTGTAAGTCGCAAAACAGGACAGAAATATACAGTGACCTTCCCACTTTGAACCCACAAAACATTTTTAATGAAATCCCAATTATACGAGTCAACTCCTTTGCATGCTACACTCACTCCATGAGTTAAAATGAAAAATATTTTTAGCTAGGTTTGAGAGGAGGGATTTGCCTGATCATAATGCTAATTTAAAGAAGTTAAATATAAATGTAAGTCGCAAAACAGGACAGAAATATACAGTGACCCCCCACTTTGCGCCCACAAAACATTTTCAATGAAAACCCAATTATACGAGTCGACTCCTTTGCATGCTACACTCACTCCATAAGTTAAAATGAAAAATATTTTTAACCAGGTTTGAGAGGAGGGATTTGCCTGATCATAATGCTAATTTAAAGAAGTTAAATATAATTGTAAGGTGCAAAACAGGACAGAAATATACAGTGACTCCCACTTTGCGCCCACACAACATTTTCAATGAAATCCCAATTATACGAGTCGACTCCTTTGCATGCTACACTCACTCCATGAGTTAAAATGAAAAATATTTTTAACCAGGTTTGAGAGGAGGGATTTGCCTGATCATAATGCTAATTTAAAGAAGTTAAATATAATTGTAAGTCGCAAAACAGGAATGAAATATAGAGTGACCCCCCACTTTGCGCCCACAAATTATTTTCAATGAAATCCCAATTATACGAGTCGACTCCTTTGCATGCTACACTCACTCCATAAGTTAAAATGAAAAATATTTTTAGCCAGGTTTGATAGGAGAGATTTGCCAGATCATAATGCTAATTTAAAGAAGTTAAATATAATTGTAAGTCGCAAAACATGACAGAAATAGACAGTGACCCACCACTTTGCGACCACAAAATATTTTCAATGAAATCCCAATTGTACGAGTCGACTCCTTTGCATGCTACACTCACTCCATAAGTTAAAATGAAAAATATTTTTAACCAGGTTTGAGAGGAGGGATTTGCCTGATCATAATGCTAATTTAAAGAAGTTAACTATAATTGTAAGTCGCAAAACAGGACAGAAATAGACAGTGACCCCCCACTTTGCGACCACAAAATATTTTCAATGAAATCCCAATTATACGAGTCGACTCCTTTGCATGCTACACTCACTCCATAAGTTAAAATGAAAAATATTTTTAGCCAGGTTTGATAGGAGGGATTTGCCAGATCATAATGCTAATTTAAAGAAATGAAATATAATTGTAAGTCGCAAAACAGGACAGAAATATACAGTGACCCCCCACTTTGCGCGCACAGAACATTTTCAATGAAATCCCAATTATACGAGTCGACTCCTTTGCATGCTACACTCACTCCATAAGTTAAAATGAAAAATATTTTTTACCAGGTTTGAGAGGAGGGATTTGCCTGATCATTATGGTAATTTAAAGAAGTAAAATATAATTGTAAGTCGCAAAACAGGACAGAAATATACAGTAACCCCCCACTTTGCGCCCACAAAACATTTTCAATGAAATCCCAATTATACGAGTCGACTCCTTTGCATGCTACACTCACTCCATAAGTTAAAATGAAAAATATTTTTAACCAGATTTGAGAGGAGGGATTTGCCTGATCATAATGCTAATTTAAAGAAGTTAAATATAATTGTAAGTCGCAAAACAGGACAGAAATATACAGTGACCCCCCACTTTGCGACCACAAAATATTTTCAATGAAATCCCAATTATACGAGTCGACTCCTTCGCATGCTACACTCACTCCATAAGTTAAAATGAAAAATATTTTTAGCCAGGTTTGATAGGAGGGATTTGCCAGATCATAATGATAATTTAAAGAAATGAAATTTAATTGTAAGTCGCAAAACAGGACAGAAATATACAGTGACCCCCCACTTTGCGCGCACAGAACATTTTCAATGAAATCCCAATTATACGAGTCGACTCCTTTGCATGCTACACTCACTCCATAAGTTAAAATGAAAAATATTTTTAACCAGGTTTGAGAGGAGGGACTTGCCTCATCATAATAGTAATTTAAAGAAGTTAAATATAAATGTAAATTGCAAAACAGGACAGAAATATACAGTGACCCCCCACTTTGCGACCACAAAATAATTTCAATGAAATCCCAATTATACGAGTCGACTCCTTCGCATGCTACACTCACTCCATAAGTTAAAATGAAAAATATTTTTAGCCAGGTTTGATAGGAGGGATTTGCCAGATCATAATGCTAATTTACAAAATGAAATATAATTGTAAGTTGCAAAACAGGACAGAAATATACAGTGACAACCCATTTTGCACCCACAAAACATTTTCAATGAAATCACAATTATACGAGTCGACTACTTTGCATGCTACCCTCATTCCATAAGTTAAAATGAAAAATATTTTTAGATAGGTTTGAGAGGAGGGATTTGCCAGATCATAATGCTAATTCAAAGAAGGTAAATATAATTGTAAATCGCAAAACAGGACAGAAATATACAGTGACCCCCCACTTTGCGCCCACAAAACATTTTCAATGAAATCCCAATTATACGAGTCGACTCCGTTGCATGCTACACTCACTCCATAAGTTAAAATGAAAATTATTTTTAGATAGGTTTGAGAGGAGGGATATGCCAGATCATAATGCTAATTTAAAAAATGAAATATAATTGTAAGTTGCAAAACAGGACAGAAATATACAGTGACAACCCATTTTGCACCCACAAAACATTTTCAATGAAATCCCAATTATACAAGTCGACTCCCTTGCATGCTACACTCACTCCATAAGTTAAAATGAAAAATATTTTTAGATAGGTTTGAGAGGAGGGATATGCCAGATCATAATGCTAATTTAAAAAATGAAATATAATTGTAAGTTGTAAAACAGGACAGAAATATACAGTGACAACCCATTTTGCACCCACAAAACATTTTCAATGAAATCACAATTATACGAGTCGACTACTTTGCATGCTACCCTCATTCCATAAGTTAAAATGAAAAATATTTTTAGATAGGTTTGAGAGGAGGGATTTGCCAGATCATAATGCTAATTCAAAGAAGGTAAATATAATTATAAATCGCAAAACAGGACAGAAATATACAGTGACCCCCCACTTTTTGCCCACAAATCATTTTCAATGAAATCCAAATTATACGAGTCGACTCCTTTGCATGCTACATTCACTCCATAAGTTAAAATGAAAAATATTGTTAGCCAGGTTTGAGATGATGGATTTGCCAGATCATAATGCTAATTTAAAGAAGGTAAATATAATTGTAAATCGCAAAACAGGACAGAAATATACAGTGACCCCCCCCCCCCACTTTGAGCCCACAAAACATTTTCAATGAAATCCCAATTATACGAGTCGACTCCTTTGCATGCTACACTCACTCCATGAGTTAAAATGAAAAATATTTTTAGCCAGGTTTGAGAGGAGGGATTTGCCTGATCATAATACTAATTTAAAGAAGTTAAATATAATTGTAAGTCGCAAAACAGGACAGAAATATACAGTGACCCCCCACTTTGCGCCCACAAAACATTTTCAATGAAATCCCAATTATACGAGTCGACTCCTTTGCATGCTACACTCACTCCATAAGTTAAAATGAAAAATATTTTTAACCAGGTTTGAGAGGAGGGATTTGCCAGATCATAATGCTAATTTAAAGAAAGTAAATATAATTGTAAATCGAAAAACAGGGCAGAAATATACAGTGCCCCCCCTCCCCCCAGTTTGAGACCACAAAACATTTTCATTGAAATCCCAATTATACGAATCGACTCCCTTGCTTGCTACACTCACTCCATAAGTTAAAATGAAAAATATTTTTAGCCAGGTCGGAGAGGAGGGATTTGCCAGATCATAATGCTAATTTAAAGAAGCTAAATATAATTGTAAGTCGCAAAACAGGACAGAAATATACAGTGACCCCCCACTTTGCGCCCACAAAACATTTTCAATGAAATCCCAATAAAACGAGTCGACTCCTTTGCATGCTACACTTACTCCATAAGTTAAAATGAAAAATATTTTTAGCCAGGTTTGAGAGGAGGTATTTGCCAGATCATAATGCTAATTTAAAGAAGGTAAATATAATTGTAAAGCCCAAAACAGGACAGAAATATACAGTGACCTCCCACTTTGAGCCCACAAAATATTTTCAATGAAATCCCAATTATACGAGTCGACTCCATTGCATGCTACACTCACTCCATAAGTTAAAATGAAAAATATTTTTAGCCAGGTTTGAGAGGAGGGATTTTCCAGATCATAATGCTAATTTAAAGAAGTTAAATATAATTGTAAAGCGCAAAACAGGACAGAAATATTCAGTGACCCCCCACTTTGCGCCCACGAAACATTTTCAATGAAATCCCAATTATACGAGTCGACTCCTTTGCTTGCTACACTCACTCCATAAGTTAAAATGAAAAATACTTTTAGCCAGGTTTGAGAGGAGGGATTTGCCTGATCATAATGCTAATTTAAAGAAGTTAAATATAATTATAAATCGCAAAACAGGACAGAAATATACAGTGATCCCCCACTTTGCGCCCACAAAACATTTTCAATGAAATCCCAATTATACGAGTTGAATCCTTTGCATGCTACACTCACTCCATAAGTTAAAATGAAAAATATTTTTAGCCAGGTTTGAGAGGAGGGATTTGCCAGATCATAATGCTAATTGAAAGAGGTTAAATATAATTATAAATCGCAAAACAGGACAGAAATATACAGTGACCCCCCACTTTGCGCCCACAAAACATTTTCAATGAAATCCCAATTATACGAGTTGAATCCTTTGCATGCTACACTCACTCCATAAGTTAAAATGAAAATATTTTTAGCCAGGTTTGAGAGGAGGGATTTGCCAGATCATAATGCTAATTGAAAGAGGTTAAATATAATTATAAATCGCAAAACAGGACAGAAATATACAGTGACCCCCCACTTTTTGCCCACAAATCATTTTCAATGAAATCCAAATTATACGAGTAGACTCCTTTGCATGCTACACTCACTCCATAAGTTAAAATGAAAAATATTGTTAGCCAGGTTTGAGATGATGGATTTGCCAGATCATAATGCTAATTTAAAGAAGGTAAATATAATTGTAAAGCGCAAAACAGGACAGAAATATACAGTGACCCCCCACTTTGAGCCCACAAAATATTTTCAATGAAATCCCAATTATACGAGTCGACTCCTTTGCATGCTACACTCACTCCATAAGTTAAAATGAAAAATATTTTTAGCCAGGTTTGAGAGGAGGGATTTGCCAGATCATAATGCTAATTTAAAGAAGGTAAATATAATTGTAAATCGCAAAACAGGACAGAAATATACAGTGACCCTCCCCCCACTTTGAGCCCACAAAATATTTTCAATGAAATCCCAATTATACGAGTCGACTCCTTTGCATGCTACACTCACTCCATAAGTTAAAATGAAAAATATTTTTAGCCAGGTTTGAGAGGAGGGATTTGCCTGATCATAATGCTAATTTAAAAAAGGTAAATATAATTGTAAAGCGCAAAACAGGACAGAAATATACAGTGACCCCCCCACCACTTTGAGCCCACAAAATATTTTCAATGAAATCCCAATTATACGAGTCGACTTCTTTGCATGCTACACTCACTCCATAACTTAAAATGAAAAATATTTTTAGCCAGGTTTCAGAGGAGGGATTTTCCAGATCATAATGCTAATTTAAAGAAGTTAAATATAATTATAAATCGCAAAACAGGACAGAAATATACAGTGACCCCCCACTTTGCGCCCACAAAACATTTTCAATGAAATCCCAATTATACGAGTCGACTCCTTTGCTTGCTACACTCACTCCATAAGTTAAAATGAAAAATATTTTTAGCCAGGTTTGAGAGGAGGGATTTGCCAGATCATAATGCTAATTTAAAGAAGGTAAATATAATTGTAAAGCCCAAAACAGGACAGAAATATACAGTGACCCCCTACTTTGCGCCCACAAAACATTTTCAATGAAATCCCAATAAAACGAGTCGACTCCTTTGCATGCTACACTCACTCCATAAGTTAAAATGAAAAATATTTTTAGCCAGGTTTGAGAAGAGGGATTTGCCAGATCATAATGCTAATTTAAAGAAGGTAAATATAATTGTAAAGCCCAAAACAGGACAGAAATATACAGTGACCTCCTAATTTGCGCCCACAAAACATTTTCAATGAAATCCCAGTAAAACGAGGCGACTCCTTTGCATGCTACACTCACTCCATATGTTAAAATGAAAAATATTTTCAGCCAGGTTTGAGAGGAGGGATTTGCCAGATCATAATGCTAATTTAAAGAAGTTAAATATAATAATAAATCGTAAAACAGGACAGAAATATACAGTGACCCCCCACTTTACGCCCACGAAACATTTTCAATGAAATCCCAATTATACGAGTCGACTCCTTTGCTTGCTACACTCACTCCATAAGTTAAAATGAAAAATATTTTTAGCCAGATTTGAGTGGAGGGATTTTCCAGATCATAATGCTAATTTAAAGAAGTTAAATATAATTATAAATCGCAAAACAAGACAGAAATATACAGTGACCCCCCTTTTTGCGCCCACAAAATATTTTCAATGAAATCCCAATTATACGAGTTGAATCCTTTGCATGCTACACTGACTCCATAAGTTAAAATGAAAAATATTTTTAGCCAGGTTTGAGAGGAGGTATTTGCCAGATCATAATGCTAATTTAAAGAAGGTAAATATAATTGTAAAGCCCAAAACAGGACAGAAATATACAGTGACCCCCCACTTTGCGCCCACAAAACATTTTCAATGAAATCCCAATAAAACGAGTCGACTCCTTTGCATGCTACACTCACTCCATAAGTTAAAATGAAAAATACTTTTAGCCAGGTTTGAGAGGAGGGATTTGCCTGATCATAATGCTAATTTAAAGAAGTTAAATATAATTATAAATCGCAAAACAGGACAGAAATATACAGTGACCCCCCACTTTGCGCCCACAAAACATTTTCAATGAAATCCCAATTATACGAGTTGAATCCTTTGCATGCTACACTCACTCCATAAGTTAAAATGAAAAATATTTTTAGCCAGGTTTGAGAGGAGGGATTTGCCAGATCATAATGCTAATTGAAAGAGGTTAAATATAATTATAAATCGCAAAACAGGACAGAAATATACAGTGACCCCCCACTTTGCGCCCACAAAACATTTTCAATGAAATCCCAATTATACGAGTTGAATCCTTTGCATGCTACACTCACTCCATAAGTTAAAATGAAAATATTTTTAGCCAGGTTTGAGAGGAGGGATTTGCCAGATCATAATGCTAATTGAAAGAGGTTAAATATAATTATAAATCGCAAAACAGGACAGAAATATACAGTGACCCCCCACTTTTTGCCCACAAATCATTTTCAATGAAATCCAAATTATACGAGTCGACTCCTTTGCATGCCACACTCACTCCACAAGTTAAAATGAAAAATATTGTTAGCCAGGTTTGAGATGATGGATTTGCCAGATCATAATGCTAATTTAAAGAAGGTAAATATAATTGTAAATCGCAAAACAGGACAGAAATATACAGTGACCCTCCCACCACTTTGAGCCCACAAAATATTTTCAATGAAATCCCAATTATACGAGTCGACTTCTTTGCATGCTACACTCACTCCATAAGATAAATGAAAAATATTTTTAGCCAGGTTTCAGAGGAGGGATTTTCCAGATCATAATGCTAATTTAAAGAAGTTAAATATAATTATAAATCGCAAAACAGGACAGAAATATACAGTGACCCCCCACTTTGCGCCCACAAAACATTTTCAATGAAATCCCAATTATACGAGTCGACTCCTTTGCTTGCTACACTCACTCCATAAGTTAAAATGAAAAATATTTTTAGCCAGGTTTGAGAGGAGGGATTTGCCAGATCATAATGCTAATTTAAAGAAGGCAAATATAATTGTAAATCGCAAAACAGGACAGAAATATACAGTGACCCCCCCCACTTTGAGCCCACAAAATATTTTCAATGAAATCCCAATTATACGAGTCGACTCCTTTGCATGCTACACTCACTCCATAAGTTAAAATGAAAAATATTGTTAGCCAGGTTTGAGATGATGGATTTGCCAGATCATAATGCTAATTTAAAGAAGGTAAATATAATTGTAAAGCGCAAAACAGGACAGAAATATACAGTGACCCCCCACTTTGAGCCCACAAAATATTTTCAATGAAATCCCAATTATACAAGTCGACTCCTTTGCATGCTACACTCACTCCATAAGCTAAAATGAAAAATATTTTTAGCCAGGTTTGAGAGGAGGGATATGCCAGATCATAATGCTAATTTAAAGAAGGTAAATATAATTGTAAAGCGCAAAACAGGACAGAAATATACAGTGACCCCCCACTTTGCGCCCACGAAACATTTTCAATGAAATCCCAATTATACGAGTCGACTCCTTGGCTTGCTACACTCACTCCATAAGTTAAAATGAAAAATATTTTTAGCCAGATTTGAGAGGAGGGATTTTCCAGATCATAATGCTAATTTAAAGAAGTTAAATATAATTATAAATCGCAAAACAAGACAGAAATATACAGTGACCCCCCACGTTGCGCCCACAAAATATTTTCAATGAAATCCCAATTATACGAGTTGAATCCTTTGCATGCTACACTCACTCCATAAGTTAAAATGAAAAATATTTTTAGCCAGTTTTGAGAGGAGGGATTTGCCAGATCATAATGCTAATTTAAAGAAGTTAAATATAATTATAAATCGCAAAACAGGACAGAAATATACAGTGACCCCCCACTTTGCGCCCACAAAACATTTTCAATGAAATCCCAATTATACGAGTTGAATCCTTTGCCTGCTACACTCACTCCATAAGTTAAAATGAAAATATTTTTAGCCAGGTTTGAGAGGAGGTATTTGCCAGATCATAATGCTAATTTAAAGAAGGTAAATATAATTGTAAAGCCAAAAACAGGACAGAAATATACAGTGACCCCCCCACTTTGCGCCCACAAAACATTTTCAATGAAATCCCAATAAAACGAGTCGACTCCTTTGCATGCTACACTCACTCCATAAGTTAAAATGAAAAATATTATTAGCCAGGTTTGACATGATGGAATTGCCAGATCATAATGCTAATTTAAATAAGGTAAATATAATTGTAAAGCGCAAAACAGGACAGAAATATACAGTGACCGCCCATGTTGAGCCCACAAAATATTTTCAATGAAATCCCGATAAAACGAGTCGACTCCTTTGCATGCTACACTCACTCCATAAGTTAAAATGAAAAATATTTTTAGCCAGGTTTGAGAGGAGGGATTTGCCAGATCATAATGCTAATTTAAAGAAGTTAAATATAATTATAAATCGCAAAACAGGACAGAAATATACAGTGACCCCCCACTTTGCGCCCACAAAACATTTTCAATGAAATCCCAATTATACGAGTCGACTCCTTTGCATACTACACTGACTCCATAAGTTAAAATGAAAAATATTTTTAGCCAGGTTTGAGACGAGGGATTTGCCAGATCATAATGCTAATTTAAAGAAGGTAAATATAATTGTAAATCGCAAAACAGGACAGAAATATACAGTGACCCCCCCCCACACACACACTTTGAGCCCACAAAATATTATACGAGTCGACTCCTTTGCTTGCTACACTCACTCCATAAGTTAAAATGAAGAATATTTTAGCCACATTTGAGAGGAGGGATTTTCCAGATCATAATGCTAATTTAAAGAAGTTAAATATAATTATAAATCGCAAAACAAGACAGAAATATACAGTGACCCCCCACTTTGCGCCCACAAAATATTTTCAATGAAATCCCAATTATACGAGTTGAATCCTTTGCATGCTACACTCACTCCATCAGTTAAAATGAAAAATATTTTTAGCCAGGTTTGAGAGGAGGTATTTGCCAGATCATAATGCTAATTTAAAGAAGGTAAATATAATTGTAAAGCCCAAAACAGGACAGAAATATACAGTGACCCCCCACTTTGCGCCCACAAAACATTTTCAATGAAATCCCAATTATACGAGTCGACTCCTTTGCATGCTACACTCACTCCATAAGTTAAAATGAAAAATATTTTTAGCCAGGTTTGAGAGGAGGGATTTGCCAGATCATAATGCTAATTTAAAGAAGGTAAATATAATTGTAAATCGCAAAACAGGACAGAAATATACAGTGACCCCCCCCCCCCACTTTGAGCCCACAAAATATTTTCAATGAAATCCCAATTATACGAGTCGACTCCATTGCATGCTACACTCACTCCATAAGATAAAATGAAAAATATTTTTAGCCAGGTTTGAGAGGAGGGATTTGCCAGATCATAATGCTAATTTAAAGAAGTTAAATATAATTGTAAATCGCAAAACAGGACAGAAATATACAGTGACCCCCCACTTTGTGCCCACAAAACATTTTCAATGAAATCCCAATTATACGAGTCGACTCCTTTGCATGCTACACTCACTCCATAAGTTAAAATGAAAAATATTTTTAGCCAGGTTTGAGAGGAGGTATTTGCCAGATCATAATGCTAATTTAAAGAAGGTAAATATAATTGTATAGCCCAAAACAGGACAGAAATATACAGTGACCCCCCACTTTGCGCCCACGAAACTTTTTCAATGAAATCCCAATTATACGAGTCGACTCCTTTGCTTGCTACACTCACTCCATAAGTTAAAATGAAAAATATATTTAGCCAGATTTGAGAGGAGGGATTTGCCAGATCATAATGCTAATTTAAAGAAGTTAAATATAATTGTAAGTCGCAAAACAGGTCAGAAATATACAGTGACCCCCCACTTTGCGCCCACAAAACATTTTCAATGAAATCCCAATTATACGAGTCGACTCCTTTGCATGCTACACTCACTCCATGAGTTAAAATAAAAAATATTTTTAACCAGATTTGAGAGGAGGGATTTGCCTGATCATAATGCTAATTTAAAGAAGTTAAATATAATTGTAAGTCGCAAAACAGGACAGAAATATACAGTGACCCCCCACTTTGCGCCCACAAATCATTTTCAATGAAATCCCAATTATACGAGTGGACTCCTTTGCACGCTACACTCACTCCATAAGTTAAAATAAAAAATATTTTTAGCCAGGTTTGACAGGAGGGATTGGCCTGATCATAATGCTAATTTAAAGAAGTTAAATATAATTGTAAATCGCAAAACAGGACAGAAATATACAGTGACACCCCACTTTGCGCCCACAAACCATTTTCAATGAAATCCCAATTATACGAGTGGACTCCTTTGCATGCTACACTCACTCCATAAGTTAAAATCAAAAATATTTTTAGCCAGGTTTGAGAGGAGGGATTTGCCAGATCATAATACTAACTTAAAGAAGTTAAATATAATTGTAAATCGCAAAACAGGAAAGAAATATACAGTGACCCCCCACTTTACGCCCACAAAACATTTTCAATGAAATCCCAATTATACGAGTCGACTCCTTTGCATGCTACACTCACTCCATAAGTTAAAATAAAAAATATATTTAGCCAGATTTGAGAGGAGGGATTTGCCAGATCATAATGCTAATTTAAAGAAGTTAAATATAATTGTAAGTCGCAAAACAGGTCAGAAATATACAGTGACCCCC
The DNA here is from genome assembly GCA_964036315.1 of Acanthosepion esculentum. Taxonomy (NCBI): domain Eukaryota; kingdom Metazoa; phylum Mollusca; class Cephalopoda; order Sepiida; family Sepiidae; genus Acanthosepion; species Acanthosepion esculentum. The sequence continues at coordinate 9,080,366 of OZ038501.1, read as the reverse complement.
CACTTTGCGCCCACAAAACATTTTCAATGAAATCCCAATTATACGAGTCGACTACTTTGCATGCTACACTCACTCCATAAGTTAAAATGAAAAATATTTTTAACCAGATTTGAGAGGAGGGATTTGCCTGATCATAATGCTAATTTAAAGAAGTTAAATATAATTGTAAGTCGCAAAACAGGTCAGAAATATACAGTGACCCCCCCACTTTGCGCCCACAAAACATTTTCAATGAAATCCCAATTATACGAGTCGACTCCTTTGCATGCTACACACACTCCATGCGTTAAAATGAAAAATATTTTTAACCAGATTTGAGAGGAGGGATTTGCCTGATCATAATGCTAATTTAAAGAAGTTAAATATAATTGTAAGTCGCAAAACAGGACAGAAATATACAGTGACCCCACACATTGCGCCCACAAAACATTTTCAATGAAATCCCAATTATACGAGTCGACTCCTTTGCATGCTACACTCACTCCATGAGTTAAAATAAAAAATATTTTTAACCAGATTTGAGAGGAGGGATTTGCCTGATCATAATGCTAATTTAAAGAAGTTAAATATAATTGTAAGTCGCAAAACAGGACAGAAATATACAGTGACCCCCCACTTTGCGCCCACAAATCATTTTCAATGAAATCCCAATTATACGAGTCGACTCCTTTGCACGCTACACTCACTCCATGAGTTAAAATGAAAAATATTTTTAGCCAGGTTTGACAGGAGGGATTGGCCTGATCATAATGCTAATTTACAGAAGTTAAATATAATTGTAAATCGCAAAACAGGACAGAAATATACAGTGACCCCCCACTTTGTGCCCACAAACCATTTTCAATGAAATCCCAATTATACGAGTCGAATCCTTTGCATGCTACACTCACTCCATGAGTTAAAATGAAAAATATTTTTAACCAGATTTGAGAGGAGGGATTTGCCTGATCATAATGCTAATTTAAAGAAGTTAAATATAATTGTAAGTCGCAAAACAGGACAGAAATATACAGTGACCCCCCACTTTGCGCCGACAAAACATTTTCAATGAAATCCCAATTATACGAGTCGACTCCTTTGCATGCTACACACACTCCATGAGTTAAAATGAAAAATATTTTTAACCAGATTTGAGAGGAGGGATTTGCCTGATCATAATGCTAATTTAAAGAAGTTAAATATAATTGTAAGTCGCAAAACAGGACAGAAATATACAGTGACCCCCCACTTTGCGCCCACAAAACATTTTCAATGAAATCCCAATTATACGAGTGGACTCCTTTGGATGCTACACTCACACCATAAGTTAAAATGAAAAATATTTTTAACCAGATTTGAGAGGAGGGATTTGCCTGATAATAATGCTAATTTAAAGAAGTTAAATATAATTGTAAGTCGCAAAACAGGACAGAAATATACAGTGACCCCCCACTTTGCGCCCACAAAACATTTTCAATGAAATCCCAATTATACGAGTCGACTCCTTTGCATGCTACACTCACTCCATGAGTTAAAATAAAAAATATTTTTAACCAGATTTGAGAGGAGGGATTTGCCTGATCATAATGCTAATTTAAAGAAGTTAAATATAATTGTAAGTCGCAAAACAGGACAGAAATATACAGTGCCCCCCCACTTTGCGCCCACAAAACATTTTCAATGAAATCCCAATTATACGAGTCGACTACTTTGCATGCTACACTCACTCCATAAGTTAAAATGAAAAATATTTTTAACCAGATTTGAGAGGAGGGATTTGCCTGATCATAATGCTAATTTAAAGAAGTTAAATATAATTGTAAGTCGCAAAACAGGACAGAAATATACAGTGACCCCCCACTTTGCGCCCAAAAAACATTTTCAATGAAATCCCAATTATACGAGTGGACTCCTTTGCATGCTACACTCACACCATAAGTTAAAATGAAAAATATTTTTAACCAGATTTGAGAGGAGGGATTTGCCTGATAATAATGCTAATTTAAAGAAGTTAAATATAATTGTAAGTCGCAAAACAGGACAGAAATATACAGTGACCCCCCACTTTGCGCCCACAAAACATTTTCAATGAAATCCTAATTATACGAGTCGACTCCTTTGCATGCTACACTCACTCCATGAGTTAAAATAAAAAATATTTTTAACCAGATTTGAGAGGAGGGATTTGCCTGATCATAATGCTAATTTAAAGAAGTTAAATATAATTGTAAGTCGCAAAACAGGACAGAAATATACAGTGCCCCCCCACTTTGCGCCCACAAAACATTTTCAATGAAATCCCAATTATACGAGTCGACTACTTTGCATGCTACACTCACTCCATAAGTTAAAATGAAAAATATTTTTAACCAGATTTGAGAGGAGGGATTTGCCTGATCATAATGCTAATTTAAAGAAGTTAAATATAATTGTAAGTCGCAAAACAGGACAGAAATATACAGTGACCCCACACATTGCGCCCACAAAACATTTTCAATGAAATCCCAATTATACGAGTCGACTCCTTTGCATGCTACACTCACTCCATGAGTTAAAATAAAAAATATTTTTAACCAGATTTGAGAGGAGGGATTTGCCTGATCATAATGCTAATTTAAAGAAGTTAAATATAATTGTAAGTCGCAAAACAGGACAGAAATATACAGTGACCCCCCACTTTGCGCCCACAAATCATTTTCAATGAAATCCCAATTATACGAGTCGACTCCTTTGCACGCTACACTCACTCCATAAGTTAAAATGAAAAATATTTTTAGCCAGATTTGAGAGGAGGGATTTGCCTGATAATAATGCTAATTTAAAGAAGTTAAATATAATTGTAAGTCGCAAAACAGGACAGAAATATACAGTGACCCCCCACTTTGCGCCCACAAAACATTTTCAATGAAATCCCAATTATACGAGTCGACTCCTTTGCATGCTACACTCACTCCATGAGTTAAAATAAAAAATATTTTTAACCAGATTTGAGAGGAGGGATTTGCCTGATCATAATGCTAATTTAAAGAAGTTAAATATAATTGTAAGTCGCAAAACAGGACAGAAATATACAGTGCCCCCCCACTTTGCGCCCACAAAACATTTTCAATGAAATCCCAATTATACGAGTCGACTACTTTGCATGCTACACTCACTCCATAAGTTAAAATGAAAAATATTTTTAACCAGATTTGAGAGGAGGGATTTGCCTGATCATAATGCTAATTTAAAGAAGTTAAATATAATTGTAAGTCGCAAAACAGGACAGAAATATACAGTGACCCCCCACTTTGCGCCCAAAAAACATTTTCAATGAAATCCCAATTATACGAGTGGACTCCTTTGCATGCTACACTCACACCATAAGTTAAAATGAAAAATATTTTTAACCAGATTTGAGAGGAGGGATTTGCCTGATAATAATGCTAATTTAAAGAAGTTAAATATAATTGTAAGTCGCAAAACAGGACAGAAATATACAGTGACCCCCCACTTTGCGCCCACAAAACATTTTCAATGAAATCCTAATTATACGAGTCGACTCCTTTGCATGCTACACTCACTCCATGAGTTAAAATAAAAAATATTTTTAACCAGATTTGAGAGGAGGGATTTGCCTGATCATAATGCTAATTTAAAGAAGTTAAATATAATTGTAAGTCGCAAAACAGGACAGAAATATACAGTGCCCCCCCACTTTGCGCCCACAAAACATTTTCAATGAAATCCCAATTATACGAGTCGACTACTTTGCATGCTACACTCACTCCATAAGTTAAAATGAAAAATATTTTTAACCAGATTTGAGAGGAGGGATTTGCCTGATCATAATGCTAATTTAAAGAAGTTAAATATAATTGTAAGTCGCAAAACAGGACAGAAATATACAGTGACCCCACACATTGCGCCCACAAAACATTTTCAATGAAATCCCAATTATACGAGTCGACTCCTTTGCATGCTACACTCACTCCATGAGTTAAAATAAAAAATATTTTTAACCAGATTTGAGAGGAGGGATTTGCCTGATCATAATGCTAATTTAAAGAAGTTAAATATAATTGTAAGTCGCAAAACAGGACAGAAATATACAGTGACCCCCCACTTTGCGCCCACAAATCATTTTCAATGAAATCCCAATTATACGAGTCGACTCCTTTGCACGCTACACTCACTCCATAAGTTAAAATGAAAAATATTTTTAGCCAGGTTTGACAGGAGGGATTGGCCTGATCATAATGCTAATTTACAGAAGTTAAATATAATTGTAAGTCGCAAAACAGGACAGAAATATACAGTGCCCCCCCACTTTGCGCCCACAAAACATTTTCAATGAAATCCCAATTATACGAGTCGACTACTTTGCATGCTACACTCACTCCATAAGTTAAAATGAAAAATATTTTTAACCAGATTTGAGAGGAGGGATTTGCCTGATCATAATGCTAATTTAAAGAAGTTAAATATAATTGTAAGTCGCAAAACAGGACAGAAATATACAGTGCCCCCCCACTTTGCGCCCACAAAATATTTTCAATGAAATCCCAATTATACGAGTCGACTACTTTGCATGCTACACTCACTCCATAAGTTAAAATGAAAAATATTTTTAACCAGATTTGAGAGGAGGGATTTGCCTGATCATAATGCTAATTTAAAGAAGTTAAATATAATTGTAAGTCGCAAAACAGGACAGAAATATACAGTGACCCCACACATTGCGCCCACAAAACATTTTCAATGAAATCCCAATTATACGAGTCGACTCCTTTGCATGCTACACTCACTCCATGAGTTAAAATAAAAAATATTTTTAACCAGATTTGAGAGGAGGGATTTGCCTGATCATAATGCTAATTTAAAGAAGTTAAATATAATTGTAAGTCGCAAAACAGGACAGAAATATACAGTGACCCCCCACTTTGCGCCCACAAATCATTTTCAATGAAATCCCAATTATACGAGTCGACTCCTTTGCACGCTACACTTACTCCATAAGTTAAAATGAAAAATATTTTTAGCCAGGTTTGACAGGAGGGATTGGCCTGATCATAATGCTAATTTACAGAAGTTAAATATAATTGTAAATCGCAAAACAGGACAGAAATATACAGTGACCCCCCACTTTGCGCCCACAAACCATTTTCAATGAAATCCCAATTATACGAGTCGAATCCTTTGCATGCTACACTCACTCCATGAGTTAAAATGAAAAATATTTTTAACCAGATTTGAGAGGAGGGATTTGCCTGATCATAATGCTAATTTAAAGAAGTTAAATATAATTGTAAGTCGCAAAACAGGACAGAAATATACAGTGACCCCCCACTTTGCGCCGACAAAACATTTTCAATGAAATCCCAATTATACGAGTCGACTCCTTTGCATGCTACACACACTCCATGAGTTAAAATGAAAAATATTTTTAACCAGATTTGAGAGGAGGGATTTGCCTGATCATAATGCTAATTTAAAGAAGTTAAATATAATTGTAAGTCGCAAAACAGGACAGAAATATACAGTGACCCCCCACTTTGCGCCCACAAAACATTTTCAATGAAATCCCAATTATACGAGTGGACTCCTTTGCATGCTACACTCACACCATAAGTTAAAATGAAAAATATTTTTAACCAGATTTGAGAGGAGGGATTTGCCTGATAATAATGCTAATTTAAAGAAGTTAAATATAATTGTAAGTCGCAAAACAGGACAGTAATATACAGTGACCCCCCACTTTGCGCCCACAAAACATTTTCAATGAAATCCCAATTATACGAGTCGACTCCTTTGCATGCTACACTCACTCCATGAGTTAAAATAAAAAATATTTTTAACCAGATTTGAGAGGAGGGATTTGCCTGATCATAATGCTAATTTAAAGAAGTTAAATATAATTGTAAGTCGCAAAACAGGACAGAAATATACAGTGCCCCCCCACTTTGCGCCCACAAAACATTTTCAATGAAATCCCAATTATACGAGTCGACTACTTTGCATGCTACACTCACTCCATAAGTTAAAATGAAAAATATTTTTAACCAGATTTGAGAGGAGGGATTTGCCTGATCATAATGCTAATTTAAAGAAGTTAAATATAATTGTAAGTCGCAAAACAGGACAGAAATATACAGTGACCCCCCACTTTGCGCCCACAAAACATTTTCAATGAAATCCCAATTATACGAGTGGACTCCTTTGCATGCTACACTCACACCATAAGTTAAAATGAAAAATATTTTTAACCAGATTTGAGAGGAGGGATTTGCCTGATAATAATGCTAATTTAAAGAAGTTAAATATAATTGTAAATCGCAAAACAGGACAGAAATATACAGTGACCCCCCACTTTGCGCCCACAAATCATATTCAATGAAATCCCAATTATACGAGTGGACTCCTTTGCATGCTACACTCACTCCATAAGTTAAAATCAAAAATATTTTTAGCCAGGTTTGAGAGGAGGGATTTGCCAGATCATAATACTAACTTAAAGAAGTTAAATATAATTGTAAATCGCAAAACAGGAAAGAAATATACAGTGACCCCCCACTTTACGCCCACAAAACATTTTCATTGAAATCCCAATTATACAAGTCGACTCCTTTGCATGCTACACTCACTCCATAAGTTAAAATAAAAAATATTTTTAGCCAGGTTTGAGAGGAGGGATTTGCCAGATCATAATACTAATTTAAAGAAGTTAAATATAATTGTAAATCGCAAAACAGGACAGAAATATACAGTGACCCCCCACTTTGCGCCCACAAATCATATTCAATGAAATCCCAATTATACGAGTGGACTCCTTTGCATGCTACACTCACACCATAAGTTAAAATGAAAAATATTTTTAACCAGATTTGAGAGGAGGGATTTGCCTGATAATAATGCTAATTTAAAGAAGTTAAATATAATTGTAAGTCGCAAAACAGGACAGAAATATACAGTGACCCCCCACTTTGCGCCCACAAAACATTTTCAATGAAATCCCAATTATACGAGTCGACTCCTTTGCATGCTACACTCACTCCATGAGTTAAAATAAAAAATATTTTTAACCAGATTTGAGAGGAGGGATTTGCCTGATCATAATGCTAATTTAAAGAAGTTAAATATAATTGTAAGTCGCAAAACAGGACAGAAATATACAGTGCCCCCCCACTTTGCGCCCACAAAACATTTTCAATGAAATCCCAATTATACGAGTCGACTCCTTTGCATGCTACACTCACTCCATAAGTTAAAATGAAAAATATTTTTAACCAGGTTTAAGAGGAGGGATTTGCCTGATCATAATGCTAATTTAAAGAAGTTAAATATAATTGTAAATCGCAAAACAGGACAGAAATATACAGTGACCCCCTACTTTGCGCCCACAAAATATTTTCAATGAAATCCCAATTATACGAGTCAACTCCTTTGCATGCTACACTCACTCCATAAGTTAAAATGAAAAATATTTTTAACCAGGTTTGAGAGGAGGGATTTGCCTGATAATAATGCTAATTTAAAGAAGTTAAATATAATTGTAAGTCGCAAAACAGGACAGAAATATACAGTGACCCCCCACTTTGCGCCCACAAAACATTTTCAATGAAATCCCAATTATACGAGTGGACTCCTTTGCATGCTACACTCACTCCATCAGTTAAAATCAAAAATATTCTTAGTCAGGTTTGAGAGGAGGGATTTGCCTAATCATAATGCTACCTTAAAAAGTTAAATATAATTGTAAATCGCAAAACAGGACAGAAATATAGAGTGACGCCCCACTTTGCGCCCACGAAACATTTTCTATGAAATCCCAATTATACGAGTGGACACCTTTGCATGCTACACTCACTCCATAAGTTAAAATGAAAAATATTTTTTGCCATGTTTGAGAGGAGGGATTTGCCTGATCATAATGCTAATTTAAAAAGTTAACTATAATTGTTAAGCCCAAAACAGGACAGAAATACACAGTGACGCCCCACCTTGCGCCCACAAAACTTTTTCAATTAAATCCCAATTATACGAGTCGAGTACTTTGCATGCTACACTCACTCCATAAGTTAAAATGAAAAATATTTTTAACCAGGTTTGAGAGGAGGGATATTCCTGATCATAATGCTGATTTAAAGAAGTTAAATATAATTGTAAATCGTAAAACAGGACAGAGATATACAGTGATACCCCACTTTGCGCCCACAAAACATTTTCAATGAAATCCCAATTATACGAGTCGACTACTTTGCATGCTATACTCACTCCATAAGTTAAAATGAAAAAAAATTTTAGCCAGGTTTGAGAGGGGGGATATTCCTGATCATAATGCTAATTTAAAGAAGTTAAATATAATTGTAAATCGCAAAACAGGACAGAAATATACAGTGACCCCCCACTTTGCGCCCACAAAACATTTTCAATGAAATCCCAATTATACGAGTCGACTCCTTCGCATGCTACACTCACTCCATAAGTTAAAATGAAAAATATTTTTAGCCAGGTTTGAGAGGAGGGATTTGCCGGATCATAATGCTAATTTAAAGAAGTTAAATATAATTGTAAAGCGGAAAACAGGACAGAAATATACAGTGACAACCAACTTTGCACCCACAAAACATTTTCAATGAAATCCCAATTATACGAGGTGACTCCTTTGCATGCTATACTCACTCCATAAGTTAAAATGAAAAATATTTTTAACCAGATTTGAGAGGAGGGATTTGCCTGATCATAATACTAATTTAAAGAAGTTAAATATAATTGTAAGTCGCAAAACAGGACAGAAATATACAGTGACCCCCCCCACTTTGCGCCCACAAAACATTTTCAATGAAATCCCAATTATACGAGTCGACTACTTTGCATGCTACACTCACTCCATGAGTTAAAATGAAAAATATTTTTAACCATGTTTGAGAGGAGGGATTTGCCCTATCATAATGCTAATTTAAAGTAGGTAAATATAATTGTAAAGCACAAAACAGGACACAAATATACAGTGACCCCCCACTTTGCGCCCACAAAACATTTTCAATGAAATCCCAATTATACGAGTCGACTCCTTTGCATGCTACACTCACTCCATAAGTTAAAATGAAAAATATTTTTAGCCAGGTTTGACAGGAGGGATTGGCCTGATCATAATGCTAATTTAAAGAAGTTAAATATAATTGTAAATCGCAAAACAGGACAGAAATATACAGTGACCCCCCACTTTGCGCCCACAAAACATTTTCAATGAAATCCCAATTATGCGAGTCGAGTACTTTGCATACTACACTGACTCCATAAGTTAAAATAAAAAATATTTTTAGCCAGGTTTGAGAGGAGGGATTTGCCTGATCATAATGCTAATTTAAACAAGTTAAATATTATTGTAAAGCGCAAAACAGGACAGAAATATACAGTGACCCCCCACTTTGCGCCGACAAAACATTTTCAATGAAATCCCAATTATACGAGTCGATTCCTTTGCATGCTACACTCACTCCATAAGTTAAAATGAAAATATTTTTAGCCAGGTTTGATAAGAGGGATTTACCAGATCATAATGCTAATTTAAAGAAGTTAAATATAATTGTAAATCGCAAAACAGGAAAGAAATATACAGTGACCCCCCACTTTGCGCACACAAAACATTTTCATTGAAATCCCAATTATACGAGTCGACTCCTTTGCATGCTACACTCACTCCATAAGTTAAAATAAAAAATATTTTTAGCCAGGTTTGAGAGGAGGGATTTGCCAGATCATAATACTAATTTAAAGAAGTTAAATATAATTGTAAATCGCAAAACAGGACAGAAATATACAGTGAAACTCCACTTTGTGCCCACAAAACATTTTCAATGAAATCCCAATTATACGAGTCGACTCCTTTGCATGCTACACTCACTCCATAAGTTAAAAAGAAAAATATTTTTAACCAGATTTGAGAGGAGGGATTTGCCTGATCATAATACTAATTTAAAGAAGTTAAATATAATTGCAAGTCGCAAAACAGGACAGAAATATTCAGTGACCCCCCACTTTGCGCGCACAAAACATTTTCAATGAAATCCCAATTATGCGAGTCGAGTACTTTGCATACTACACTCACTCCATAAGTTAAAATAAAAAATATTTTTAGCCAGGTTTGAGAGGAGGTATTTGCCAGATCATAATGCTAATTTAAAGAAGTTAAATATAATTGTAAATTGCAAAACAGGAGAGAAATATACAATGACCCCCGTTTTGCGCCCACAAAACATTTTCAATGAAATCCCAATTATACGAGTCGATTCCTTTGCATGCTACACTCACTTCATAAGTTAAAATGAAAAATATTTTTAGCCAGGTTTGAGAGGAGGGATTTGCCTGATCATAATGCTAATTTAAAGAAGTTAAATATAATTGTAAAGCGCAAAACAGGACAGAAATATACAGTGACCCCCCACTTTGCGCCCACAAAACATTTTCAATGAAATCCCAATTATACGAGTCGACTCCTTTGCATGCTACATTCACTCCATGAGTTAAAATGAAAAATATTTTCAACCAGGTTTGAGAGGAGGGATTTGCCTGATCATTATGCTAATTTAAAGAAGTTAAATATAATTGTAAGTCGCAAAACAGGACAGAAATATACAGTGACCTCCCACTTTTCACCCACAAAACATTTTCAATGAAATCCCAATTATACGAGTCGACTCCTTTGCATGCTACACTTACTCCATGAGTTAAAATGAAAAATATTTTTAACCAGGTTTGAGAGGAGTGATTTGCCTGATCATAATGCTAATTTAAAGAAGTTAAATATAATTGTAAGTCGCAAAACAGGACAGAAATATAGAGTGACCCCCCACTTTGCGCCCACAAAACATTTTCAATGAAATCCCAATTATACGAGTCGACTCCTTTGCATGCTACACTCACTCCATAAGTTAAACTGAAAAATATTTTTAGCCAGGTTTGAGAGGAGGTATTTGCCTGATCATAATGCTAATTTAAAGAATTTAAATATAATTGTAAGTCGCAAAACAGGACAGAAATATACAGTGACCCCCCACTTTGCGCCCACAAAACATTTTCAATGAAATCCCAATTATACGAGTCGACTCCTTTGCATGCTACACTCACTCCATCAGTTAAAATGAAAAATATTTTTAACCAGGTTTGAGAGGAGGCATTTGCCTGATCATAATGATAATTTAAAGAAGTTAAATATAATTATAAATCCCAAAACAGAACAGAAATATACAGTGACCCCCACTTTGAGCCCACAAAACATTTTCAATGAAATCCCAATTATACGAGTCGACTCCTTTGCATGCTACACTCACTCCATAAGTTAAAATGAACAATATTTTTAACCAGGTTTTAGAGGAGGGATTTGCCTGATCATAATGCTACTTTAAAAAGTTAAATATAATTGTAAATCGCAAAACAGGACAAAAATATACAGTGACGCCCCACTTATCGCCCACAAAACATTTTCTATGAAATCCCAATTATACGAGTCGACACCTTTGCATGCTACACTCACTCCATAAGTTAAAATGAAAAATATTTTTAGCCAGGTTTGAGAGGAGGGATTTGCCTGATCATAATGCTAATTTAAAAAGTTATATATAATTGTTAAGCGCAAAACAGGACAGAAATATACAGTGACCCCTTCCCCCAGTTTGAGCCCACAAAACATTTTCAATGAAATCCCAATTATACGAGTCGACTCCTTTGCATGCTACACTCACTCCATGAGTTAAAATGAAAAATATTTTTAACCAGGTTTGAGAGGAGGGATTTGGCTGATCATAATGCTAATTTAAAGAAGTTAAATATAATTGTAAGTCGCAAAACAGGACAGAAATATACAGTGACCCCCCAATTTGCGCCCACAAAACATTTTCAATGAAATCCCAATTATACGAGTCGACTCCTTTGCATGCTACACTCACTCCATAAGTTGAAATGAAAAATATTTTTAACCAGGTTTGAGGGGAGGAATTTGCCTGATCATAATGCTACTTTAAAGAAGTTAAATATAATTATAAATCCCAAAACCGGACAGAAATATACAGTGACCCCCCACTTTGAGCCCACAAAACATTTTCAATGAAATCCCAATTATACAAGTCGACTCCTTTGCATGCTACACTCACTCGATAAGTTAAAATGAAAAATATTTTTAACCAGGTTTGAGAGGAGGGATTTGGCTGATCATAATGCTAATTTAAAGAAGTTAAATATAATTGTAAGTCGCAAAACAGGACAGAAATATAGAGTGACCCCCCACTTTGCGCCCACAATACATTTTCAATGAAATCCCAATTATACGAGTCGACTACTTTGCATGCTACACTCACTCCATGAGTTAAAATGAAAAATATTTTTAACCAGGTTTGAGACGAGGGATTTGCCTGATCATAATGCTAATTTAAAGAAGTTAAATATAATTGTAAGTCGCAAAACAGGACAGAAATATAGAGTGACCCCCAACTTTGCGCACACAAAACATTTTCAATGAAATCCCAATTATACGAGTCGACTCCTTTGCATGCTACACTCACTCCATGAGTTAAAATGAAAAATATTTTTAACCAGGTTTGAGAGGAGGGATTTGGCTGATCATAATGCTAATTTAAAGAAGTTAAATATAATTCTAAGTCGCAAAACAGGACAGAAATATACAGTGACCCCCCACTTTGCGCCCACAAAACATTTTCAATGAAATCCCAATTATACGAGTCGACTCCTTTGCATGCTACACTCACTCCATAAGTTAAAATGAAAAATATTTTTAACCAGGTTTGAGAGGAGGGATTTGCCTGATCATAATGCTAATTTAAAGAAGTTAAATATAATTGTAAGTCGCAAAACAGGACAGAAATATACAGTGACCCCCCACTTTGCGCCCACAAAACATTTTCAATGAAATCCCAATTATACGAGTCTACTCCTTTGCATGCTACACTCTCTCCATAAGTTGAAATGAAAAATATTTTTAGCCAGGTTTGTCAGGAGGGATTTGACTGATCATAATGCTACTTTAAAAAGTTAAATATAATTGTAAATCGCAAAACAGGACAGAAATATACAGTGACGCCCCACTTTGCGCCCACAAAACATTTTCTATGAAATCCCAATTATACGAGTCAACACCTTTGTATGCTACACTCACTCCATAAGTTAAAATCAAAAATATTTTTAACCAGTTTTGAGAGGAGGGATTTGCCTGATAATAATGCTAATTTAAAGAAGTTAAATATAATTGTAAGTCGCAAAACAGGACAGAAATATACAGTGACCCCCCACTTTGCGGCCACAAAACATTATCAATGAAATCCCAATTATACGAGTTGACTCCTTTGCATGCTACACTCACTCCAAAAGTTAAAATGAAAAATATTTTTAACCAGGTTTGAGAAGATGGATTTGCCCGATCATAATGCTAATTTAAAGAAGTTAAATATAATTGTAAGTCGCAAAACAGGACAGAAATATACAGTGATCCCCACTTTGCGCCCACAATACTTTTTTAATGAAATCCCAATTATACGAGTCGACACCGTTGCATGCTACCCTCACTCCATAAGTTAAAATGAAAAATATTTTGAGCCAGGTTTGAGAGTAGCAATTTGCATGATCATAATGCTAATTTAACGAAGTTAAATTAATTATAAATCGCAAAACATAGAAAGGAATAATTAGAAATGCAGTCTTCTTGTGCACACTCGATTTCGGACGCTGTAAATTGTCAGACGACATACCACGCACATGGTGAAAGCTGTAATTTTTACTATCTGACCAAATGAAAAATCCCTGTAAACATGGACTAAACGAAAAAATGCACACAATTATATACCACTTTTGAAAAGATTTCTTTTACTGGAAAAAAGTTATAAACAAGTGAAGTATGACTGATATCCCAGTTTAAAGCCAAATGAAAATTTCCTCAAATGAACGAACACAAGAGCACATACCGTTGAATTTAGCCCCGAGTCTATTGAAGATGGAGTCAAAAGTTTTGTAATTATGCATAACGCACGAAATTCTCGACAATTTGACACCGATATTATGTGGATTCTATAGAAAGGAATAATTAGAAATGCAGTCTTCTTGTGCACACTCGATTTCGGACGCTGTAAATTGTCAGACGACATACCACGCACATGGTGAAAGCTGTAATTTTTACTATCTGACCAAATGAAAAATCCCTGTAAACATTGACTAAACGAAAAGATGCACACAATTTGATACCAATTTTGAAAAGTTTTCTTTTACTGGAAAAAGGTTATAAACAAGTTAAGTATGTCTGATCTCCCAGTTTAGGGCCGCATGAAAATTTCTTCAAATGAACGAACACAAGACCACATACCGTTGAATTTAGCCCCGACACTATTCAAGATGGAGACAAAAGTTTTGAAATTATCGATAACGCACGAAATTTTCGACAATTTGAGACCGATATTATGTGGATTCTATAGAAAGGAATAATTAGAAATGCAGTCTTCTTGTGCACACTCGATTTCGGACGCTGTAAATTGTCAGACGACATACAACTGACATGGTGAACGTTGTAATTTTTACTATCTGTCCAAATGAAAAATTCCTGTAAACATTGACTAAACGAAAAAATGCACACAATTTGATACCAATTTTGAAAAGTTTTCTTTTACTGGAAAAAAGTTGTAAACAAGTGAAGTATGACTGATCTCCCAGTTTAAAGCCGCATGAAAATTTCCTCAAATGAACGAACACAAGACCACATACCGTTGAATTTAGTCCCGACTCTATTCAAGATGGAGACAAAAGTTTTGTAATTATGCATAACGCACGAAATTTTCGACAATTTGACACCGATATTATGTGGATTCTATAGAAAGGAATAATTAGAAATGCAGTCTTCTTGTGCACACTGGATTTTGGACGCTGTAAATTGTCAGACAACATACCGTGCACATGGTGAAAGCTGTAATTTTTACTATCTGACCAAATGAAAAATCCCTGTAAACATTGACTAAACGAAAAAATGCACACAATTTGATAACAATTTTGAAAAGTTTTCTTTTACTGGAAAAAAGTTATAAACAAGTGAAGTATGACTGATATCCCAGTTTAAAGCCAAATGAAAATTTCCTCAAATGAACGAACACAAGAGCACATACCGTTGAATTTAGCCCCGACTCTATTCAAGATGGAGACAAAAGTTTTGTAATTAGGCATAACGCACGAAATTCTCGACAATTTGACACCGATATTATGTGGATTCTATAGAAAGGAATAATTAGAAATGCAGTCTTCTTGTGCACATTGGATTTCGGACGCTGTAAATTGTCAGACGACATACCACGCACATGGTGAATGCTGTAATTTTTACTATCTGACCAAATGAAAAATCCCTGTAAACATTGACTAAACGAAAAAATGCACACAATTTGATACCAATTTTGAAAAGTTTTCTTTCACTGGAAAAAAGTTATAAACAAGTGAAATATGACTGATCTCCCAGTTTAGGGCCGCCTGAAAATTTCTTCAAATGAACGAACACAAGACCACATACCGTTGAATTTAGCCCCGACACTATTCAAGATGGAGACAAAAGTTTTGTAATTATGGATAACGGACGAAATTCTCGACAATTTGAGACCGATATTATGTGGATTCTATAGAAAGGAATAATTAGAAATGCAGTCTTCTTGTGCACACTGGATTTCGGACGCTGTAAATTGTCAGACGACATACCACGCACATGGTGAAATCTGTAATTTTTACTTTCTGACCAAATGAAATATCCCTGTAAACATGGACTAAACAGAAAAATGCACACAATTTGATACCAATTTTGAAAAGATTTCTTTTACTGGAAAAAATTATAAACAAGTGAAATATGACTGATGTCCCAGTTTAGGGCCGCCTGAAAATTTCCTCAAATGAACGAACACAAGACCCCATACCGTTGAATTTAGCCCCGACTCTATTCATGATGGAGACAAATCTTTTGTAATTATTGATAACTTACGAAATTCTCGACAATTTAACACCGATATTATGTGGATTCTATAGAAAGGAATAATTAGAAATGCACTCTTCTTGTGCACACTGGATTTCGGATGCTCTCAATTGTGAGACGACATACCGCGCAAATGATATTGCTATAAATCTATATTTTCGAATCTAATTGAAAAGCTAACTGAAATTTACTGCCTCATCACATATTTTTTAAATGAATTTTGATTTCTTACTAGAATTATTTTCATTTGTAAATTTCAATTTGAGTAATTTATTAAGTTTTAAATCTTTTAAATTTTGGTATTTATATGTACGTGGCTAATGAAATTGCGATTAAGTAAAATCTATATTTACTAATCAAATGGAAAAGCTTACTGCAAATTAATGCCTTATCCCTAAATTTAAATTGAATTTCTAATATTTATTAGAATTATTTTCATTTTCTTTAATTTTAATTAGAATAATTTATAAAGTTTTAATTCTTTTAAAATTTGGTATTAATTTGTACCTGGCAAATGATGTTGCTATTAAGTAAAATCTATATTTACTAATCAAATGGAAAAGCTTACTGCTATTTAATGCCTCATCCCCAATATTAGAATGAATTTTGGATTTTTAGTAGAATTATTTTCATTTATTAAAATTTTAATTAGAATAATATATAATGTTTTAAGTCTTTTAGAATTTTGTATTAATTTGTACCTGGCAAATGATTTTGCTATTAAGTAAAATCTATATTTACTAATCAAATGTAAGAGCTTACTGCAATTTAATGCCTCATTCCCAAATTTAAATCGAATTTCTAATATTTAGTAGAATTATTTTCATTTTCTTAAATTTTAATTAGTATAATTTATAAAGTTTTCATTCTTTTAAAATTTGGTATTAATTTGTACCTGGCAAATGGTATTCCTATTAAGTAAAACCTTTATTTACTAATCAAATGCAAAAGCTTAATGCAATTCAAGGCCTCATCTATAATATTAAATTGAATTTTGAATATTTATTAGAATTATTTTCATTTATTTAAATTTTATTTAGAATAATTTATAAAGTTTTAAATCTTTTAAAATTTGGTATTAATTTGTACCTGGCAAATGATAATGTTGTTAAGTAAAATCTATATTTACTAATCAATTGTAAAAGCTTACATCAATGTAATGGCCCATGCCCCATTTTTAAATGAATTTTGAATTTTTATTATAATAATTTTCATTTATTTAAATTTTAATTAGAATAATTTATAAAGTTTTAAATCCTTTAAATTTTGGTATTAATATGTACCTGGCTAATGAAATTGCGATTAAGTACAATCTATATTTACTAATGAAATGGAAAAGCTTACTGCAATTTAATGCCTCATGCCCAATTTTTAAATGAATTTTGCATTTTTAGTAGAATTATTTTAATTTATTTAAATATTAATTAGAATAATTTATAAAGTTTTAAATCTTTTAAAATTTGGTATTAATTTTTAACTGGCAAATGACATTGCTATTAAGTAAAATCTATATTTACTAATCAAATAGAAAATCTTACTGCAATTTAATGCCTCATCCCTAATATTAAATTGAATTTTGAATTTTTAGTAGAATTATTTTCATTTTTTTAAATTTTAATTAGAATAATTTATAAAGTTTTAAATCTTTTAAAATTTGATATTATTTTATTCCTGGCAAATGATATTGCTATTAAGTAAAATCTATATTTACTAATCAAATGTAAAAGCTTACTGCAATTTAATGCCTCATCTTCAATGTTAGAATGAATTTTGAATTTTTAGTAGAATTATTTTCGTTTTTAAATTTAAATTAAATTTTTTTTCAAATATGGACCAGAAAACAAAAGATCAGAGGCCATGCTGCTGGACATAGTTTATCATCTTACACTAGACTCTCAAATATGGACCAGAAACCAACAGATCAGAGGTCATACTGTGTGGACATAGTTTATCATCTTACACTAGACGCTAAAATATGGATAAGAAACCAACAGATCAGAGGCCATGCTGCTGGACGTAGTTTATCATATTACACAAAACGCTCAAATATGGACCAGAAACCAATAGATCTGAGACCATGCTACTGGACGTAGTTAATTATCTTACACAAGACTCTCAAATAGTGACCAGACACCAACAGATCAGAGGCCTTGCTGCTGGACTTAGTTTATCATCTAACACAAGACGTTCAAATATAGACCAGAAACCAACAAATCAGAGGCCTGCCTGCTGGATGTAGTTTATCATTGTGCACTAGACGCTTAAATATGGACCAGAAACCAACAGATCAGAGGTCTTGCTGCTGGACGTATTTTATCATCTTACACTAGACTCTCAAATATGGATCGGAAACCATCAGAGGCCTTGCTGCTGGACATAATTTATCTGCTTACACTAGACGCTCATATATGGACTGGAAACCAACAGATGAGAGGCCTTCCTGTTAGATGTAGTCTATCATCTTACACTAGATGCTCTAATATGGACCAGAAACCTAATGTCCATGTCCCCATATCGTTGAATGCCGCCTCGTCCCTAGTCATGTTGGAGAAAAAACTTTTGTAATTATGGATAAGGCAAGAAATTCATGACAATTTGACACTTATATTATGAAGATTCGATAGAAAGGAAAAAGTAGAAATGAAGGCTTATTTTGCGAACTGGTTTTCGGACACAGTAAATTGTCAAACGACACACCGCACGCATGGTGAAAGCTGTACTTTTCACTATATGACCAAATGAAAAATCCTTCTAGACATGGACGAATGAATAAATTGCACACTATTTAATACCAATTTTTAAAATATTTCTTTTAATGGAAAAAAGTGAAATATGACTGATCCCCCAGTTTTGGGCCGCATGAAAATTTCCATAAATGAACACAACTCACCCTATGGTTGAACGCTGCCTTTTCTCTACTCAAGGTAGAGCAAAAATATTTGTAAACATGGATTAAGCAAGAAGTTCATTACAATTTGAAACCTATTTTTCACTCGATCTTTTATTTTCCAACATTTTTCTCTCCAACTAAGTTAGCAAATTATTCAATAAAATTAGTAAACCCACCATGTCCGATATACTGATGATATCTTCACACAAACTAAATCTCGTAATTACAGAACATAAAAATTATTACATTATATTTTTCATTTTTTAACTAAATATTGATTTAAAATATCCCATTTCTAGCTACTCTCATTTACTCCATCATAATTTCACTACATCTTGTAGCTTTGATGTAGCACAAGCCAAACACCACTTCTGTATATAAAAAGTATACTAATTCTAGCTCTTACTTTATAAAGTATGACAGTGACTGCCCTGAAAAATATCCATCTGCTGTCATTAATAACTGAATCCAAAGAGCTAAAATGATTTCTTTATCCAAAACAATATTCATTATAGAATTAAATAATATTAAACTAATACTTATCAATAATGGGGCCCCCAATTATGTAGTTGAACAAAAATTTTAGCAATAAAATCATAGTTATAAAAATATTATTGACAATAATGCTATTAACATATATTATCAAAATCAAAAACACCACATTTACAAAAATCTCAAAACAGCCATAAAAAAGTTCATACATAGCTATATAAAAGCAGTCAATAAAATAAATACATTATTCATTATTTATCATAATACAAAACTGTCAACTTATTCATTAAATGTAATATATCCTAATCTTTCAAGTCCTTAATAAGACTAATGTTGTGTATGAATATACTTACCCACTCAGTGAATGTTTCTCTGTAATTCAAAAGCATGAAACTTTTAATATAGGATATACCACAAACACATTCTCATAAGGACTTACCTGCCACCTATCGGAGCAGAGTACCATCAGATAACATTAATAAGCAGCATCAAGATCTCATAGTAACATTAAACATCTACTCACAAACAATGCCAAATTCTTATCATTCTTCAAGCAATACTCATACAATGAATACAATTATCGATAAATAAATAAAAGATTATAAGAGCTCACATCCTTAAATATACAGGGTGATTGAAAAGTAACTGTCTATTTTATGTATGATAGACTCTCCAATCAGTCTATACATTTTACAAGACAGGAGAGTCCATCATACATAAAATAGGCAGTTACTTTTCAATCCCACAATATATAAAAAAAAACACACTTCACACCTATGAGAGAACAGTTTTTGCCTACATTACAACAGTCACCAGTTCTATGAAACTCACTGTCTCTAACTACCTTAATGATGATGTAAGTTGAAAGGTTGGACCATATTTCTGGTACTTTTCTTCTGACATGAATTTCATACAACTTCTGACAAAAATTTGGTCCTTGTCTAAAAGTGATTATCCATAATTTGTAAAAGTTCATCATTAATCAACACAAAATGTTTCTTATTTTAAAAATGGAAATTTAAGTGGAATTTGAGTACAGTAGGATTGTGAAAATATTTACAATATTAAAATACTCTCTCACTACATGCTATGTTTCTTCAGAATATGGGCAATCGTGGCTCTCTCCAACTTCCTTTGGTTGTCCAGAATAATACTTGCTCCTATATGCTTTCCTTTTCTCTTTGAAGTATTTCTTTTGCTATCCATTTGTCCAGACTGAAATGTCTGCCCAAAAGAACTGGAACTGATCAAGAGACATGGTGCGAGTCTTTGACAACCCAAGGTTTGCTGATCCAGATGAAGTAACTGAAGCTGTACTGTCAATAATGGTACCCTTGTGGGTTGACAACTCTAAAACTCTGTAGAATGCAGTGTGTATTATACAATGCACAGGCCGATGGGTTGAGTAGCAATGGCATTGAATTAGCATGTGATCAGATGTTTCATTGTATCGTTCTCATCATTGTCAGTTGCCAGCAGCCTCATTCATGCATTACATTTGGGTAACAACAGTTTTCATGTTTTTTCCTTTCTTTTTTTTTAGAATAATATTGACCCTGTGTAAGGCTCAAAAGCCACTCAGTTTATGAGGATATAAGGGGAAGATAACTGTTGACTCTAGACTCGAACAGGTTCAGATTGTTGGGATTGGATAAGCATTCTCTTGGGAGTTGGATCAACAAAGCAACATTTCATGGGAAGAAGCTGCTCAAGTGCAACTTACATCTCACCAATGGAATACAAAAGGAATGAAGGTGGTTCCATACAATGTGCATGGCATGATGGCTCTTAGGTTAGAACTGGCGGAACTAAAGCATATAGTTTGTCTGAAGACTTTCCCTGGAAATAGTGATAGAGATGTGAAGTATTTCTTACTAATATTTATCTGGAAAATCAAATATTCCTGGTATATCTTTGTTACTGTTTCTTCAGAGAAAAAAGCCTAAACTTTATCACCTTTGAAATGGATTAACTCTACACTTTCTTGTGCCCAAAATCATTCCGAGATTGAACAGTGTTAAATTCTGTCCACATAATCATGGCATCTACAGCTAGACTTTTACATATTTTGTATTATGAGATATCTGACAGAGTCCTTTTCCACAAGTGCGGGAGGGTGAAATCATGCAGTGTACTGTTTATTCTCATGGTATTGGCAATTAATTATCACCATTATACCATTCTCATTCCCAAAGAAGGAAACCATCCACTATCATACCCCAAATGTGTCAGTAATATCATGGTTTTATCTCATGGGTTACTAAGGAGTTTCTTTAATTAATTCAATATTCATGTGACTAATATAAATTAAGTTCTCTCTTATTGATAAAGATTTGGTTAAAATAGAATCTATTTTTCTGATGATGCTATTTCATTTTTTTCACTATTTTATCAAGTTTTCCTATGCTAATTCTGGGGGTGGCTTCAGACTTTTGAACAATATATATATATATATATATATATATATATATATATACACACACACACACACACAAGTTAACCAAAATAGTTCTGTCCTTTTTTAAAGGAAAAAAGAAAACGCTTTACAGTATGTGTAACTTATATTTAGTCTTCGAAGTAATCCCCATTGGCATCCAGCACCTTCTGCCAATGAGTCTGCAGCTGTTCAATGCCCTTGTGGTAGAACTGGGGGGGTGACACAATGAGGTCCGTGAGGGTTCTGCGCAAGTCTGCTTCATTGGTGAAGGATTTCCCACAAAGATCCAGGGAGTGGAAGAGGTGGTAATCAGATGGCACAAGGTCAGGTGAATAAGGTGGATGGCACAAAGTCTCCCACCCAAGTTGCTGTATGGTATCCCTGACCACTTGTATGACATGCGGCCTGGCATTGTCATGGAGGAAAAGCACACCTTTGCGATTCACCAGTGCCGGCTCCTTCTGGCACAATGCCTGTTGCACACATTTCAATTGCTGCGAGTATAGGTCTCCAGTGACCGTTTGACCCGTTGGCTGCAGTTCATAATGAACCACTTGACGACCTGTCCACCAGACATAAAGCATAATCTTATGTGGGTGAATATGTGGTCTTGCGGTGTGAGGCACAGCATACTGAGGAGACAACCAATGTCTGGAACGCTTGGGAGTTTTGTACAGAACCCACTTCTCATCACTAGTAAGCACTCGATTGAATAAGGATGCAGTACGGTGGCAG
Source organism: Acanthosepion esculentum (assembly GCA_964036315.1). Taxonomy (NCBI): domain Eukaryota; kingdom Metazoa; phylum Mollusca; class Cephalopoda; order Sepiida; family Sepiidae; genus Acanthosepion; species Acanthosepion esculentum. Next base: position 9,057,851 of record OZ038501.1, on the reverse strand, counting down.
GAAAGCAGCAATACGCAGGTTGCCACTCGTTGACACTTGTGGAACTCCAACAGCGTTTGTGGATCCCACTTGCTCAGTTTGTACATCTTACCTAGGCAGTGCAGGTGAAGTTTAACTGTTTCATTGGAAACGTTGAACTGTCTTGCAAGTTCACCACACGTTAGACTACTGTCCTTTTCAATGGCCACCTTCAGGACTCCATCATTCGTCCACTGTGAGGCTCATCATGGAGTGACAAATCTCCCGACTTGAATTTTCCAAACCAATGCCTTGCAGTACATTCATCCACAGCACTATCCCCAAATGCTTGACATATGCGGCGACTTGATGCAGCTGCTGATAAGCCCACTTTGAAGTCGTAAGGCAAACGAACAACATCTCTAGACACTTCCATCCTTCTAACAGCTGCCCGGCTTATAAATGATGGCCGGGAACAGTGTGTGTGTTTTTTATAACGTCTGATGTTCCTACTTCCAGCTTGATAACAATTGCTACACACATTTCATATATATTTCAACTTCATTCAATGACTAATCAAAAAACGGACAGAACTTTTTTGGTTACCTTGTGTGTGTGTGTGTGTGTGTATATATATATATATATATATATATTACAAGTAGATAAAATTCAATAGCCCAGAAGATAAACATTCATTTTACCCAGAACCAGCTCGTCAACACCAAGGAGTTCGATAAAGAAATGAATCAATGTTTTTGTAAATACAAAGAAAGAGGAGGGAAATCCACAACTAAGAGCAAATGTATTTAAAAAGGGAGGGGGAAGAGAAAGATAAGGAGAGAAAAAGAGAAGAATAAATTTGGGTGGGGGATAGAGTAAATGGAAAGAAATTAAGATGAAAAATTTTCAAATTTCTCTAGACATGGGCTGACCTTGACCTATATTTAACACGTTAAATCTTGTTCAAAATGAGAAATTACATAAGATTATATAAATTAAATTTTTTATGTAAATCCTTGGTGTTGACAAGCCCATTCTGGGTGAAATGGCTATAAATCATATGGGGTATTGAATTTTATCTATGTTTAATGTTTGCTCTATAATAAATATATTGAGCTCTCTTCTGTGGATCATTTTTAATATTTTATATTACTAGGACTCACTTGGATTACTTACTATAGATTTATATATGTTTTAACTTATGCTGTATTTATGAGCTATAACTGCCTCAGCAAGTTGGCATAGTACTCACCATTGATGGTAACTCCTAAACCGTATTCGTCTGCAAACTTTTATTTTTATATTTTTAATAATCGTGTACATTTACACCAGAATGGAAATTTTCATTACAATTGGTTTCTGGGGCTTAATAAGCAAGTTTACTGAAAAATGACCCTGGATCTTTACTAACTGAGCACAAAAACACTATAATATTCGACTAAGTAATTAAATGAAATTACTTATTATTCAACATTCTAGTATTTTCACTGAATAAACATTAAAGAATTTAACACTGAAAAATGATGAGACCTCAAACAAAAGAAACGTGATTCTACAGAAGGATACCGAGGATTCCAAAGACTGAATATGTAAGTAACAAAGTTTTAGAGAAAATGGAAACCAGAAGGAAACTTATACTTAACATGTTGACAGTTGAAATTTCTATGGCACATAATGAGGAAAGAGAGCTTGAAAAATCTGATACTCACAGGAAAGGGTGAAGGCAAGAGGGACAGAGGAAAACAGCGTATAACCTATTCAGTGAGCTTGAGTAAATGAAACAAGGGTTAGGAGAAATAACAAAATTAAAAATTATTAAGAGCTATGAAAGACAGGAAGTTGTGGAGAGTCATGATTGCCTCCATCGTGAACAGAGGAAGTCAGATTTTAAGACATCCCTTTTGCTATTAACTTCTTTCAAGGAATCTTTGAGTAGATTGTAACTTATAGCTTTATCATTTTTTATTTCAGATCCTTGTTTCTCAGTTGGTGCATTCATGCACATCAATGTTCTCTGAAAGATAACCAGATGTGCCCCACATTAACAGAACAGTAAGTTATGGATCATTTTTATATTATAAAAAATCTTTCTTTTTAAAAGTTAAAGACACCAAGCAAGGTAATATCTAAAAAAAAAATGAATGCTTATTTCAGGAGACCTCTGTATTATTTTCCTATTTGCAAATTTCATGTTTAATGATTTCCTTATTAAAATTTAAAGTATGCCCCAGAACTTCAGTTATTCTACAAGTGTGTCCTGAATTTTTTTTTAAATGTTTGAGAAATACTGATTTAGATTGCATTAAAGCTAAAAGTAACAAGACCTCGACAGAATCCAGAAACGGAGATAGAATACGATGGGTCCTGATCTGGTATTTCATCTACTCACTTTCTCACAGATGTACCATTTCTTCCCTCTGTCTTTTTATGCAAGTATTTTCACAGCAACTGCACTGATGAGCTACTTTTGCTGGTTCCCAAATTGCATGAATTCAAGGATGCTACTAGGTTAAAATGATCTCTTCTACTCGAATAGCTTCTTATCTCGCACTTCCCATTTGTAGAACTCCCTTCCTCTTAGTTGCTTCCCTAATAGCTACAATCTCCAAATATTAAAATGTTATGTCAATAGACATGTTCTAATGCTTTGATCTAGTTTCCTGTCCTTCTCTTTCTCCTTTCCTCAAACACACCACTTTACTCTTGCTCTCATTCACTGTACCACCTACATGCTCGTGGCACTTCCGCCTTGCTTGGGTTGGATTGCTTAAAAAAAACAATAAAAAAAAAAAACAAGCAAAAAAAAACAACAAAAAAATCACCTACCTTATAATACACCAACATGCAAGGTCACCTGTCACTTTATTTTCTGATTGTAGAGATGAGATGAGATGGTCGGACAAGCAATTCAAAACTGAAAATGCTATAAACAAAGGAAATTATTCAATCAATATTCTAGTATTAAAAATCAATCTGCTGGATCAATATACATTCATCAAAATCAATAACAGATCAATAAATAGTTATATATGGTATCAGACTATTGATAAATGCAGGGCTAATATCATTCTTTAGTCAAACAAATCACAAACAAAAATTGATTTCAATTGCTTCATCGATTTAGTTTTTCATTTTGGATTATTTTTGTAATTATTTCAATTAAATAACAGTGTTTAACTCTAAATGTCAAATTTACCATTTATTTTTCATGTTGTAATTTAAATATGAATGTAATGACTGCTATTTTTTTCTGTGACTTTTTTTATTTACAAAGTGTAATCCTTTTCCACAACTGTTCCTAAGTGATCCTGATAATGCTTTGCCATTGCAAAGACGAGTTTATCAGATGAACAACTACTTATTTCTCTACATATTTAACTCTCCTGCTCTATTTTGCCCCCCCCCCCACTGGTGGCACTCACAGAAGATCAGACAGGAAGAGTCTGATGCCTTGCTGAATGATTGCTACAAATTCATGAGTTGAATTGGATGCTAAAATAAATGGTTATTATTCAGAGAAAAAAGATGATAATTCTTTTTTAGTCATGAGTATATACTCCAAAAGGATATTAATATGCATGCAAAATTTGATTAACCAATGATTAGCTGAGACAGCTTCTCTGTTGACCAATCAGAAAACAGAATTATGTAACTTTATCTTATACATGAATGTCCAGGAGCTATGTTATCAGCAGAGAAAATAGAATTAAAAAGTCAATTTGGTTTGGTTGCTTTTTTATGAGTGCCATGTCAAATGGCTTGTTTAATATCAAAATCTAAATATTAAAAATTCAAAGCATGTGAAATAATATCATTCTTTTGAATTAATTATAAATTCAAGAGAATGATATTATTTCATGATTAAATTATAATTACGGATCTGCATTTTTTAAACAAATAACCAAACAAAATGAAATGAGAAGTAAAAACTTGTTGCTCTTTTCAATAAATGAAATTAATCATAAATTGTTTTTTATTTTAAAACTTTTTTCACAATCTATGCCATGTTTTCAATTTTGCTAATCTAGTAATATTTCATCATTAGCAAGCAGACCGTATGCACACTGAAATTAAAACATTTTCACACTAAGTATTTACTCTGTCTCACCACTAAGATGAGTTGTGACACAAGGTCTGTTTTTAAAGTGGGGACCCAAGTGTGTACGCACGGGCCAAAAACAAAAATTGCCAGCAGCCCCCTGCAACTGTGGGTGTGTGCTGGCCTTGGTACAAGCATTGATCACACTTTCTGGTGCAATGAGAGGGCGTGGTTTCAGGCAGCTGTTCCCCAAGTCTGGGCACATCTCAGTATAATTTTCCCCAGTTGTGACTGTCCTTTGAAAGAGTTGCCCCTGAGCACAATCTGCCCAAAGGCAGAGATGCAACTGAGAGATGACAAATGTGTTACAAGAGAGCAATTTACATACTGCATAAATGTGTTACTCAAGAGAGCAATTTACACAGTGTATTTATTTGACACCCCACTGAGTCAGGTAGTAACACAAGGTTAGTTCTTAATATGGAAACCCAAGTGTCTTCACTCGAGCCACTGGTCTTAGCTCATCAGAGTTGTTCTAAGCTGGATAGAGCCAGTCCAAGCTAGTCATAGCTGTGGGACTACCAGCACAGGGACAGATCCCTGTGTCTGATAAGTATTAGAATGTGAATACCACATGAGAGAGAGGAATGTATACATTTTATTTGCTCTATCTCCCCACTAAGACGCGTTGCGACAAAACGCATACACCTGGACAAGGAACAAAAATTGCCCACAGCACCTACAATCATCGGTTGCATTGACCTCAGTGCGAGCACCAATCCATCTTTCTGGTGCAACAGGAGGGCACAGCCTCGGGCAGCTCTTCCCTAGGGCTGGATACCTCTCAGTATAATTTTTCTCAGTTGCCACTCTGTCCTTTGACAGAGTTCGCCCTGTGCACACTCTGCCCAAAGACAGAGCTGCAAATGAAAGATGATAAATAGGGTGTTATGAATTAATCAAAATCAATTTACACACTAAAAGCTCAATATCTGTATATTATCTTCTTCTAGGTAATATCACTCTTCAGGTTTAACCAATTTGCATATTGATTTTTAAAAAGTTTATTTCATTAATTAACTGTCCTTCATTACTGTTCTTTTATGTGAGGATTGTTTTGATTTTCATATCAAAAATAGTTCTCTTTAGGGATATTGTCTTATATAGTGCAGAAAAGTGTTTGAAATTTGCATTTTACTCAGTTTTCAACAAGTTGGCATCAATTTGTAAAACTTTCCTAAACAAGACAATTTAGGAATTAAATGTTCATTTAAAATTTTTGTTTCAAATATTTCAAGTAGTGAATATATCTTACTTTGCAAAACAATAGCAAGCATGCAACACCTTCTAGTTTTACTATAAAATGGATCTTTGGAAATTTTACTATAAAAATTTATTGTTGGTAACTATCAAAAAAATGTGTTGCTGGTAATTTTACTTAAAAAGTTTATTTTTATACTTTCCTAATGTTTTGATTTCTGTTTGAGAGTTCACTGTTTGTCCATAGTTGGGTCCCTAACAGGTGCTACTACCCTAGATCAGGGTGAACCTAGGAACAACAGAAATTGTGAAGTGGTTAAATGCTCCTCAAAACGTCCAATTTCCTGATCAGAAGTCTTGCTGTCAGATGTTGTTGATAGTCATCCACAAGACCATAGAACATCAAGTTAAAATTCAAGTCCAACCACTTGCATTCACTTCATGGGAAAAGCATTTCTTTTATTCTCAGCTGTGATTAAATTAACATAGAAGAATAGATCTTTTTAATCTGGATTGGCTGCCACTCTTGGCAATAGATGCCATACTCTACTTCAAATTAGATTTCTTTCTGATTCGCTCTATATGTTTCCTAGATGTAAATGCTAAGAAAGCAAAATAAAAATGAAGCTCTCTGCGCAGAGGCTCTGAGCATCATATCCAGCTCACAAAATAAATCCTCTCACAAATAAATGTAAAACAACATAAAAGGAGCCAATCATGAATGTTACCACCAAAGCAAAATCATGAAAAAAAAACAAACAAACAATGAGTTATGATCCACCACAGCTGCTTTTAAGAATGCTGCTCACAAACTGTAGACAGTTGTGGTGAATGGGAGAGTCATCAACACTTTGGTCAATGGACCTGACAAATACATCAACTCCAGGGCCTAGTGACTCTCCCTTCCCTCCAAGTCACTTCCCTTGCCCACAAAGAGACACAATCCACTCATACCCTCTGTATTGTCATACAAATAATTTTATCTTAACAACTCGTCTTCTTTCTTTTTCACCTTACCAGCATTAATTTGTGTGTTTTTGTTTGCTAATATGCACATCTTTATAACAAGAATAACTCTGAATTCAAAATCATGTAGAAGGAAATAGAAAACTACTCCAATATCTTTCACAACAACAGTCATGGTGATTCCCTATTTTCAGATATTAAAGACAAAGCAATTTTTTTAATTAATCATTTCACACCAAACAAGGCAATAAAGCCACTAAGACACTGAGGTAACTGAGTTTGAAATATGAGAAAAAAAAACATTAAGAATAGAGAACAAGCAGTAGTTAATGATTGACATTGCATTTAAATATTTGAAGATCAAGGTTAAGTGGAAAGCAAGAAGCCTGAAGAAATTTCCACAGGTGGGAAGCGTGAGAGAAAAAGTGTTCAGGAAAGACAGCAAAAAGACAAAATTTACTAAGAGTGACAAAGGATAGGAAATTGTGGAGAGTCATAATCGCCTCTGTCATCAAAGGACACAGCATGAAAAAGAAGCAGCAGCAAGTTTTATAAATAAACAAGTGCATGGGCTTTACATAAATGTACACTTTTATTCTCAGAAATAAATTTAATTCATTGTCCCTTCACCCATATCGTATAGATTAAAATCTTTCATTTGTTTTCTCTCGTGCATCATAAAATATATAAAAGATTATATAAAAATAAAAATTAAATAATGATAATAATGCTACCTATTAACACACATAAAATTCCTGACCCAACATTTTCACTTTCCACTGTCATGCGGCTTTCCTCATTCTTTTTTTACAAATATTTTCATGGTAATTGTTCCACTGAGTTATTCTCCTTATTACTGAAATTGCATGAATTTAAGATTGGCAAATAGTTATCACCATTTTACTAGCTAGATACAACAACAGTCAATTCTAATTTTCTTTTCTTGAGTGTCTTACCTGTGGAATTCCATGTGTAGACAGAGTGTCGAAGGACAAATGGTCAAAAAGACAGAATGTTAAATGGACTAATCATAGAATGGACAAAGTGGGAAAGTGACTGAAGCCAGGTCAGAACCGCAAACATTACAGATTCTTCTTAAGATTTTGTCAAGAATCTCTAGATACGTAGCAGAAGCACCAGAGCAGATGTGGTAGAAATATTCAATTCCTGGATAAATGGCAGATTTACTATTAACAATAATATTTATCTCAATGCTTTTTGGGAAAAATGACTAAGACATCATTGATATGTCTGAGATAAAATGAGTTCTTAGGAAGAACTTATTGAAATTGGTCTAATTTTCTAATTTCTAGAAATAAGCATGCTGAAAGAAAACTAAGAGGGTCACTCATAGGTAATTCAATTTAAGTTTTTAATCTCTTGTTGAATTTAAAACAACTATAAAATCCATGTATAATTTATATGTACTGATAATTTGTTAATTTATTCAAAAATATGTAAACAAATTGAGTATAAATTTAACTCTACCTTTGCCTACTGATTTTGTTCTCCTTGCAATCAAACAAGACTCAATTATGACACCTGGAAGAATTCGATTTATTTCAGGTAATTTCCTGTTAATGAGCAACGTCTGTCAAGGTAAAATGACTGGCCTGAACATGATCCTTGTGAAAGAAGGATTTATTATTTCAGCTAGAGACTGTTTTATTTTTTTCTTCCTGAATTTTAAATAGATAATTAAACACCTTCTACTCAAAACTACAAAGATTCTGAGTACCTTAAGCAATTCTATTCATGAAAATATTCTGTTCATAATGAAAATCGGGATATTTATGTTCATTGATTATCTACAAAATGTTTTTACTAAATGATCACACAAGGAAGAGTTTTTATCTATGGGATATATAGGAGAGGTGTGTAGCACTATATGTATATAATTATATATTTGCATTTGGGTATATATAAGTACATTTCTTTAAATCTATTTTTTGTATTTAATGTATTTTACACACACACATTATATATATATATATATATATATATATTTTATTGTAACCTAGGAAGGGTTACTGAATGAGGAATAACCAAAATGGAGGATGGAAATGAAATGGTAATCTTTATAACATCAACAAAATAAAATACAAGCATTTAACTAAAAGAAACTGCACCCTGTCAATGGACCTGATGTCTGGTCTGATCTGTAATGCAACATTAACTTTTGGGAGGCATCTTTCACTATTCCCAAATCACCTTTGGATTTCAGTGTGCATACGGTCTGCTTGCTAATGATGAAATGTTACCAGCTTAGTTTTGGACAATTCCAAGCAGCAGCAGGATTTTCTCTCTTCCTTTTAACTTGCATTTGCCCAGTGAACCAAATATAAGCTGGTTTAAATTTCTCATTCATATTCTTCTAATGAAATGTTTTCAACTTTAACTTCTGACGTCTACAGAGACTATGCTACTTCATCTTCTGCGGACTGTAAATAATTTCTACTGGGTTTAATGTTGCTCTTGTAATTTTTGCTGATTGGGTGTTTTATGAATGTGGCCTTGGACTGAAAGTAACCTCCAGGAAAATAACTCATTGTGATTTCTGTGGTTAACATTTTCTGCCGACATGAAGTGGAAATATAATCAATAAATGGCTTCTCAAAACTGAAACAGCTCTCTTTTTATCATCTTAGATAAACTTTTGTGCTATCCATCAGCATCACTAAAATAACTCACAGTACTTTCTGTGGATAACATTTTCTGCTGACATGAAGTGGAAATCTTGTATTAAAGCAGTTGCTAAGTCTACTGCTAGAACTTGTCTTACCTATTTATCAGTCTAGCACTCATCTATGCATTGTATATTGTTGTCATATAGGATCTGCTGCTATTAATACATATATAGGGATCCTTGATAAAATCCAAATAAGAATCTGCAATATTATTGGTCTTGACCTGGCATCTCAGGCACAGTTACTTTCCCACTGACTTAATATTGCTTCCCTGTGCCTTTTCTATAAACACTTTCATGGTTATATTTCAGATAAACTTTTCTCTATGGTTCCTAGACTTTCAGCACAGTACGAAATTGGCAGCAAGGTCTCATCATTTTACAGTTGTAGATGCTAGTTGTAACCATAAGTCCTAGACTAACAGTTTCTTTTCTCACACTTAACAATGCTTTTTCTTTTTCGTATGTTCATTCCACTTAATAATGCTTTTTCTTTTTCTCATGTTCTTTCACACTGAATAACCTCTTAGTTACTTTATTGCTTTGCTTGGGGTGAAATGATTAAAAACAAAAAACTGGAAATCCTATCAGGATTTATTATTTGTAGACACAATGTTAACATAAGATATGCAAATGACATGGTGTTGAGAACAGACACACAAAGGAAACTACGGTAATTCCTTCAGAAATTAGTAAAAGAAAGCAAGAAGAAAAGACAAACCATCAATTATATCAAGACAGAATGTACGGTTGTCAGAAAGCGGAACAGCTCAAGATTCAAACTATGAAGTAGAAATGGCAAAATGAATACAAAAATATAAATAACTGGGAAATGTTCTAAAAGAAGACAGAAAATCTGCCATCTAAGTTTGAAAGGACATAGGAAAAGCAAAAAAATACCTTCCAAATGCTAAGTATTAAGAAACAGGAAACTGTCTTTAGAAACAAAGAGTACAGAACTGTTATGTAATATCAGTCCTCCTATATTTTTTTTCTTTTTTTTTTTTAAGCTTATCACCCCAAGCAAGGCGGGAAGCCATTAGCATGCAAGGGGTTGAAGAAGGTTTGGAGAAAAGAGCAGATAGGAGTGGTAAAGGAGAGGATGTGGAGAAAGATAGTGGATCGATCAAGGCAAGGGGGATACAGAAGATTTGAAGCGAGAGCAGATAGGAATGAAAGGGGAAAGGATGTGGAAAAGGGAAGTGGATAGATCAAGGCAACTGGAGAAGTCGATTGATGTTACACTTAAATAGTTGGAGATTATATTCGTCAGGGAAACAGGAATAAGGAAGGGAGTTCCACAGGCGAGAGGTGTGAGACATGAAGCTATTGGAGTAGAAGAGACGTCTACATCTAACAGTTTCAACGATGAAGGGGTGGGAATGGGATGCCAGCCTCGTAGGACGCTTAAATTCATGAGACCTGGGAACCAGTGAAAGCAACTGATCAGAGCAATTACCGTGAAAGTATTTGTAAAAGAGACAGAACAAGGCAACGGCGTGTCTGTGAGAGAGCGACTGCAGATGAGATGACAGATCAGGGCCAATTACATTGCATATCCGTCTCTGGATCTTATCAAGAACCCTGGAGCAAACAGCAGGGGCTCCAGACCATATATGGCAGCAATACTCCATGCAAGGGCCAATGGTTGATTTATAGATTTGGAGGATCGATTCCGAGGAGAAAAATTTCCTGGCCCGGCACAGGGAGCCAACTTTCCTTGCGGTGGATGAAGCAATTGACTCGATTTATTTGTTCCATCTCAGGTCAGTGGACAGCGTGAGATTGAGCAGCCACAGAGAGGAGCTCTCGAGAAGTTGGGCTTCAGACATTCTAATGGGATGCAGGGATGGATCCCTGTGGTGGTTAATAGAGAGCAGTTTTGTTTTAGAGGCGTTAAAGTTAACCAACCAATTCTTGCCCAAGTTCACAACCGATTGTAGGTCCTTTTCTATTTGAACTGCCAGGTTAACTTTGTCAGCATCACTAGATTTGTTTTTGAGGCAGGAGTAAATTGTGGTGTCATCCGCGTAGATGCCGACTTGAGAACCTATGGCATCAGGAAGATCATTTATGAATATAAGGAACAGAGTATGGCCTAGGATGAAGCCTTGAGGAACACCTGCGTTAGTGGGATAGGAGCTGTAGATGAATCTGTTGAGAACGACCATCATTTCACGGTTTGACAGGAATGATTGTATTAGGTTAAACAATTGACCTGTAATACCATAACCCTGAAGCTTGCGAAGAAGGCCGGCATGCCAAACCTTATCAAATGCTTTGGAGATGTCTAGGGCCACAGTACGAACTTCACCATTATTATGAATAGCTTCGTAGACAAATTCAGTGATGGCCGTAAGCACATCGGCTGTAGATTGGGCAAAGCGGAAACCATACTGTTTGTCTGAGAGCAGATCATGGGATATCAGGTGATTAATCACTTTGGTGGTGATAAGGGCTTTGAAGACTTTGCCAAAGAGAGGTAAAAGACTGATAGGACGGTAATTAGAAGGGTCGGAAGGGTCGCCAGACAGGAACAATGGATGAGGACTTCAAGCAGTCAGGAAAACAAGACTCATTGAGGCAGTAGTTGTATAATTTAGAGAGGGCAGGTGCTAATTCAGGCGCGCATTTCTTCAGGACAATGGCTGGTATCCCATCCCCACCATAGCTTTCTGGTGATCTAAGTTAGAGATAATGCCCAATACCAATGACGGGGATATGTGCAATCTGCTCAAAAGGGCCTCAGTTCTGGGAAGGAAATCGGGTACCCCGGAAGAGTCAAGCGTTGAATTGGAAGAAAATCTCTGAGCAAAGCATTCAGTCTTGTTGGCAGAGAGGGTCAGGACTTCGAACTGATTGAACAGGGAAGGAATGGAGGGTTTGCTATTGTTCAGAACGCTCTTGCTGAGACGCCAATAATCCTTGGAGACGAATTTGCGAGATGCAATACGTTCCTTTATCCGAGCAGCATATAGTGACTTAGCTTCGTTGAAGACACACTTACACTCGTTACGGGCGGAGGCAAATAGGCGTCTATTGCAGTCGAACATAAGGCTACGAAATAGGTGGAAAAATTGGTTCCTATGGGCAATTGACCTTAAATTTCCTTGAGGGGATGAAAGTGTCAATTCCAGCTTTAACCCAGGAAGAGACCTCTAAAGCACATTCTTGAACAGGGAGCTTAAATACAGCATCCCAGGGGACATCGCAGAGGAAATCACGGAATGAGTGCCAGTCAGCTCATTGGTAGCAGAACGAGGTTCTGGTGGTAGGAGGCTCTTTGCATGGGGTGGGGTTGAAGGAGATACTAAATTGACAGTACAGCATGATAGGAGTTACCAAGAGGACAAAGCTGCGTGGCAGTACAAGACTGAGGGATGGAGGTAAAACAGGTCGAGGAGAGAGGCCTTACCATCCCGGTTGTAAGCAAAATGCATGGGGAAATCAATTATCTGTGTGAGGGATTGAGAAACTGAAAAGTTGAGAGTATGAATGCCTGTGAGGTCGGTAGTAGCATTCTTAAGCCACTTGTTGCGATGGGCGTTAAAATCGCCAAACACAAATATGTGAGCGAACGGATGGAGAGAGAGAGCCTTGTCTATGCTGTCAGAAATGACATAAAGTATTCCACAGTCCTGAGAGCATGGAGAGCAATAGAGGAAGAAGAGATAGCTTACAGCATTGAGAAGAGATAGCCGGAGACACAAGTACAAATGTTCCGGGGATTCGAGATAGCACTCTCTAGCTAGAGGGGGATGGTCCTTGACGTAGACACCAAGGCCATGCATGTGGGTTAGAGAGTCTTTTCTGAGGAGAGGAAGGTAGCCAGGGATCAAGAGATCAGAGGAAGGGATAGAGGTGTCAAGATTGGTCTCACACAGAGCCAGTATATCCAGGCACTTTGCAATGAGGAAAGATTCCACACTGCAGCAATTGGTTCTAATGCCACGGATGTTGGAGAACGAAATGTTTAAAGGGTTTGGTGATTTTTGGAGGGCTGGTTTAGGTTTGTATTTACGGTCTTTGTAAGTCATGTGAAATTCGTGTTAGAAGAAGAGAAGGCCTGAGTTAAAGGACGCCGACGGTTATCACCCATGACGTGGGCAGAGAGAGTTTGGCACAACCTGACTCATAATGTGGCCTCAGGGTTACCCACCGGAGATGACTGCAAGGACACCTATCCATGCGCGACATGGCACTACAGACATCCCGATATTATACAACTGTTGATCAGAGCGACCACTCAAGATGCTACGCAAGAGTTAGGGCTCCTAACTACCAGTCAGAAATAGCAACCAGGGACTGTCAACCTTGTACCCTCAGAATGAACAGGCAATGCCACAGACTGCACACATTACGGGAGAAACACAGCAGCACCAGTACAGAGGCCAGAGAGAGACAGTGAGAGAGAGAGAGAAAGATCTGGGAACCCCTTCCTAAACACGAAACAAGGTTTGAGCCTCTACTAGAGTCCAGTAGATGGGGGAAGAGTGTAGACTGGGCAGTAGGAAAGCCTACCTACTTCTATTACATATAACATATACAACAACAACAAAAACAATAGAGGGGGATGTAGTTGGCAGAGTCAAAGGGCTGACACTAGTTGGGAGTACTGGGGGATAAAAATAGCATATTGTCTGTATTATACACATACACAACAATAAGTTTTAACTTAGTCCCATTGACCTATAATAAAAATATATGGTTAGCCAGCTTTGTGAGTACAGCATAAACACCAACCCACTTATGCTGGCAAGTGTTACAGTCAGACAATTCCATTTCGAAACAATATTTCTACCTAGCAAGCAGAGAAAAGGCCAACTAGAACATGGAAAGTAATGACGACTCACAAACTTAATTCTCAAAGAATGTCCCTTCTATAGATTCAAAGACAGATTTCTAACTAGACGAAAATGCAGAATTACAAGTTAGGTTAGAATGGTTAGTAATAAAATATGTTAGGGTGCTCAAACAGAACGAGGGTTAAAAAAATGGCAGTGAACGCTGGAAAATCTCCTGATAAGTGAGGATGATCCTTGAAGCAACCGAAATGTAGTTCTAAAGGATGCTGGGAGTAAGATGGACAAAACATGTGAGTAACGATTAACTTGTAAGAGAAATGGAAGAGAAATGGAAACAAAATGTTGGTTGGATGCAGTGAAATGAAGCAAAAAGTTCTAAGGTCAATACCTGGCTATGACAATGGTGAACAATAAATGTGGAGAGATGAATTAAAGGAGATAACCGAGACATTCAAAAGAGGCATGGCACATGGAACTAGAACAATCTACTCCACTGGATGAAATAAGGGGTTCAGTTTTGAAATTCAAATCACCTGAAGAAGGCTGGAGCGTACAATGTCTGAAACATCGTGAACATGACAATAAAGATGAGGACAACAGTCTGATCAAAGTAAATAATGTAAATAAACTGCTTCTTAACATAACCCTCTACCTCAAGTGGCCTCCAGGCCTTGTACAGGGTGAACCTTACTGTAAAAAAAAATTGGTCAGGAGTATTGTGGACTTTTTTGTTTTTAATATCTATGTCCAACAAGGGAAGTAAGTTCTTTTTTTAAATATCAATAAGTATAGCTTTGGCATGGCTCAATTTCTGCAACACATTTATACAGTTTTCGCAATTATTACTGCTACTTCCTTTTCTCTCTAGGTTCAAATTCAGGCAGGCAGCAGCGATGTTTCTTTACTAATAACGATCACGAGGAAAACACAAAAATATCGCCATCTAGGTATCTCCAAAAATTCAGTATACCTAAGATTTAAATGTATTTTTTATGAAATTAAAAATCCTTCATGCATGACACACACTAGGAACAGTATACACACTATATAAAGGAAGATGAAGACAGAAAAATTTAAAATATTTTGTGAAACATGAACAAAAACTTTGAAAATTATCATTCGCTATTTATAAAGAAGCTTGTTGAAACATAGGGATGATGAAACACGGCAGTGAAATGAAAGAATTAGCCACAGCTGAAAATGTTTATATGTCAAGGAGTTTTCCCTAAAGGGTGAGAGACAAGCCTTGAAACACGCAACCTTTTAACCATATCACTTATGATACACCATACTAAAAAAAAATAAAAAAATAACATTGACTCACAAAAAAAAATATTTTTAAATTAAAACTCATGACACCAAAACTTTTTAACATAATCGTAAAAAGTTTTGGTGTGATGATTTGTATTAACCCTTTTAATTTTTGCTTAGTTAATAGTCTTCAATTTATTATAAATACAATTTTAATATGATTTGAATTTCTAGAAAATTTCATGAATTTATGGGGTGGGGGTACCAGATGTAAAAAAAAAA
The DNA here is from genome assembly GCA_964036315.1 of Acanthosepion esculentum. Taxonomy (NCBI): domain Eukaryota; kingdom Metazoa; phylum Mollusca; class Cephalopoda; order Sepiida; family Sepiidae; genus Acanthosepion; species Acanthosepion esculentum. Next base: position 9,042,604 of record OZ038501.1, on the reverse strand, counting down.
CATATATATATGTATACATATATATATATTTACCAAGATTTTCTTGAAATAAAATTTCAAAAATAAATTAATTCATTTTCATATAAGTCCTAAAAATTTCATTAAAATCTGACAATTATTTGATTTTTGCAAGAATTTCCAAATTAATGTCATTTTATCAGAAACACCTACACAAAAATGTCCATTCCCACAAGTCTTACACAGTTGACAAAAAAACAAATTTAAAAAAAAAGATTTTTGACCCAAATTTAGAATGTGTTAGAAAAGAGGAAAATTTTTTAAAATATAATTAAAAAATATTTTGTTCATTCCTCTTAATAATAACAAACATTTTGACGATAAAACTTTGTTTTGAGTTTGGGACCTTTTTCATCATGCTATGCTGTTTTTACGCAAAAAAGTGGAGCTAACTAGAGGACGCCTATGTCCGGGCAAAAGAAATTGTTGCAACTCCTGCATCAGGAAAATTGTGAGACAGGAAGCCAGTGCAATTTCTACATCATTTGCAACATTGAGCTGGAGAAAGTAATGTGAATGGCATTATATGTCATTTTTCTCCAACGTTTGCCATGTGTGTATCACGCTGTTTTAGCTGTGATGGGCTAAAATGCACCCATCAAAAAGCTAGTTAAAATAGCAGATAATGTGGCACACTTAGCTTCATGATTCACTGCTCCCATTTCTGTCATACAGACACAGAAACCAAATCTTCTCGTTAGATTCCTAATGGGACAGCAAAGTTTAAAGGCTAGGATGGAAGACTTAGAGAGAAGGTTACAGAAGTTTAGCATTCCCCACTTCTAAAGTAAAGCTCACACAAGAGCTAGTAGGAAAGACCCAATGTGTTACTCATACAGGAAATTTGGGGATAGGGGTAATTACTATAAACCCCCCTATTTATTCCAGTTAAAGAAAGTAAAAGACCAAGCTCGCAACTAGAGGTGACTTGGTGTGCTGGAGTGGGAGATGTTTGTTGCTTACTATTTGTTTGAGACTGCACTACTGGTATATGTTTTCTGGTGGACAGTGGTGCACAAATATCCTTATATATATTGAGACAAGGATTCACTCACTTCTTTGGCTTAGCAGATGTAGAAAAGGTCATATTGGGGACAGATTTCTTACACAAATTTGACCTTCTCATTGATGTTCACAGACATTGACTGACTGACCCTAAGAGAAATACTCAATCACCTGGAAACATTCATAATATAATTCCATTATATCCTACAGTGGCTAACACAGAGGATAACCCTATATTTTGTGAACTTTTAAAAAAGTTTGACAACATTACAAAACCGTTTTTTTCACAAGGATACTCTATCCTACACTATCACACACCACATAGCTACTAGCAGTCCTCCTGTTCGCAGCTGTCCCTGTCTTTTCTCATTCGGATTCAGTGTTAGCGTATCAATGGCTACACTAATGCTAACATTAGTACTCAACGTACAGGAAAGCATTATTCTTCTCAGCACTAAATAGCTGATCAATTATGGTTGGCTTATAAAAGATACTAATAAGACTTTTTTATTTTGCTTGCATTTTGGGAATTTTATTTCAGAAAATGCTCTATGAAATTATTTTTAATAGCATTTTGCTATCAAAGGAATTGAAACCAAAAAAACTTTATTAGCTGAAATGGACTTTCGATACTTTAAGTCACGTCAACATTGGCAAGGTCAGATTTTATTATCAAAATCAATGTTTTGTCTCGGAAATTCATGTTAACCAACCGATGTTGGTAAAAGTTTTAGCACATGTTTATATAAATATACCATATGAATTTCAGACTATTCTTTTCATTAGAAATATTTATAACTGGTATGAGATTTGATTATGCAATTCAAGGGTTATAAGTACATAGTTACTGAGGCATCTGTTTTTTTTTTTATTTCAGTTAGAAAGATTGTGTAATAGGTTAGAAGAAAGATATCTTGGAGAAATTAAAGTGATGGAAATTGCTACAAAAAATTAGAGAATGATCAAAAAAGAAACTGGCAAGGTAAGCATAAGAAAAACATACTTGAAGACTAATGTGAGCAGGGTTTTTTTTTTATATACAATAAACATTTTAAGAAAATCTTCTCCATAATCTAATGTTTTATTGAATTTTAGGTGTTTGGGTTTTAATTTTCTGATAATGTATAGTAACAACAGTAACTAGAAAAATAAGGACTTTCTAAAATAATTGCAGCAGTGGGATTGGAATCCCCAGGACAAGGAATTCCCTTAAAAGTAATATGGCTTTTGTCCAAGCCTGAAGGCCAAGAACAAGAAAATCATCTGTGTACAGTTGTTCAGGGCTTAAATTGTAAAGTCCGTGATTAGTTGAGGTGGCACAGAAATTGCCATGATGCTCTCTATATAAAGGCAGAAGTTACGTGAAGCTTCCTTTTTTGCTGGTAGATAGCACACAACACACTGTCATTTGTTTTATCATGGTAAGTCACCATTTTCTTCATCACAACCAGCCATTAATGAAGTAGAAGAAACAGTAAATTTCAACCATTATGAATACAAGAAGGGTTGAAAATGGGCTAAGCTGTGATTTGGTAGTATTTCAGAATTTGGTGAGATACTTTACCAAAGACTACTGTATTGCATATTAATGCTATCTTTGAATTGGACAAGACGGCATAACCCTAGATGCAAGCCACCAATCTTCCACTGAGTAACATGCCACTAGCATTTACTGCTGGTGGTCTGCTATATGTAAAAGAGGCACTTGTCATGGCAGTATTATGTTCTTATGTCTTTTATGACACTGCAACTGAATGGGATAGAACTTTTGTAAAAAAAAAAAAAAAAATGTCTAAGTACTCGTATTTGAAATTCCTTCACTTACTTCTGCTTTCATAAAGTTTTTCTGTCTTTACTGGACGCAGAACATTTAAATTTATTCTAACCATGTCACTATTATAGTTTATTGAAAATGTGTAAGTATTGAAACCAAATGCAAGTCCTCATCTTTTTTGTAGCAATGTTTTGGCCGTTGTACCGTCTGACCCTCATCAAGTGTGTATAGAGCTTTTAACTTACAGCAAATTCTCAACTGAAGCCATTATTTAATCTATGGCGATAGACTCTCCTTGTTCTACTGCCCATGTCTACGGATATCTCATCTTGTTAATATTATTAGTACTGCTCAATTGTTTGCACTGAATCCAAATAAATAATGTCTGGCCAGGGATTGAACTCACAATTACTATGTCTTTTTTTTTTTCAAAATTTGGAATAACTGTTACTCATCATTATCTGTTTATTTAAACTTTCTTGATCATACCTTTAATAAATTTGTGAATAAAATATTTATTTCTTTTTAAATTAATAAATAATAAACTTTGTATTAGCTGGTTAGCATTTTTAGAATGTTGTAAATCTAAAATTATTCTTGTAAATAAACAACCTTATGAATAAATAGTCTTTAATATTTTAGCTGTAAATTCTCAAAGAACAAAAAATGCATTAATTCACTTTCATATGCTTGGATTTTATTAAAATTCAAATCATTGCTTTTTATAACAAACATTGCCAATGAAGTGAAAGCAGTTAAAATAATAACAATGTCAACAAAAAAAATGTCCTTTTGATCCAATTCTTTTGTGTGCATGAAGGTTAAAGAGTGTAAGAAGATTTTAATTATTTTCAAAAAGATTCTCCATCCTGCAGCCAAAAAGCTGTGTGTCTGGTGATGTTAGCAACATTTGTTAAGAGTTTACAAGTTGAGACAATAGATTTCACATCAGCATTTTTGCAGGGTAATATGCTGGGATGAGAGGTATCACAATTTACACACACTTAGAGATAACTAATTAAAGCCAAATTTATGCAATTATTAAAAACGTAACTGCACACCAATTTTTGTCTAGTTAAGTTACACACATACATACCACACTACACTCAAAACAAATTTTAAAACAAACACAA
>OZ038501.1:7537061-7547061 GCA_964036315.1 Acanthosepion esculentum | reverse complement strand
AAAAGTATGAAGACGGAAGAGAGTTTCACAGGTGAAAAATGCGAGGTAAAAAACTGTTAGCATAGAACTTACGGTTACTCTAGCCAACTCAACTGTAAATTGATGAGACCTCGTTGCCAGTCTAGTACTGCGCTTGTCGTGAGAGTTTTTATAGAAAAGGCACAGGGAGGCAACTTTACGGCGGTGGGAAAGTGACTGAAGTCGAGACGCCAGATCAGGGCCGATAATATTGTTGATTTTATCAAGGATCTCTAGATATATATAGCTGGATCATTGGACCATATGTGGCAGCAATGTTCTAAGCATTGATGAATGGTAGACATGTAGATATTTAAGATAGATTCTGGAGAGAAAAAATGTCTAGCACAACACAGTGAACCAACTTTCTTAGCAGCTGACCTAACAATGAATTCAATATAGACTGTTCTACTTAATGTTAGCCGAGAACGCGCAACAAGTCCTTCTTATGGAGGCTAGCATCAGCCATGCCGATGGAAGGTAGAAAGGGGCCCCTTAGACGTTTAATAGAGAGCGTTTTAGTTTTGGAGGTGTTAAAATTAACAAGCTATCCTTTGCCCCAGTTAACAACAGACAGTTTTTGCTACCGGCCGCCAATTTGAGCTTTTCGGACTGATCAGACTTACAATCGAGACTGGAGGAAATGGTTGTGCCATCAGTATAGATACAAAATTGAAAGCTGATGTTATTGGGAAGGTCGTTAATGAAAATAAAAAAAATACTAGATAGGAGCAAGGGTAGAGCTCTGATTATTTTTTCCATGGAAAGTACTCAGACAAACTACATTCTTTAGTTCTACCAGTTATAACTTATATACGGCTAGGACCCACCATGCTACGCGCATTGTAGTGAATCACGCTTATCCTCTTCACATTGGTGAGAAGTAAGTTCCACTCGAGCAGCTTCTTCTCACGAACCACTGCTCTGTGGAACCGACTCCCAAGAGGATGCTTCCCGAATCACTACAATCTTAACTTATTCAAGTCCAGCGTTAACTGTTATCTTCCCCATATAACCGCATAAACTATGCCTCTTGCTCTGTCACCCTCTACCTTGAGTGGCTCCCGGCCCTTGTACAGGCTGAAACTCACTATAAAAAAATTTTTTTATATATAAATAATTTCTTCTTTCACATCGCCATATTGCAAGAAAGTGATGAAAGAAAGTTTATTAATAAAATCATCGTATAATGTATGTTAGAATAATGCGTAATCTAACTTGCTTGCAAAGAAAAGTATCTTTATGGGGAGGTGGAAACACGCAGTGTATATTTGTATCTGTAGTTAGTCATTCAATGAATGACCTTTGTTTGCTAAGTTTTTCGGAATGTCAGTCAGCGATCACCTTCGGGGCAGGCAGCATATTTGGCATTGTTGCGAAGGAAAGAGGATTGGTCGCGTCTGGTAACCATGGCAATGTTAAGCATCGCCGTGCCAATTCCACAGACATCGGAAATATCAATTGCAAAGAGAGATAAAGATACATAGACACACGTGAACATATATATATATATATATATATATATATATATATATATATATATATATATATATATATAGATAGATAGATAGATAGATGCAGATAAAACACCATTTTCTCTCAACTCTGTGTTTGCACGCGTATACTTTCAAATACTTGTTTCTCCTTATGTAATATCTTTATAATAAATAAGTATTGCTCTACTCTTGGTATTGAGCCCTCTTTAAGATTAATGCTATGAACGTTTGAATTTATATTCATTTCGTTCTCGTTACATTTGAATACATACATAGATACATACATACATATATATATATATATATATATATATATATATATATATATATATATATATATATATATATATATATAACGGTTAACTCTAAACTTGAACAGGTTAAGATTGTAGTGATCGGGGAAACATCCTCTTGGGAGTCGGTTCAACAGGACAGTAGTTCGCGAGAAGAAGCTGTTTGAGTGGAACTTATTTCACGCCGATGGAATAGAGAGGGGATCTGGGTGGTTTGCTACAATGTAAGCGTTATGGCGGGTCCTAGTCGAGAAGGTTAGACCTGTGGTCAAAGCACGCCGGATCAGACAGTGGTTTCTCCTGTAAAGGGGGATGTATGTTCGAATCCTTCCGGGGAACGTAATGTCTTTATTAAGTTTTCTCGAATGAGCCGCGGCCGATAGACGAAATAAACACTGTTTAAATAAATGGAGCAAATAGGAGTACCGACTAAAAATAACGTTTGTAGTGATAAAATTATATACTCGAGTATCAGCAAAACACGACTAAAGTTTACTTATCAATTCAAGTATAAATACAACAAAGGTTTACCTATAGACTCAAGTATAAATCATACTAATCTTTATTTATATACTCATATATAAACATGGCTTATGCATAGACTTATAAACTCGAGTATAAACTACACTAATGATTATATACAGACTCAAGTATAAACCCTAGAAATGTTTATTTATACACTTAAGTATAACAGCGACCAATGTTTATGTATATACTTAAGTATAAACATAGCTAATAGATTCAAGTTTAAACGTGACGAATGTTTGCCTACAGACTCAAACCTAAAGACGACCAGATTTCAGATATTACTCATGGGATGAATAGATAGTATATATTGCTATCATTTGAGCATTTTGTAAGCGAAAAAATATCATACAATCTATCGCTATCATATTTCGGGTATTACTAATGGGATGATCTAATATCATGTATTGTTATCGTTTTTGCCTTTTGAGAACAGCGAAAGTATCGTTGAATCTTTACTCTCATATTTCAAATATAAGATGTAACACACACACACACACATACACACACACACACACACACACACACACGCACATATATATATATATATATATATATATATATACTATTGGGGGAAAGAAGTATGACAACGTGGAAAAAGTTTTCGTCTGACGCGTTTCGTCATTTACGACTTCATCGGACTAAGTTTGTGTTTACGTTGATGCGACTACGCATGCGCACGAACAAAAGAGACGCTGAGAATTAAAATTTTTTTTTTTTAATGTGTTTTGGGTATATATTTTGATATTATTATCAAAATATATTGTTCTAACTACCAACTCTGTCACAACTACAGTTGAAAAGAATTTATTTAAAACCAGCATAAGATTTGTCACAGCTAAAACAATAAGACACTTAATTAAAAGAAAAGAAAACAACGAGCTCAAACATAAAGGCGGAATTTACTCTATTACCTGTAATAATTGCCACAAGAAATACATTGGAGAAACCTCAAAGAATTAAAATAAAAGATTATATGAACACAAAAGAGATATCTTACAGAACAACACATTACATTACATTAGTTGCTCACCGTGACGAGACTGGCCACAATTTTGATTTCAAAAGAACACTAATTAAAAGAGAAGACAGTTTACGAATATAAAAATGTCTAAAATTCCGTTAATCGTTAGATAATCCACAGTAAATTTTCGTCTGGGTTCTTAAAACGTTTCACGTTTCTTGGCAGATCTTCTATTATCAAAATGTGGGATATTTAAAAAAAAAAAGTGATGGAAACATAAACAAAAAGAAAAAGAATCTAAATGAAATCAACAAGATCAGCAACCCAAAACACGTTAAAAAAATTAATTTAAAATTATCAGTCTCTTTCATTCGTGCGCATGTGAAGTCGCATCAACGTAAACACAAACCACCATATATATATATATATATATATATATATATATATATATATATATATATATATATATATATATATATATATAGTGGTTTGTGCTTACGTTGATATATATATATATATATATATATATATATATATATATATATATATATATATATATATATATATATATATATATATATATATATGGTGGACTCTCCCGTCGATGTATGAGGGTCAAGCGGCTCAGTTCCTAGGAACCGACAGGCCAGACACCAGCACATATGATTTGATTATAGTGCAGAACCAACTGAATACAGAGACCTGGTGAACTACGTGCAACAAGGTCCCCAAAAACCCTCCGCAGGTTTTGAATTCAGAGTTCTCCTTCCTATTAAATTAAAATACTACAATTAAAAAATATTTTTTTAATCACATAAGTTACCTCCCTTACATAAAGGTAAAAATATTTTGAATTTACGGTGTTAACGCATAACACATCTAAAGATATGAAACCCCCGAAGATGGTCTCAGATGAGTTTGAAATTACTTGGAAAAATAAAAATTATTTGATAGAAAATTTAGGAATTGTTATTTAATCAATTGACATCCAAGGTTATAGAACCCAGCATGTCCTGCTATTTACCTATAGCTGAAGGGAGAAGAAGAAGATTAATACCTTTCCGAAGGGTTTTAGCACGTAATTGAATACAATGGATTCGACTGGAATTCGAACTCAGCTCTCCGATTCTTCAATCCGAGCCGTTATCCACTACTAAACCGTGCCTCCTGGATTCGACTGGAATTCGAACTCGACTCTCCGCTTCCTTGATCTGAGCCAGTATCCACTACTCCACCTCCCTCCTTACATAAAAAAGGAGAGACGGTTAGTACTCTCCTTGACAATGACGGGATAAGATCATTTGATCTTCCTAACACACACACAATATATATATATATATATATATATGAATTGGGATCAAATATGGATTGGAATCCGACAGAATGATAGGGCAAGGAACAAATAGGAAACGTTTATAAATCTGGTATATATCAGACTGCAGTTTCTGTTTTATCCAACGGTTGTACTGGAGTCTTTCTCGGACAAGGGCGTGTCCCGCTTTTTCTGTGACCGGACCGGCTCTCTTTGAATTGACGGGAAGTCTTGGAACCAAGCTTGAAGGGATGAGTCGTAAGTCTGTGCATCGGTGTAGGAATATTTGTGCCAGCTTTTGGTGGGACTTTTCTGTCTCCATAATCTCGGTATATCGGGTCCGAAGCGATCCTTCAATATCTGTTTAGATTCCTGAGATGAGGTATTGTAAGTATTTACATTGTTCGGACTTCTGTCCTCATGTTTATTGCCATGTTCACGACGTTTCAGCCGTTGTACGCTCCGGCCTTCATCAGGTGATTGGAATTTAGAAGTGACCCCTTTATTTCGTCCACCGAGATAGATATGTGTGTGTGTTTACTTCAGCAAGATATCGCACCCGCTGCAATATTCCTTACTTCTGAGAAGTTGCCCCCACCTAACTTCTGTGTCAATAGCCGGAGTAGCTAGCCATGGATATTGCGATCAACTTCTGTTCAGTCTTAATTTTATTCTTTAGTAAGCTGTCAATATGAATCACGTCTGTATATCGCAATTAGTAGATACGGTTATGGTAAGATATTTTTTAGTTTCTTACGCGAATCAAATGAAATGTATAAACATATAAGGTCTATTTTGCAATCTTTGATGCCAATTTAAATCGCTATTGTGTTTACTTACATGCGTCCATCGTATGGACGAAGTTTCTCTTTGCATTCGTCGCCTGAAGGAAAAATAGAAAAAATTACACTTATTCTTGGTAATTTCCCAACGAAGGCATACAATGAAAAGTAGAAAAGATATTTAGTGGCAAAAATTGTTCACTGAAATTGTTTTTTCAATGCTCAAAAGTATTTTATTTCTCTTGACTGTGAAATAATAGGAAGAGAGAAATTATAATCTTAAACCAAACGGTTACAAACGATAATTGTTACTGAAAAAGATTCATATAACAGAATAGTGGTAGACACGACGTTTCCCGATAAATAATAAAATGAGTCTAATAAATATGCCTACCAAATTTGTACAAGAAAGGGGTTATCCTTGAATAACGAACGGACAAACTATTCCCAATTATATATATATATATATATATGTGTGTGTGTGTGTGTGTGTGTGTGTGTAAAGTGAGGGATGGATTTTTTATTTATTAATGCGACAGATTTTTATTGCTTAAACTTTATTTTTAGCGGATACTCGTATTTGATTAGACGCCCCGTTCATTTATTAAACAGTATATTTATTTATTTGTATCTGAAAATTCGAGAAATCGTATTAGAGAAAATATGCGCTCTCCGACAGCATTCGAACCTACATTCTCCAAAGAGAAACCGTCATTAGATCTGACGTGCATTGACCTCTCGCCTACAAAGGGCGTCGATGACAAAGTATATATATATATATATATATATATATATATATATATATATATATATATATATATATATATATATATATATATATATATATATATATATATATATATATATATATATATAAAGAGAGTGAGAGTGATAGAAAGAGAGAGAGAGAGAGTGATAGAAAGAGAGATAGATAGATAGATAGATGTATTTACTAAACTAGGCTTAGTCTGGCATAGAAAAACACAATAAGAAAATATTAACTCCTGAGACTTGCGAGCTTTCTACATGAATCTACTCATCACTATTCAGCAAATTCGACAATTGGTAGGCGTCCAAAAACGCGTAGAAACACATGCATAAATCACAAGCCAGCAATCGCCCTTCCTAGTAAAAAGATTCCTTTACGCATTAGTCACATTTCTATTGAATGTGTAGCGTTATTCATTCATTCATTCGTTTATTTATTTAGCTACCATCAAAAATTTCAAAAATATCAAAATCGATTTTCCTCTTAACGGTGATGTAAAATCTTGTTATATGTGTGTGATCGGACAGCAGCTGAGAAAAGAGTTCACTCAGTCAGTTATGTGCCATGCGTGAAACACGCTTAGGTGATCATGTATCTTTCGATACATTACTGATCAGGCAGATTTTCCCCCGCAATAGGTTGCCATTTCTTTCTGCGGTAGACCAGTTGCTATCCGGTCTGTCCTGTTATTTACCCATAGTTTTGAGGATTCGTAGCTTTTCCACGGGTATTAGGATGTAAGTGAATGTAATGGAAGTCGAACTCGGTTCTCCGATTCCTCAATCCGAGCCGCTATCTATTACTCCTTGGGAAAAGAGTTAGCTGTCATTTTAGATACTTTTCTGTACTAAACGCAAGGGTCGACACGATTAAATACCTTCAGTTTCTCCCCACTCCGGCACGGTGATAATTTGGTACAACACGCTTATTACTCTTCAACTAATTTTCTCCGCGGCACGATTATTTTGTTCTAGGAATAAAAAATTACGCGCTTATAAGTTGAAAAATTCCCACCGCCATGACTATTTCCAGATAGTATTTTTATTTGTTGAACAAGAATATATTTTAAAATTCCTGGGGCGGGGACGTTTATCTGAACCACCCCGATTAATTTATAAAGTTGAAAAGAATGCAAACATGGAGATCTTCATGGACACAAACAAAAATGGTTTCTTCCATTAATCTAATGGATTATTTTATTTATATAAAAAAATATCTTTCCAAAATCGCTTAGCACCAATGGAATTGAGTCATTGTTTTCCCAAGACCGACATTCCTCTGGTGTTCAATCTCATTTATCAGTGTTGTTGTTGTTGTTTCTGACTTGTTCGTTGTTTTGGTGAGATCGGAAACGAGGCATCGGGAGGATGTGGAATTTGGATGGTTGCATCCGGAGAGGGATTAGTGAATGACTGATCAAGCAAGTTACGCTGCCATCGTTACAACGTAGTGAAGAATTTGGTCACGTCCGTTTGGCACGTCTATTCATTTATTGATACGTATGTACTTTTGTGGCAGGGTCAAAGGGGAACGGTATCCACGCACAGTTTTAATCGAAACGCGTGTACACCCCCCCACACACACACACCACACACACGTGCACACACACACACACACGCAATACAAATGAATGATAAATGTAGTGCATATACGTGATAGATATGTACAGACTAAGAAACAAATGATACAGGGGGATAGATAAATAGATAGATCTGAAAAGGGTGATATATATATATATATATATATATATATATATATATATATATATATATATATATATATATATATCAGTGGTCATCGATGTTTGTTGGACTCATTAAGATCTTTAACAAAATATGCTATTGATATAACTTAGATACTAAAGTCATTCCTTTATTCTAACTAAAATATCTCATTTTTTAAAATCTCTGTGCATGAAATGAAAAAAAAAAGATTTTGGTATATTAATTGTAATTCGTATAAAAATGAAAAGTTACAATTTAATGATGAATTAAACTCTCAGAGAAGCAGAAAAGGGCGTGCGTGTCCATTAGCCAAAAAGTTTTCAATAAAAATGTTTACTACTCATTGCTGAGCAAGTTCAAAATTCTCATGAAAAATCCCCTTAAAATGATTGTTTATGGTCTTTAATCATTGATTGAAGCATTGCATTGGATAGACAGTATTTTGACAACTGATAATAGTATATCATCTCTCATATTTCTGCATTCACTATTTACTTAAAACATAATTTCACTCATTTTGGGAAAGAAGTAAAAGCAGATTTTTTGAAAAACACGGAACCGTCATATAGCTTGATGTGCTGTACCAGTTTAGCTATGAAAGTCGCGTCTGTTTAGCAAAGGTCGAATTGTTGCTTTTAAACTACAAACTTCCCATGATTTCCCTCGAACGTTCATATCTGCTCGAAGCGTATCTTAACGTAAACAAATGACTTCATATATTATGAAATGGACTAAGTCTGACAATTATTTTAATATATTTTTATTGTTATACGTTATTTATATAAACGTGTAGGATACAGGTTCGATTCTCGTCGAAGGACGCATATTTTCTATGCGATTTCTTGGACATCCAGGCCGGTAAATGTTGTTAATATTGTTTAATATAAACAGAGAATTTACTTAAATATTTGTATCTGTATAAATAACGTATAACAATAAAATATATTAAAATAATTGTCGGACTTACTACATTTCATAATGTATATATATATATATATATATATATATATATATATATATATATATATATATATATATATATTGATTAACAGCTATACTTGTGCCCATCTCCGAGCTAGAACAAGCGCTCACAACCGTGCACAACTCTTCAACTTATGTAGAATAAGGGTAGTCAAACTGTTGAGCTCAGTCATTTTCAAATGCTGTTGACATACGAGACACACTTTTCAGTCTATTTCATAATATATATATATATATATATATATATATATATATATATATATATATATATATATATATATATATGAAATCTTCACAAATATTCTTAAATGCCTATAATTGATAACAGAAGCCATTGTTTTATACCAACGGCTTCCCTCGTTTTCACTCTCGCGTGGTCATGTGTGACGTCACGAGCTGCGACGCGATTTTCGCTTCCGCATCTCGTATACACGAGTTTGTCGTTGATTGGAAATCTTTTATGCAACAAAAACAGACTATCATTATTGTTTTGTCCGTGTATTATTTAACATATTGAAATGTAATTGGCATCTTTGATAATGGCTTATGTAAGCCGAAAGCTTTAAATAGGATTAAAAAAACATGTATCAATATGGTGATTTTCTTTCATCTTTCAATGATAATGTTATTAAGCTTATCAGGCAACATGAAAAGAATTTACATAAAATAAACAAACAAAACTTGTCTATATTATTTAATGAAACATGCATCAATATATATATATATATATATATATATATATATATATATATATATATATATATACACGATGAGCAAGCTGTTCTCATAATGTTATGGTAAAAAGAAGACAATAAAAACTTTTGTATTGTTACTGAAATGTATCTTTCAGCAAATAAATGACTATAAAAATATATTATTTTTCGTTATTATTTTTCGTTATTATTTTTCGTTTAACACAATAAAAGAGGAATTGGTTTAAATATGATAGTAGCAGAATTATTTACCATAGCATTAATATCAGCTAAGTAATCTGAAACCCCTCTAGTTCTGGTCAGATTCTGTTTTTTGACCAATCGAAACGAATACTAGAAAGAAGTATGCTTTTTCTTTCTTCATACCGTTGTTGTCTCAAGAGTCAAGACAAGAACGAGGCGGGAAGCAGTTCTCAAAAGAAT
>OZ038501.1:7394561-7534561 GCA_964036315.1 Acanthosepion esculentum | reverse complement strand
TCGGACTTAATCCACTTCATTATACATATATATATTAATAATTTCAACCCAAGCAAGACAATAAAGCCACTAAGACACAATAGGTTGCTGAGCGTATAAGAATAAGAAAAATATTATTAAGGAGTGAGAACAATAAAAACAGTGGAATACAAGAAGACAGTAGATAATGATTGACATTGCATTTAAATTTTTGAAGATCAAAGATGGCTGCAAAGCAAGCAACTGGAAGAGAGTTCCACAGGTGAGAAGTGCAAGAAAAGAAACTGTAAGCAAAGAATTTGCAGTTACATCTAACCATTTCAACTGTAAAATAATGATACCTTGCCACCAGTCTAGTAATGAGCTTAAATTCATAAAATTTAGGTACCATAGAGCAAAGTTCATCTGAACAGTTACCATAAAAGTATTTATAGAAAAGGCAGAGAGAAGCTATGATATGGTGGTGGGAAAATGGCTGAAGCCGAGATGCCAAGTCAAGTGCAATAAAATTGCAGATTTTTCTTTGGATTTTATCAAGAATCTATGTTTTGTGCTGTACAAAAATATTATTAGTTGCATGTAGAATTTAAACTACAATTTGTCACAAACTACACCAGTATATACCTACAGGCTGATTAAAAGTGTTCGATTTGTTTACATTTGAGATCGCAAGCTTGATCAGGCCATATTTATATGATGAGATTTTGTAGTGAATATAGTAATATTTAAATTCATAAAGTCTAGATAGCAAAGAGTAAAGTGCATTGGAACAATTATGGCAAAAATATCTATAGAAAAGGCACAGGGAAGCCATGTTACGGTGGAGGGGAAGGGACTGAAACCGAAATGCAAAGTCAGCACCAATAAAATTACAGATTTATCTTTGGATTTTACCAAGAATCTCTATTTTGTGCTATACAAAAATATTATTATTCGCATGTAAAATTTAAACTACAATTTGCTACAAACTACACCAGTATGCGCCTAGCGGCTGATTAAAAGTATTTGATTTGTTTCCGTGTGAGATCTCAGACTTGAGCAGACCATATTTATTATTTCAATTTCCCAAGCTAAAAAAAAAAAAAAAAAGAATCATTTCAGGTGAGTTTAAGCCTCAGAAATTTACAAAAGCCGGAGTTTTTATCAGAAATTTTCACTTTATTTCACCTTTCATTTTCCTTCACTCATTTTCTTTCACATCTCATTTGCTTTCATTCTCATTTTCTTTAATTCTTACTTTCATTCACTTTCCATTTCCTTTTACTCTCATTTCCTTTTACTCTCATTTTCTTTAACTTCCCATTTTCTTTCACTTTTCATTTTCTTTCATTCTCATTTTCTTTACTTATTTTCTTTACTTCTCGTTTTCTTTCACTCTCATTTTTTCACACTCATTTTTTTACTTCTCATTTTCATTCACGTTTCATTTTCTTTTACTCTCATTTTCTTTCACTCTTGTATTTTTTCACTCTCCTTTTTTTCAATTCTCATTTTTTTTCACTATCATTTTTACTTTTCATTTTCTTTCACTTTTCATTTTCTTTCACTTCTCATTTTTTTTTCATTTTTCATTTTCTTTCACTCTCATTTTCTTTCACTCTCATTTTCTTTCACTCTCATTTCCGTTCACTCTCATTTTCTTTCACTCTCATTTTCTTTCACTCTCATTTCCGTCCACTCTCATTTCCGTTCACTCCCATTTTCTTTCACTCTCATTTCCGTTTACTCACATTTTCTTTCACTCTCATTTCCGTCCACTCTCATTTCCGTTCACTCTCATTTTCTTTTACTCTCATTTCCGTTCATTCTCATTTTATTTCACTCTCATTTCCGTTCACTCTCATTTTATTTCACTCTCATTTCCGTTCACTCTCATTTTCTTTCACTCTCATTTCCGTCCACTCTCATTTCCGTTCACTCCCATTTTCTTTCACTCTCATTTCCGTTTACTCACATTTTCTTTCACTCTCATTTCCGTCCACTCTCATTTCCGTTCACTCCCATTTTCTTTCACTCTCATTTCCGTTCACTCTCATTTTCTTTCACTCTCATTTTCTTTTACTCTCATTTCCGTTCACTCTCATTTTCTTTCACTCTCATTTCCGTTCACTCTAATTTTCTTTCACTCTCATTTTCTTTTACTCTCATTTCCGTTCACTCTCATTTTCTTTCACTCTCATTTCCGTCCACTCTCATTTTCTTTCACTCTTATAAATATTTCTTTTTCATTTACTTCTCATTTTCTTTCACTCATTTTCTACTTCACATTTTCATTTTCTCTCACTCTCATTTTCTTTCACTTTTCATTTTCTTTCTTTCACATGTCAAGAGATATCGTGTAGTTCTTATTATAAAACATGAAGAACTAGACGATATCCGTAGACATTTGCAGTGGAACGAGAACAGTCTATCCACGTAGACTATATAAAGGCTTCAGTTCGGAATTCGCTGTAGTTGACCCAGATCGATATGCACCTGACCAATGTCAGAAGGCACAACGGCCGAAACTTTGTGATAACAACAACAAAGATGAGGACAATAGTTCAAATATAAATAGTGTAAATAAAAGGATTATAATTAAAATTCTTAAAAAGCATTATTTTTCTGTTTATTATAATTTAACACTTAATGAAATATCTGAGCTTCAAGTTGTTTTTTCAGAATATCTTCTTTGCAAGGTCGAATTCTGTACAGGCATACTCTTAAATCTTTTTTTCCCAAGTATTCTCGGTCCTGGGTATGACGATAAACTACATCCGACAGCAAGGTCTCTGGTCGGGAGAGTGGAGGTTTTGAGATGCGTAGACACATCTCTTAATTGCAGTTGTTCCTAGTTTCACCTTGACCCGGGTGGCAGCACATGTTAGGACCCCAGCTATGGGCAAATATTGAACCCCTAAACAGTATGAAAGTATAACAATACATTTTTATAGTAAAAATACCAGCAATACATTTTTATATAGTAAAATGACCAACAGTACCTATTTAAAGTTAAATGACGAGAGAGGAGTGGCAGAACGTATGGAATTCCTGCCGGAACAATAAGCAGTACAAAATTAAACCAACTATAGGAGAATGGCATAAGAAACGCCAAACTAGAAGAGAAGAAGTGATTAAGTCCAGGCTACATATTGGGCATACTACCATAGCCCATTCGTTTATCTTTTAAAAAGGATGATCCTCCGGTATGTGTGGCTTACCAAGAGCCATTCACCATAAAACACATACTGACAAACTGCAGCAATTTCAATTTAGTCCGTTTAAAATACTACCAAACAACAAAAAACCTTTTCAAAATACTGATTCATTTTACATATTCCAGTTCCTAAGAGAAATTAAATGAATTTAAAAACCAGCAGTAATATAGTAGTGATTATGTCCAGACTACATTTTGGGAACACTACCATAGCCCATTTGTTTAAAATACTACCAAACAAGAAACTTAAAAGAACCTTTTCAAAATACTGATTCATTTTGCATATTCCAGTGCCTAAGAGAAATTAAACGGATCCCAAAAATATAATTAAAAGGAATAAATATCACCATAACTAACAGCAGTCTTACGATGTAAAATAATTTTTGTTTTTTGACAGTTTAAATACAAAATTTTCTTTAGAAAAATATTAAATTTCGGCATTAAATGACCCAATGGGTTGATATGTCGTAAAAAAAATGAAACCAAACCAAACTAAACTAATGATTCTAGTCGTGATCGATTTTTTGTTTTTAATATTGTTTATTGCTGAAAAGCTTGTTTCGCACAAATATGGCGTTCAGAACGGAAGAAGTATTTCTATTGCTTGTTTTTGTAATATTTGGAAATTCACCAAAACGATGTTAAAAGAAGGCTTTTATAAATTTCAAACGACACTTGCATTTCTCGGTCAGTGAAAGTGAAATGCTTCCTGATAATGAAATGGTTAATGTTGCCATCACAAAATTACTATTAATATAAAATGCTACTGGATCTAAAGTGGTGAATCAGTTTTCTATTGTTATCAATTGATAACATATACAGGGTGCGATGGGTACATTTTTGTACTTTTTATATTTTTGATTTCGTTTAATTTATGTTTAATATTGTTTATTACAGAAAGGCTCGTTTCACACAAATATGGCGTTCAGAACGGAAGAAGTATTTCTATTGCTTTTTTCTGCAATATTTGAAACCGCTTTATATATTATATATAAGTTTATTTATTATAACAAATAATCAATTTAAAGGGGTTTTAATTTTGAAATATCAACTTATTGTGCTTTGGACCTCTTTAGAAAATAATTTAATTAATGACCATTAAAATATTTTCGCGGAACGCCTAAGATTTTCTCATGTCACACCTCTGTGCCGCGGCACATTGGCTGAAAATCACTTCTATAGAATGAGACCTCTTTTCCGTAAGACTTATGTAAAACGTTTTGAAGCAAATGTTTCTAAAAATACGGTCATGAATTTCTCTCATGTTCTTTTAAATTAATGGTAATAATGACTTTACATAAAAGATACATCGCAGCTCAGTATTACTGTCACAGACTGAGGCCAAGGAATTAAATTGAGTTTTCAGTTTTAGCAGAAAGATTTGATTTAATTGGATTTGTTTGTTAAACAGCATATCAACTCGTTATGGGCCATTTAATGCTGAAATATAATTTTCTTTGGAGCTTTGAAGTAATAAAATATAAGACATATTATCCTGTTTTCACACTTGAATAAATGGTAGATTACAATCAGCTTTTGTGCATATACATGTTTGTGTAGACATTACTAGAGGCAGAGATATGTGTGTTTTATATTTTGTTGAAGTTATATTTTGGAATACAGTTTGCTTTAAGAATTTGTAGGATATTATATGGAATAATGTCATGAAAGAGTTCTTTCATGTTGATTAATGCATTGTTGGTAATTTTCCTATATTACATGATTGGTCCTGATATGGCATCCCATCTACAGTCACTTTCTCACAGACGGGATGTGGCTTCCCTCTGTCTTTTCTACAAGTATTTTCATGGCAACTGCTCCGACAAGCTACTTTCACTGGTTCCCAAACTGCATGAATTTAAGCGTGCTACTAGGTTGGCATCTCGGTTCCACCCTTTCACTGTCAAAACGTCTAAATGTAGCCATCTTTTCTACTCCAACAGCTACTTTATCTCGCACCTCCCGTCAGTAGAACTCCCTTCCTATCACTTGCTTGCCTGATAGCTATAATCTTCAGATAATTAAATGTAATATCAGTCGCCATCTTCTGATGCCATAACCTTGATCCCTGTCCTTCTCTCTATCCTTTTCCCAAACACTCCCCTTTACTCTTACTCTCACTCTCTGTAACCTCATGTGTACTAGTGGTACTAACGCCTTGCTTAAAAAATGTATTGTTGGTATTTTTTATATAAAATGTATTGCTGGTATTTTTACTATAAAAATGTATTTTTATACTTTCATAGTGTTTTGCTCGGAGGTTCACTATTTGCCCATAGCTTGAACCCTAACAGATGCTACCACACCGGATCTGGATGAACCTGGGAACAACAGTATTTAAAAGGTGGTTCCACACTCCTCAAAAGCTCCAACCTTCTCATCAAAGGCCTTGCTGCTGCATGTATTCAGCAGAAAGTGATGGTTCAAAGCACCGTGGATACAGGGGCCATCTTTATCCGATACCATTGAAAGGTATTTACACACGTAAAGACAGGGCTAGTGCAAGGGTCACGTGCACCCCCTCCCGAATCTATGATACGGGGGACCTCACTCTACTACTACTCAATTTTCATAAGGTATTGTTGTGGTGTCCTCCTTCTAATGGGTCTACTGTGGACTCTTCCACTTACTATAAAATGTGTTGGAAAGTAAGCCTCGGAGGAACAGTAGTATAGATTGAACGCTGGTCAACCGACACACACTCCCAAGTCGTGTAACACACTTCTGTTGTATTTACTGTTCAATACACGATTTATCTGCAACCTCTTGTTTTGTTATTTCTTAACCATTTACAAGTATTCATATAAAATACAGATTTTATTGTAAGCTAATTATGGACAATAATGGATCATATGTAATATAGGTGAAAAATTCAACTATAAAAATTGGAAATAAATACAATGTGTCTAAATACGAATTACTGATATGTCATTACAGATCATTCTAACATGAATAAATCAACAATGTTTTGCAGCAATTTTTAACATCAACTTGAAATTTTTGTTGTTAAAAAGTTGAATAATTTTAACACATTCAACATTATGGATAAAAAAAATAGTGAATTTTGTATAGTGTTTTTCGAGACTTAGCATGAGCAAAACAAATTCACGGATTTGGAGGAAAACGTGATCCCAGAATGACGTCAAAATCCGCTAAAATTGTTCATCCTTTAATAGGCAGTTGTACTTAGTTCCATTTGTATATTAATGTAGGTAGGAAAATGCAAATTGTGGATAAGATAGCGAGGATCACAAATCTAATGTCCTAAATCAGGCTCCCACATCGCACCGGCCCTGCGTAAAGAAACCAATATGTTCACACGCACAGATGCATATATATATATATATATATATATATATATATATATATATATATATATATATATATATATATATAATCATTTATTTGAATATTACAACATAAATATGTTATAAAATCACTACAAAAATAGCCATTTTGTTTCAACACTTCTGGTGTCTTATCAAGTGATGATGTTGAATGTAGAATCATTCAAGGTTCTACATTCAACATCATCACTTGATAAGACACCAGAAGTGTTGAAACAAAATGGCTATTTTTGTAGTGATTTTATAACATATTTATGTTGTAATATTCAAATAAATGATTATATCTGCTCTACTCTGTATTGAGCACTCTTTAAAGAATACTAATTGTTGGTTATTGGAATTTACTCCGTATATACCAATCCCAAACTTGTATATATATATATATATATATATATATATATATATATATATATATATATAATGAAATGTATTAAGTTAGACAATTATTTTAATATATTTTCCGTTTATACGTTATTTTTATATTAACATAATTGTCGGACTTAACCCATTTCATAATATGTCATTGTTTACGTTAAGATATATTTCGTGAGCAGATATGATCGATCAAGAAAAATCGTCGAAGGTATGTGTTTATAAACAGTAATTCGGACATTGCTAACCAGACGATTCTTTGTGGCTGGATGGCTAACAGCACATCAGATCAAATGCTGGTTCCCTTTGGGGATACAAGTTCGATTCCTGTCGGAGAAGCACATATTTTCTACAAAATTTCTCGAATATTCAAGAATATTCAAAAACACAACATTTAATTAAATATATTATATTTATAAAAATAACGCATAAACGGAATATATATTTAAATTTATATATATATATATAAATAGCCGAGAAAAATAACAGCACTCGTGGCCCGATGATTGCATCTAGCATGGAACAGACTGTCGCCTCTAAGTGTTGACTTCTATGTTCACTTTTATATTTACACACGCTCTATCTCTGATATTGAGCACTTTATCCCATAAATATAGCACACTTTAAGACTATATTTCTTCATATATATATATATATATATATATATATATATATATATATATATATATATTGATTATTAGCTACATTTGTGCCCATCTCTGAGCTAGAACAAGTGTTCGCAACCATGCACAACTCCTCCACATATATAGAATAAGGGCAGTCAAACTGTTGAGCTCAGTCATTTTCAAATGCTGTTGACACAGGACACCAATCCTACAAGCCACGCTTCTTTTTAGTCTCTTTTCACGCCTTTTAAGGATACAGTTTCTCAACAGATTGAAAGCAGGGAAAACTTGTTACTCTGTTCTTTTGTGTTTTCTAAACAGTCCGTTGTTTAATGTAGAAGAAATTTAAAAGGAAAAAAAAACTGGTTGTGCCTTAAAAGTATTTTTACTTTTCACTTATAGAAAGTGAAAAAAAATCTAGTTAAAAAAATATATTGTTTTTTTTATTTAGTTGCCCTTTGCCTGAGGTGAACCCACAACCCGCGTGCCAAGATGTTGTGTATACGGTGACCGCTTCGAGTAAGCTAAACCTCCTGCACCCATCCTCTTCAATTAGACAAGCTCAACAGGTTCCCACTGACCTAAATTAAACACCAAAAAATTGTCAGATTGACATTTATGCAAAAGAATTTGTGGAAACGGGTTTTCTTGCCTTTTTTATATTTAAACTTGTTGATAATTTCTGTTTGATGTTCTGCCTAGGATCAGAGTGTGGTAACTGTCAAATACCCACTATTCCCGGCTTTCCTGAACTGGAATGGGTTACGCTTTCTAACAGAGAAGCTGACACAATAATATTAAACTGAAAGTACTGGAGGAATTGATAAGTGGGGAAGGTTTGGTTTGATTTGGTTTACAGCATATGAGCCTCAATGGGCGGGGACCTCGACGTGATGTAATGGTTAACAAGCTTATCTTGCTAAAACAGTTACAACTGAATAGTGAGTTCGATCCTCACTGGGTGTCCCAATCTTTCAGCCTTGTGCCAAATATAAGCTACGCTTAGAAAATCAATATCAACCTCCATGAGTTATTTAATGCCGACAAAATTTTAAGATAGGTTCGTATGAATAGAATATGTATTCCTTGTAAGCAATCAATTTGTAGATCAGGTTTCATTGACGTATTTTTGTAAAGAGGGTTTTTTCAGGAATCAAATGCATTGCTGGGAATATTTTTTCTCAAAAATATATTGCTGGTATTTTTACTATAAAAATTTATTTTTCCCTTTCATAGTGTTTTGACGCCAGTTAACTACTTGCCCGTAGATGGGACTCTAACAGGTGCTACTACCCCGGGTCAAAGTGGACCTGGGAACAACAGCAATTAAGAGGTGGTTCCTCGCTCAAAACCTCCTGATCTGATCAGAGGCCTTGCTACCGGATGTAATTTATCGTCATACTCAGGACGCGAAAGAGAATGCGAGGAAAAAAGGTTGGCAGTAAGGAAGCTGGAGAAAACGAAAACAAAACCAGATGAAAGGAAAAAATACTGCATATTTGAAAATATAGACATAGGGAAAGGATGGAGACAAACATGAGTAAGATGAGTTGTTAGTAGGTGTGGGATTTTCATTTGGCCAGCTAGGGAAAGAATGAGAAGATACAGGTAAACAGTGAAGGAAGAGCAGAGGCATAAGATAACGGATACTATTATCGAACCATCACCGAAGTTAAACAACACCGAACCTGGTCAGTACTTGGGTGGGTGGTTGCTTGGGAATCCCAGGTGCTGTAAGCTTTGGTGTGCGAGTGGGGTATAATGGTCTTACGGTCATATCCCGTTAAAACACCAGTTATCGAACACCGAAGTAAAGCAACACCGAGCCTGATTAGTATCTAGATGGACAACACTTCTTCCGAACGGGATGTTGATGATGTTCTTCCCGCTTTAAAGCGTTCTACTTAAATTTTTTGTTTGCGCAACATATACAGGTGGATGCTTCCGTAGATATTAGGATTACAGCCATAGTACGTTGATTTACCAGTTCCTGTACAATCACCGAAGTTAAGCACCGTCGACCCTGGTCAGTACCTAGATGGGTGACCGTTTAGGAATATCAGCCGCTGTAAGCTTAAGTGTGCGGGTAATGGATAATGACATCGGAGAGCCGAGTTCCAATTCCAGTTGGGTTCGTTGTATTCACTTACGCGCAGATACACTTGCGATATGTATGAATCCAACTCTTTTCCCCCCAGCTATGGGTTGATTAGTAAGACTTATATCACTAAACCATTATTATCTAAAAAAAAAAATCTTGCAATTTAAAAATATTTTCTGGCTTTAAATAACCTGCAAAGGGTTGATAAACCGTACAAAACGAATCGATCAAAAAACTTACATCTTAAAACATTTATTATAATATTCTTACATTTTTAAAGAAAGAGTTATTGAACTTTTAGGACTTTTTTAGGTGGGGCATGGTCAAAAGAAAGGTTGGGAACCACTGTTCTAGACTGATTGCCACCTCTAGATAAGAGAGGCCAAGTTTGCCCAGTTAGTGGAAGATGGAATTTAACTCATCACACCAAATTCATTTCTGCATCAATTACCATTACACTTTTTGTAAAGGACGGCTATATCCGTTGAAACACCAGTTCCTGTACGATTACCGAAATTAAGCAACGTCAAGCCTGGTCAGTACCTAAATGGGTGACCGTTTGTGAATAAAAGGTGAAGTAAGCCTGGATGTGCGGGTGGTGTAATGGATAACGGCTCGGAATTGTTAATCAGAGAACCGAGTCGCAATTTCAGTTGGGTTTTTTGTTATATTCACTTACGTATAAATACCCTTGAAAAAGGTATGAATCCACCTTTTCTTCCTCCAGCTATGGGTTAATTAGTAAGACTTGTATCCCTAAACCATTATTATCTCTCTTCTCCCCACCCCAAAAATATTCTTACAATCTAAAAATATTCGACTGGTTTTAAATAACCCACAAAGAGTTGATAACCTGTAAAAAAAAAAATGAATCAATCAAATAATGTTCTATTGCCTTTAGTGACATTACCTTTTCTTGGGTGCGTGTGTGTGCGTGTGTGTGTGTTTTAACTGGTTTCTGACAGGTAGTTATTAATCGAATCAATAATGGAAATATTCTGCAAACGGTTGTAGAACTTTGAAATACTGAAACGGTAAGTCATTTCACTAGTTACGATAATGGTTTCTGAAAGAGATAGACGCTGAAGAAATTGCTGTGTGATATAGTCATCTGTTTATTAGAGTCTGAAGCTGGTTTGATTTCTAAAAGGTCATCAGCTCAGCGGTAAAACGCGAATACCCTCCCCGAAATAAGTAGGTGACATTTCGCATTTGGAAGGCTATCACCTGTAGACTTTAGTACCTGAAATCCAGTCCACAGCCACAGATGCATCTGTTATCAGTGCACACCTGCAAATGCTTTTGGGCATTTTTTTAATGTAATCCGATCGTAGATTTCGCTACTGACCCGCTAAGCAAGAACAAAAACAAAGAATGAAGAATTTTTTAGATTTTACTTTCGTCATTCCATGTGAATGCATCGCAGGAAGTAAATGTTAGATTTTTCACGTGGAATAGTTTACTTGATGATAAGGTCTATGTGATAAAAAAAAATAATATCTGTATTTTCATCTCTGTGCATACATACTGACGAGCCCAAATAACCAGCGATATCTAACAAGAATGACGGCTACTGCCTCATAACAAATGTGTATATCAGGGGAAAAGATATATAAGTAAATAGAACGGCCTCATGAACATCACTTTTGTGTTGAGTGCATAAACGATTCTTCGTGGGGGGGAAGAGGTGTGGGTATATTGTAGAAATATAATTGAAATATATTTTAATAATCTTAAAATTCGGGAAAAAAATCCCGCAAAGTACCCAAACCAGAGTTAATTTCCGTAACGTTTTAACTCAGCTTACCTATCCGACTTTCTACGCGGAAAACCGTAACGATGCACGCACATTATACAGTGAAAATATCCGATCAAAATTATATTCTACTATCACTCAGTGGGGATGATCATACAACTCCAGAATATAATTAAAAAACAATCCAGAACGCAACAGTTACTCCAAGAACGCTGTTAAGTACGCAGTTGAAAGATTGGTTTGTTTTTTTACGGCGTATCAACCTTAACCTTTTGCATATTATTTAAACATTTATGCTTAACCAAGCACGTAGCACTTCAAAGAACTTTATTCCAACAACCCAAGAAAGCTAAGTATTCCAAACTATCTCTCTTCGTCTACTTTTGAACATATACAAATCATATATCCCGTCTGTGAACAGCGAACTCTGTTATCTTTATGTTAACATTTTTTTATTATTATTATTTTGTGTCAGATCATTTAATCTGTTGTATAAACATTTCTTTTCATGGCAATTCGTTGAAACTGCGGAAGTTTAAAAAAATTCTGGTTTATTTTCCTGGGACCAGTTAATGACATGACTTCGAACGTGTATATTCGTAAATAACTTCCTTATCTTGTTTTGTTAAAATGACACGTGTATTTCTTTATCATTATCACCCTTCATTAATTTACTTGGCGTGAGTAATTAACTGTTCATTTTAACCGCAAAGCCCCACGCCACCATACTCTAAGTGCTAAATTGGGAAAGGTTTTTTAACTTCCAGTGACTCAAAAACCCAGCTAGTATGGTTTAGTCATCACCGATCAGATCCTGGGACTCCTATGGCCACAACGGACACAGTTTGACACTATGCTTAAAACGTCCCTTTGCTCTCAACTTCATTCAAGACTTAACGATCTGAGTTGTTATTATTATTATTATTTTATTTCATTTGATTTCTGGTGTGTCACATTTCGTTCCGCAACCCCCCCCCCCCACCAGAGACCTAAGGTTAGAAACGGCATCATACCATTTTCACTGACAAAAAAAAATTACATAGATAAAACCCTTCGTAAGGTGTGGGCTGCACTCGTGAGAACAATGTTTTGTATTTCTTTAAGGCATGGGCTTCCAGGAATCCCTTCAATTAATCTACTGGAATCTTTTCCGACCAATCCAAGGGCTCCAACTACAACAGTGATAGTTGATGTTCCCATGTGCCACATTTTTGAGATTTCGATTTCATGGTCCTTGTATTTTGATAGCTTTTGGAAGATCTTCAAAGATACATTGCAGTCAGCAGGGACTGCCATATAAAAAAGGAGGCACATTTTTTGTTTGCGGTCTCTAATAACGATGTCTGAGCGATTAGCTTTGATTGTTCTCTCTGTGTGTATTGTGTAGTCCCATAAAATTGTAACAGGTCCTATCTCCGTAACCGAGTCTGGGTGGTGTTCATACCAATTTCTTTCAGTTTCCTTCCCGTAGAAGTTGCAGATTTTCCAGTGCAGATATTGACCAACTCTGTCATGCCGAGTTTTATATTCAGTGGGTGCCAATACCGTGCAACCTGATGCAAGATGATCAATTGTTTCTGGGTAATTATCACAGAACCTGCATTTTGGACTAACATAGTATTTTAGTATGTGTGCTTGACAATTTCTACTTTATTATTATTATTATTATTATTATTATTATTTCCTTTGATTTCTGGTGTGTACTCATTTCTTTCCGGGGCGCAGAAAACCTAAGGTCAGAAATGGTATTATGGAATTTCCCACTGAGCATTTTTTGAGGAAAAAAACAAAAACAAAAAAAATACCTAAGATAACACATATTTCGCATAGATAAATCCCTTCGTAAGGTGTGGGCTGTATTTCTGAGTAATCTTTTGTTGTATTTCTTTCAGGGTTGAGCATACCAGGAATCCCTTCAATTGGTCTATTGGAATCTTTTCCACTCAATCCGAGGGCTCCAACCACAACTGGAGTTGTTGATGTCCTTATGTGCCACATTTTTGAGAGTTTGATTTCCATGTCCTTGTATTTTGATAGCTTCTTTTTAAGATCTTCAAAGATAAATTACAATCTGCAGGAACTGCCATGTCAATAAAAAGACACATTTTGTTTTTGCGGTCACTGATGATTGGGCGATTAGCTTTGATTGTTTTGTCTGCGTGTCTTGTAAAGTCCCATAAAATTGTTACAAGTCCTATCTCCGTAAACGGGTCTGGGTGTTGTTTATATCAATTTCTTGTAGTTTCCTTTCCGTAAAAGTTTTCGATTTTCTAATGCATATATTGGCCCACTCTGTCATGCCGTCTTTTATATTCAGTGGGTGCCAATACCGTGCAGCCTGATACAAGATAATCAATTGATTCTGAATATTTATCACATAATCTGCATTTGGGCTAACATAATTTTTCAGTATATGTGCTTGGTAATTTCTTGTTAGCAATCATTTTCCTGTGCAGCAAGAATAAAACCTTCAGTTTCAGCTTTTAATCCTGCAATACGTAGTCATAGATAGGTATGGGGTTTGTCTACATCAGCTTGTTTGGTACTGGAGGAATATTGACTATGAAGAGGTTTATCTTGACATCGTTTCTGTATCTAGTCGATTGCATTTGCCTGTGATTTTTTTAAAAAAGTTTTTTGCAGCTGCAGTAGATGTATTATATTTTACTTGCATTTCTTCACCCAATCGAAACTCCATTTTGAACTTGTTAGCTTCCTTTATTACTGAATAAAGTTTCTTACTTATTTAATGTTCTCTGACACAGATCATCATCCAGTCTTCTGTAGTTTCCAGGTATCTTTGATGGCGGATTGTTGTAGTTTTGTAAGACAGTTCTAGTTTAACTAATCCTCTGCTTTCCTGGGATCTGGACACATACTATGGGGGTGGCAGTGCCTCTGGTGTGATTTAGGTATAATATTGGTTTTCCACATTCCCATGCTGTGTTCAAGGAAATTTACTATCACCGAGGAGACTTTGTACGTTTCCAAAGCCTTAATGGACCCAGATCGTGGCACACTATCAAAGGCTTTGCGGGAATGTGCTGAGATTTCTACCTCATTTTCTGCAATTTTCCAGGATCATTTTTGTTTATCAGTAGTTGAACTTTGCAATCATATGAACCTCTCCGGCATATCTTCTCCCTCAGGGAAGAATCTTTCGATAAAAAGTAAGTACAGTTCGTTAGGACAGATGTGATCAATTTATATGTGGTGGACAGATATGTTATTTGCCTATATTTCTTTGAATCATCTGTTTCACCCGTTTTTGGCAGGCGATATTTAATAACTCCAGTGATTCATTCTGGGATTATTAACAGGGTTGATAAAGTTCGTGCAAAGGTTTTATGGACTGATGACAGAAGATAGAGCCAAAAATTGTGTTTCTTGTCATTTCCTGTGGATTTCCATTTTGGGGATTTCGTTACAGATTGCCTAACATTATTCTTCGTTATATTTTCCCATTATTGTAGAGGTTTATCCGCCATTCGTTCTTCTCGTTGGATCCAATCTGCATTGGGGTTATATTCTTTTGGGCTGCTCCATATATTCTCCCAAACTTTTTACACTTTTTCAATAGATGGTGGCTTTTTGATATTTATAAATACGTTTCCAATTTCTCTGTAAATTTTGTTAATATCCGTTTAGAATATCTTAGTTTGGGGATAGAACCTACAACGCTTTTCGTATCGTCTTGTTCTCTGTACCTTTAACTGCAGTTTCTGTTTTATTATTTTATTGATTGGTGGAATTTCATTGGGTAATTTAATTTTATATCTCTGCTTAATCTTCCTTCATTTTCGTGTTGCGACTTTTGAGTTTCTTGAGATCTCATCTAGTACCGATAACTTACATCTAACTTCCTTTATTACTCGCTTCAATTTTGCCTTCCAAGCTGTTTTTTTTTGTCTGTTTGATCTTTCCATTTTTTTGACACCAAGCTTCCTCGTAGATGCTAGAACTTTTGCGTATATGACATTATTTACTTCTGTGATATTTCCGAATGTTTTGTCCGTTTGCAATGCAGCGTTGCACAATATGTTTACTGGACTTTGTCATATGAAGTTTTGAGAGCCGGTCTCTGTCTGACATTTGTGCGCGAGTTACTCTGCTGAGTACTTGAATGATATGATCTTTCGCTTCGGTGATTTCACCTCTATTGTTTTCAAGGAATTCTACCCTAATGTCGTTTGACTCATTTTCAGTGACATAATCTGAATAACTGCAGTTTATGCCGGAGGTAGATTCTTCAGTTTTATTTCCTGAGAGTTTATTATTTCGTATCTGATTTTAGTTTTTACCTCATCCTCTGTCATATTACTTATTTCCACTCTCGCCTATTTATTGTTTGGGTGATCGATTATTGTATTCTGTCTTATATTGAGTTTTATCTGATCTATTTCTGCATTTTGGAGTCTTTTATTTTGCACGTTGTCCCTGTGGACATTAGCATTGGACATTGGGTTGAGATAGGGTCTTATTCCTGTTTCTGCCACAGTTCTCCATATTTGGTATATCTGGTCCGTGATGTTCTTTTGTGAATTTTCTAGTGCGGTAAATAAATAAAGGATGTCATGACTCGTTGATGTTCTTCGCGAGTCCATTTCTTTCGCTTTCTTTTTATTAATTGATTTGTCATTGAACCACTTGCTCCAAGGTTGGAAATAGTCCCGGTTTAGTGACCAAGCGTCTCTTCGTTGTTGGAAGAGTTTATTCGAGTGGCAGATTTTTCGGTCCCAGACTGGTTCCTCTCACGCAGCCCTTGTTGACCCGGGTGACGACCAATCCGGTTTGTTTGTAAGCATTGAGATTGTTGATGTTTTTCTCCCCAATTTTTTTTTTTTTTGCGTATTATCTTTGACTGCAAAGGAGTAATTGTGTTCAATATACCAGCTCTAGAACGACTGTCGACCAAAACTAAAGACCTTGTCCTACCTATGAGATACCAGCTCTAGGACGGTTGTCGTCCTACCCATTATTATTATTATTATTAGTAGTAGTAGTAGTAGTAGTAGTAGTAGTAGTAGTAGTGTATATAGTCACACGGACATGTGCATGATAGTAAATGAATGTATTTTGAGAGAAGGAAAAAGAAAGAAAGAAAGAAAGAAACAAACAAACAAATAGGTGACGTGGGCGTGTATATATATCTTCATGTAAAAGCATGTGTCTCTCCCTCAGCTTATGTTCAGGAGATGGATGTTTCTGCTGATTGTGCAGCTAAAGTCTAGAACAACCTGAAATGTCAGACGAGACATACGGCAGGTGAACAAAATAACATCTAAAATCATTTTAGATAATCCAGATGTTCCCACCTATTTCGTTTTCTCTATTCTTCTTTCTGTAACCCCTTCTGTTCGTCTTTACGCCTTCCCCCTCCTTATTCTTGAACAGGAAAAGAAGGCAACATAATTCGCGCCTCAGATCCCAACAACTAAGGTCATGTCGCCCGAAAAGAGTGACAAATGTCTTTTCACTTCGTCATATGTTTTTCAGTTTCCATTTGGTGACAGAATAATAAACGAAATAAGAGGCTATGGCGAATCCATTTAACAACAGAGAAAATGATCAGGCTAGATTACAATATGACGGAGTTTTAATCTTTTTGTTATGCTTACTTATAAGGATGCCGAGGTTAAAACTCTGTCATATTGTAATCTGGCTTGTTTTGCGGTTGAAATATTTGCCTAAAGGTGTGGATCCAATAGAACTATTTAGTCGAAATCTATTACCTTCAGTTTTCTAACTAGCCGAATACCCATCCTCCAAACAGATGGGTTTATTTTGTTTTACGGCATATCAGCCTTAATGGGTTAATTAATGCCGACAAGATTTTTAGGATAGATTCGTATAAATAAAATATGTATTACTATTTTTTTTTTTGAAAAATGTAATAATACTGGTAATATTTTTTTTTCAGAAATGTACTGTTACGTGAATGTAATGGATTCCAGTCAAATCTATTACATTCACTTACGTATTAATACCCTTGGGAAAGGTATGAACCCTCTTCTTCTCTCCCAGCTATGGGTAAATAGCAGGACAGACCGGGTTCTATAGCCTTGAATGGCAACTGGTCTACCGGAGAAAGAAATGGCAACCTACTGCGGGAAAAATCTGGTGCGTCAATCATGTATCAAAAGATACATGATCGCCTAAGCGTGTATCACGCATGGCACAGAACTGACTGACTATTGGTAAGACTTTTTGTTTTTAAAAATGTATTGCTGGTATTTTTATCATAAAAAAATCTATATTTTTTTGTTTTCATAGTGTTTTGACCCCAGTTTTGAGCCGATCGTGTTTTGACCCCATGATCGAGCCGATCGTGGAGGTGACATGAGTGACGATGATGCAGCCAACCACTGCCAACCATATGTTTGTTGCCTCATGAAACAGCAACGGAGTGTCCATCCTAGTCCATTTTTTTGGACTGTCTCCCGCTACTTCTGCCTACTTCCAAGATATCTTGAAGGACCGTCTTGGGTAGAGTATTGTGGCAACAACAGCTTTCTCCTCTTTATTATTGCCAAGAGGGGCTCCTAGAGGTCTGCTAGTTATGTTACTTTGCCCTGTACAAAGTCATTTGTCTTGTGTTCTCTCCAGGCCTACAGAGAAAAATAAGTTGTAATGAAAGCGTTACTTAACTCTATAAAATTTCTGTATATACAACATTTTCAGCAAGGCATTCCTTCTGTAAAGTTCCTTTTTGTTATTAGGTTAAGATCGCGTGAACGTCCTACTCTGGACATAGCTACATAGAGCAGACAATGAGAGGAAACAGTTGAGTAATTTCTTTAATATTAATAATAATAATAATAATAATAATAATAACAACAGCAACAACAAGAAAAGAATTTATTATTTTTCAACTTGTTTACATAATTCGGTGCAGTTTTAAGAGAATCTAATTAAACAGATTATTTTTACTTTTTTAGATAATCTATATATAAAATACTGCGACTTTCGTTAGTCCATCCGTCTGTCACGTCCTCTAAAATAACCATAAATTGAGCGATCGAAACCATAAATTGAGAAGAAGTGCAAACAGGTAAGTGGATACAAAGTACAGTATTATTTTTTAAATATAAGTCTACGTAAGCTGCTAAACTAGCTGAAATCAGTTGTTTTCAAGCAGAAACATTTCGATTTTGACTACTTCTTAGGTGTTTTCGTAACTTTGCAAACACCAATATTTTTAGGAAGAATCCAGTTTCCAGGTCGCCCTGCATTTGTGAGAACTATTAAAAATATCACAAGACTAAACGCTTCAAAAAGTTGGAATTTGCTTTTAGAAAGAAATATTTACGCATGCCCTATTGTATGTTGCATGCTCAAGAGTAAGAAATCCCGAGAATGTATTCTTCGCCGTTAAAAACGAAAAAAAGAAATTTTTCTTAAAAAATGTTGTTTACCATGAAGTCCTATTAAAATAAATTAAATTAAAAAAATTATTGTACCGCGTAGTAGTGTTTTTGTTAAAGTGTTTTTTCCAAACAAATCAGTTTATTCATGTTTCATCGATTTGTTAGCAATAAGTTTAACAATACTAAATACTGTGAGGAAATTCTAGTTCCGTAACAAAAACTTTGTCAGTTCTGCTCGGCTAATTTGTAGTAATATGAAATGGCGGACTACAACAATGGTTATTGCGAACGCTGCAGAAAATAAGATTGTAACTAACGCAAACACGCTGATATTTTTCGACATGGTGAAAAAAATTCTTTCTACATAAAAAAGTTATGAAAATTATTGCTAACAGAAACATGTCTTCATTTATATTGTTTGGACTATCATCCTCATCTATTTTGCCGTATTTATCACAACGTTTCGGCCGTTGTACACTCCGGTCGTCTTCAGGTGGTTGAAATGTCGAACTGAACCCTTTATTTCGCTCGCTGGGGTAGACTGTTTTAGTCCCACGTGCCATGTCTAATGGATGTCAATTATCAGTTATCTCCTGTTACTTCCCCTCGCCAAATTCTCCACCGCCTTAACCAGGTATTGAACTCACATTCAAATTCACGAATCTGGACGAAAAAAAAAGATCCCAGAATGACAACAAAATCCTCAAAAATGTTTCATTTTTTAATAGTTGTTCTTAGTTTAATTTGTAACGTATATAAATGTAGGTCACAAGGCACTGCTCGTGACCCCCAATCACGTCCAGGAGTTGTACGCACCGGTCCTGATTATAAGACGAAGCGTATGCGCAAAGCGTAGTTAATATCCGCCTGGAAAGTGAGGAGGTTTTACCAGATTTCCACCGTCAGTGAAATAAACTGCTTGATTGTGTGGAATAAAAATTAAATTTTTTATTTTTTTATTAATTACATTATATCGGAAAGGCTTCGGAAGTAAACCCTGAGAGAAAATTTGGAGCCCCTAAAACAGTCCGATATTATGTTCAACTTCGTTCTGGCAACTCCTTTCAAATCATGGGAAAGGCTTTGGAGTAAACCCTTAGGGAAAATCCAGAGCCAGAGTCCCTAAGACAGTCCGATGTTATGTTCAACTTCGTTCTGGCAATTCGGTGCCAAACCGTACTAAACTCTGCTTTTCCCTTGGCATCGATGGCGTCGGGAGGGGAGACGTTCTGCATGGGCAACCGCCGATCTCTCATAAAACCCTGCCCAGGCCTGCACTTTGAAAGGATACTCCAGCGGCAAATCACTGGAAGCAACAGTCTACAGATGGGTGGATTCCAAATGTCCTTCTGCACGGAAGACTGGCCATCAGCAAAAGGATGACCTCATCTTCACTAGAAGGACGTCTGCAAAAGGGACATGCGATAGACATGGACATCGAGAGGTGGGAAGTCGTCGACAACGATTGCCCACAATGGAAACGCGATTCACACCGAGGGCTAGAAAGTGAGAAAAGAACAGGAGAGAAGCGTGATCGATGGAAAGAAAATAAGACAACATCGGGGAGAGACTCTTCACGCGCATTCGTTGCAATCGGGACTGTCACTCCCACGTGGGCCTGTACAGCCATAACAGATGCTGCACAGCTGAGACATGACTTTTCGGCGCTAATCCATTGTCTCTCGAGATGGACGGATGCCACATATAAAGTGCCTAGAAATGTTATTATCTGCCTGAGAAATATATATTAGACCTCAGCTTCGGGAGTAAACCCAGAGGACAAATCCGGAGCTGGAGTCCCTAAGACAGTCCGATGTTATGTTCAACTTCCTTCTGGCAATTCTTGTGATATCGCCGGTGCCAAGCTGCATTGGACTTAAACTTTCCCTTTGGACAACATCGTTGGCGTGGAGACGGGTGACGTGCTGTATGGGCAACCACAGATCTCTCATAAAACCCTACCCAGGCCTGCGCTCTAGAGAGGACACTCTAGCTTCGCCTCATTTGACGGCAAAATACGATAAGCAACAGTCTACTGATGGGAGGATTCCGAAGGTACTTCTGTATGGGGACACCGTCAAGAAGGCACAAGGGCAAGCTCATCGTCACTTCAAAGACGTCTGCAAAAGCGAAATAAGGGCGATGGACATGGACATCGAGAGGTGGGAAGATGTTGCCAACGATCGTTCACGATGGAGACGCGATTTACACCAAGGGCTGGAGCGAGGAGAGAAGAAACGGAGGCTTGCTACCGTGGGAGAAGCGTACTTGAAGGAAAGAAAACAACACAGCGACATCGGGGGAGATCGTCTTCACATGGATTCCTTGCAATCGAGACTGTCACACCCATGTGGGCCTGTACAGCCATAACAGATATTGCATCGTCATCAGCAGCTGAAGCATAACTTTTGGGGCGCAGATCCATGGTCTCTCCAGAACGACGGGTGCCACACACTTTATATTTATAACTTGAATGGATTTACTGTTTTGTGAGAGAAAAATTTTACCTTTTTAGCAGATCTTCTATTATCACAAGATGGGATACTTAATAACAAAAATGATAAAAATATAAACAAAAAGAAACTAAATGAAAATTGACTAGACCATTGTTGTGGCCTTGTTAGGGCCAGAGATAAAGACACAAAAAGAGGAATTGAGTTAAACAAATATATTAACAGAAACAGTAATACAAACATATACAAACGAGAGTGTTACAGCAAGAATGTTCAATCCGACTGTCAGAGCTTACTGCTGGAAATTTCCCTCTCCAAAAGGCAGTACCTGCTCCTATTTATAGCTGGGAGAGCCTATGCGTGCGTGGGTAAATTACCATAACAACCATATATCCAAACACATATTTTAAAAAATATTAATTTAAAAGTTGAAAATTTCAGCACCCAGTCTCCCCCGGGCACATGTGTATCTACATCAGCGTAAACATCAACTTAGTCCGATAAAGTTCTTAAGGACAAAACGCATCACACGAAAATATTTTCCGTTTTCTCATTAATTTTACAATCACTTACGCGCAAATAACCTATGAGAAGGATATGAATTCATCTCTTCTCCCTCTATCTATGGGTTAAATAGCAAGACAGACTGGGCCCTATAGCCTTGGTTAGTAAGCAGTAAGAAACGACAACCTACTGCAAGAAAATCTTTTGCCTTGTCAGTCATGAATTTGAAAGAGACATAATCGCCCAAGAGGGTATTACGTATGGCACTTAACTGCTTGGCATTAATTTTCCTAATACTGTCGTAAAATTAAAAGAAGTATATGTAGGCCAAAGTAGTGGGGATGATTGTTGGGCTGTGCTTACGGCATCAGTTATCCTTAATTGGGTCTTGCGATTTCTTCGACGTGTCCCTTCAGGATGTGGGCGATCATGATTATCCACAACTTCCTGTCCCTTGTAGCTTTTAGAAATGTTGTCTTTTTGCTATCTTTTCTAATCACTGTTCTGTTAAATATTTACACAAGTTCGTTAGGTAGATTATGCGCTGCATTCCTCTGTCCTGTGAGTGCCAAAATTTCCAAGCCCTCTTTCCTCATTATATGCCCTTGAAATTATAGTTGTCTCTTTTTGATTATAAGTGTTCTTTTTGTTTTCATTTTCCATTAAAACTTCGACATTACTCACATGTTCGGTCTATTTTATTCCCAGCATCCTTCTGTACAACCATATTTCTGCTGCCTCAGGTCTCTTTTTCATCTGTGAGGAAATTGTGGGAGCTCGTATAATGAACGTAAGTATACTAACAATGTAAACCGTTACCTTTGAAAATGACTAAAGTATTAGCTGAAATTGCAACAAGAAGGCACATGATAGTTGGGAAAATGACATCAACAGAGAAGCCAACAAAATAGCCACTGAGATAGAATCGATAAATTACATAAAGAACAAACATTTATCTCTATAAATGACCACAAAATGAACTGTCCAAACAAACCGAAATATAGTTTGTTCGACTCAACTAAGAATAAAGTTGGGAAATTAGCAAATGCATTCTTGAGGGAGCATGTAAATATACGAGAGATGTTTCAGGAATTAATCAGTGGCACAGTACAGCAGAAGCTATAAACTGGTTTAACAATATAAAAAAAAATAATGAGTGTACGTTTATCCAATTCGACATAAGTGATTTTTACCCATCTATCATCGAAGATTTGCTAATGAATGTCATCAACATAGCCAAAAAATATTGTCACATAAAGAAAATTAAAATAATAAGGCAGGCACAAAAACCTATGCTGTAGCATAATGGATGTCTGTGGACAAAAAAAAGCAACGAAGAATTTAATATTGCAATGGGTGCGTATGACTTGGCAGAGGCATGTGAATTAGTAGGAATATTATTAATGTAGCGAATGATATATATGTTCGATATTAATGGTATGGGACTTTATAGAGATGGCGGTGTAATCTTATTACATAAAACAAATCCAAGAAACATAGATGGATCAAGAAAAGAACTGATAAAATTCTTCAAAGATCACGAACTAAAAATGACCACAACAGCGAATGCTAACATGATCAACTTTCTCGACGTGACCTTAGATTTTAAAACTGGTAAATACAAACCGTATACAAAATATTTACACAACCATAAACCATGTAAATACGAAATCTAATCCTCCCCATTATACTTAAACATTTACACAAATCATTACAATATAGATTAACAACTCCAGCAATAAGGAAATATTTGATGAAGCTAGATGAAGCTTAAATGTCTAAAAGCCTAGTAAATATAGAATACTTGGAAAAAAACAAAGGGGCCAAATTTTTTTTTAAAGACAACGCAACGTGTTATGGTTTAATCCGCCGACCTCTTATAGCCGGAATGTAAAAAATAATGTCGGCAGAATTTTTCTCAAGTTAAACATTTTAAAAATTCAGCAACATTAAAGATTTTTAACAGAAATAGCGTAAAGATCAACTACAGGTGCGTTATAAATATCGAACAATTGATATCCCATCGTAACAATATCTTATTGGGTAGTTCTTCTGGCTCTACCAGAGCAACACGTCTGATTACAACAGACGTCACTTTGTCTCGTAATAAGTGCAAGTTTGTCCTCAAAGAAACGAAGTCACTGTTTGCTGATAGAATGAAACAACGTATAGCCTCTCACGAGTTCGGTTTCAGAGATTATTGGCAGATCTGCAAGAATGTGCTGAACAGCAAATCCTCAATCGCTCGTCTCTACAAGCAATTTGATGTCCTGACATCGACAGCAAATAAGGTTGATTATTTTGCTCGGAAGTTCTCCTCCATCTTCACACTCGACTCAACTGGAGTATCCATACATGTGTTGCGGAAACGAAGAAAGAGTAACCTGGAAGGCAGAACGTCGCTGTTGTTGTTTCTGCTAAAGAGGTTAATTTCTTCTTCCCCTCAGCAAACGTAAATTCGAAGAAAATGAATACGTCGTATTTTGGGTAAATAAATGCACAATTTATTTACATATAAACAAAACCAGCATACTACTCGTTGCTGTTGTAAAAGGTGACAGAGTTGGGAAGGAAGGAAGAAAGAGATGGAATGTTGGTCATGGCTGTCGGCTGATGTTTTGTGAAGACAGCAGCGGCGAAAGGATGAAAGTTGAAAAGTATCGAGTTCAGTCTCAGTCTGTCTGCGGCGTTCTTGACCAGCCTCTGAGTGTCGACATCTCAGCCGGGTCTCTCTCCCTCTCTCCTCTGCGGCGTCCAATCACGGAATTTATATCTGTCGTATCGGCTCCAAATCACAGCCTGTGTCTTTTAGCGGGAGTTATTTCTACTGGTCAATATATAAAGTTCATTTTATCATTTAATACCGAAAATATGCGTCGAACCATGATGCGCAGAGACGCGTTTTAGCATCCTGCCCTGGGTCGTCGAGCAGTCAACATCCGTTTTAGTGTAAGAGACACGACACATAATTCCCCCAACTAGAACGGAGCCTCTACTGAATGTTATGCGCATAAACTGGGTAACTGGTTTCAGACATCATTTCCAAACTAGACTCTCACAGAGCGGGCAGATGTGACAGGATCCTATCTGTCGCCCTAAAGAAATGTACCCCGAAGCTAGCTCCAGCACTTTCCAAAATCTACAACAATTGCCTTGTTACTTCCCGCTTCCCATTTGTTGGAAGTCCTCCACTGTAGTTCCTGTTTTTAAGAATTCTGGAGAACCCTTTGACCCCTCAAATTATCGCCCTATTTGTCTCTTACTGCTTTTTTGGCAAAGTATTTGAGGCTCTAATCAATGCTGAAGTGGTTAAGCATCTTACTTTTCACGACCTTAGCTTGGACAAACAATGTGGGTTTCGTTTCGTCAGGTCTACGACTGATGTGTTAACGGCCATCACTAAATTTATATATCAAGCCCTGTATAAGAAAGGCGTTCAAAAGGGTTTGGCATGCTGGCCTTCTAAGCAAGCTCCAGGGCTATGATGTTACAGGACGAATGTTTGATTTAACCCAGTCTTTCCTATCAAATCGTTAAATGAAGGTCGTTTTCAATGGACTCGATTCCAGATCCTTTCACACGAACACGGATATCCCCCGCAAGGCTATATCCTGTGCCATACACTATTTTTTATCTTCATCAATGATCTCCCCGATGTCATCAGTTCCCAAGCAGGTATTTATGTCGATGACGCTGCCATTTACTCCTGTCTCAATACAAAACCCGGCAGATCTGACAAAATATACCTGGCAGCTGTTCTTGAAAAGGACCTCCAATCAGTGATTAACTGAGGCAAGAAATGACTTGTAAATATTAACACCTCCAAATCAAAACTGCTTTCATTTAACTACCATAGAGAACTTTTTCTGCCTGCCATCAGCATGGCTGACGCTAGACTGCAGGAGAGCAACACAGTGCGCCTTCTTGGCCTCACGTTTTAAACTGACTTGAAGTGAAGCGACTTCATCGAATCAGTAACTACATCTACTGCAAGGAAAGTTGGGTCACTGTGTCGTAGCAGAAAACTTTTCTCGTCTGAATCCATCTTGCATATTTACAAATCTTTCATTTGTCCGTGCATTGAATACAGTTGCCATAACTGGCCTGGAGCCCCTGCTGTACATCTCGAGATTATTGATAAAATCCTAAGAAGGGTCTGTAATGTAATCGACCCTGACTTGGCATCTCCACTTCAGTCACTTTCTCACCGACGTGGCCTGGCTTCCCTCTGTCTTTTCTACAAATATTTTCATGGCAACTGCTCTGACGAGCTTTTTTCCCTGGTGCCCCGACTACATGAATTTAAGCGTGCTACTATATTAGCATCTAGGTCCCACCCTTTTACTGTTGAAATACTCCAACAGTTTCTTTTCTGGCACTTCCGACCTGTGAAACTCCCTTCCGTTTACTTGCTTCCCTGATAACTACGATCTCCAAAATTTTAAATGCAACGTCAATCACCATCTTTTGACTTTTTTGAATTCCCTTCATCTTTTGTCCTTTCCTCAATCCTCTCTATTCTCAGTCTTCTCTTTCATTGAAACGATCAATATATATATATATATATATATATATATATATATATATATATATATATATATATATATATAGATCTTTCATTGAAACGATCAATATATATATATATATATATATATATATATATATATATATATATATATATATATATATATAGGGTATATATATATATTGATAAAGGGTCTCCCCTTTTCACACAGATGAACTCGCCCGAGGTATACATATACTACTACCAGTGAATACCCGGAGTCTTTATCAGAGTAGTATTAGAGGAGGGTAGTACAAGAGTCACCGTCACGAGCACGTAGACTCAGTAAGGAGTCATACCGCGATACTTCAATACCAAGACTGTATATATATTAGTGTTACTAACCCGCATTCCTAGATCTACTAACCCGTATTGCCAGTTTGTATTATTACGTTAATACATTTATTTTCCTTATCCATTCCTGGCGTTTGTTATTCATTGATATCGGATTCATCTCGGAATCCACAACATATACAATTAGAAAAAAGAACAATAATAACAAAGCAAGAGTTAATAATAATAAATGTATCTGCCAAAACAATACGCTCTGTTCTTTTAAACGGCCAATGTTTGACTAAAAATATTGTATATCGACATAGCATACAATCTGATGAAAACCTTTTGGGGAATTCGTTTAAATAATCACAAGCTAAGTTTAAGTAACGATAAATACAAAAACAACACTGTTCTCTATAAATAGCACTTGCAATTAAAGGCTAGTGACAATAGATACGTAATTACGTGGGACATAATAGCAAGAATCAAATTTTACAATGATAAAGGTCAATGATGTAGCTTAGGGATCAGCAATCCCCGGCCATATTTTGGTCAGCGAAGGATTTTTTTTCTCAAGCCCGCTAGCTTAATACCTGGACACTAATTATTTAATTAATTTGTCGGGAAGGTGACAGAAAAAATATCAATTGGTGTTAATTGACTTATTATACGACGCAATTTTTAAATCAAAATTTCATTCCGAATCCACTGCTGACTTCTACAAGAAATATGTTTTGTCAAGTGGAAAATATAAGAGCCTATTGAATAATGCGAAAATTATTATTATATCATTATTTGTAAAGACATATGCTTGTGAACAACGAAAATGAAATATATTAAAAGTCATTTAAGTCACCACCCAGATGTCATTGATAAATATTTCACCTGGCGTGAAGAATTTATCGAACAATAAGCAGAAACAAGTGTCTCATTAAATATTTCCCCCTTTCTAACAATATTTCATTTGTAGTAAGGAATTTGACTTTTTTGTTGATTGTGTTAGTTGTTATCCTCTTAT
This sequence comes from Acanthosepion esculentum, assembly GCA_964036315.1. Lineage (NCBI taxonomy): Eukaryota > Metazoa > Mollusca > Cephalopoda > Sepiida > Sepiidae > Acanthosepion > Acanthosepion esculentum. Next base: position 7,507,002 of record OZ038501.1, on the reverse strand, counting down.
TCTTGCAGTAAAATAACGAACTTTGTTTAAATAATATAACATTAAATTCGTTGTTTCTTCTTTAAACCTCCAGACCAAGGCAGCCTTCTGGACGGAGTGCTCTGAGGTCGAGGCAATTTGTGATAATATATATGATATTATGGCCCTCCTTCAAGATACTGCATAGCTTTCTGTCCTGTCGCTCCAAAAGGTTGCCGATCCCTGATGTAACTTATACCTTGTAGAAAAATTAACTATTTAAAAAAATTAAATAACCCTAATTTATTAAACAAGAGAAATGAATTAATAAATTATATAAAAACTGTCCGAATGTTCTTTTTATCCGAGCGCTTTCGGCTATACATTTAGCCATTTTCAAGGAATATATTTTAACTGTTAAAATTAGAAATAGTTTGTTGTATCTATGTTTTATAAAATGTTTTCACTTTTTGTTTCAAAATGATGATGCTATTATATTAGTGATGTCGACAAGTATATTCCGAATAGTGTCCGGTAGATCTACATGAATATTTAAATGAGATCTAAATGAGCTATTGTCTGAAAGGTGTAGAGTTAGTCTGCGTGTCAAACATGTTGTAGTGTGGCTTATATAATTATTTACGAATTTCGATTCCTTAAAACTTCTGTTTATAAAAAACAACTAGTAAAGACTCTTGCCATCTTAATTTCTCTAGTGAATGCCCTTTTAGATATAAAATAGGTGTTATTAAAAATTTCCTCACGAGAGCGCATGAGAATTCATCCTCTCGCACGCTTTTCTTTAGAGAATTAAAAAAATGTAAAGCAAACGCTGATTAATAACGGATTTCCTAATCAAATGTTGGATTTCCACATTAGGCGTTTCTTGTCTAAGGTAACTAATCGCAACGGCGAGAATAGAAACATAAACAATAATATTAGTATTTTTATAAAAATAAGATGAACGAAAATTATAAACAGGGTGAATGCAGAATTAAGAACACTATAAAAAAATGCATAACACCAATTGACAATAGCAAAAAAATTAGATTAATTATTTATTATAAAAATTTAAAACCTTTAACCTTATACTTAAAAATAATAATTCATCTCCTAGAACAAAATGAAATAGGGCAAATATTATTTACGAATGTAAATGCCCATTAAGGAATTGTATTCCTCATCAATCAAAATTCATAAATAATTATATAGGCCACACTACAACATGTTTGACACGCAGACTAACTCTACACCTTTCTGACAATAGCTCATTTAAATATTCATGGAGACCTACCGGTCACTATTCGGAACATACTTGTCGACAACACTAATATAATAGCGTCATCTACATGCAAAAAAAAAAGGCTAAAAATAATGGAAGCCTTATTAATAAAAACAAACAAACCAACACTTAATAGTATTAACTTTGAACATGGACATAATATCTTGACCGTGTTTTGAAACAAAAAGTGAAAACATTTTATAAAACATAGATACAACAAACTATTTCTAATTTTAACAGTTAAAATATAATCCTTGAAAATGGCTAAATTTATAGCCGAAAGCGCTCGGATAAAAAGAACATTCGGACAGATTTTATATAATTTATCATCCGAAAAGAAAAAAAATTATTAGATCGCATGAGAAATTGTATAAAAAACTAAATAAAAGCACCTTTTCTATCATTTTCAATGAAATATGCATGAAAGAAGGATTGCTGCCTAAATATATATATATATATTATTATTATTGTTATTAGTAGTAGTAGTAGTAGTAGTAGTAGTAGTAGTAGTAGTAGTAGAAGTCTTATAAGTATAAGAAACTATACTCGATCGGAAAACCTTCAGTGTCTTGAATTGCAGATAATCAAACCAATACCAAAGGGAAAAAACGGTATAAAAAAAGAAAGAACCAAGAACATGTATGTTAACCGAAAATAATCGTCCAGTATGCAAGTCCAAGGTCCAAAGAAAAAAAAACGATAAGAGTACGCAAAAAAACTAAATAAAGTGCAAAAACTACCACGGTTTCACCTAAACGGATCGTCAGGGAAGGCCTGCTAACAAGGTAAGAAAGAACGGAAACTTATAGTCAATAAACAAAAAAATCATAACCACGTGACCAAAAAAACTGGGATGTTTGGGGAGAACCATTTCTTCTTAAAATTGACGAAAGAGGGAGGGGGTTAAAGAAAAACACAGACAAATAGGGATAGTAACTATTTATTCAATTGAAGTAAAAAAAATTATTATTTTTTATTTTATATTATTATTACCGTGGAGAGGTGACCTAGTCTAACAAGCAACGTTTTCTATGTCTACATTTGTTTAGTATTTCCGTTTTAGAATTTAATAAATGATCGGGTTCCCTATATAGAGCTATAGCTAATTTTTCCTCTAAACATAGTTTACAAAATTTATAACCTGCTCTATATTTAAAACATGTTTTTAATATTTCCCATTTCAGAATGGGATTTTTGTTATTGTCACGTCTAAATTTCCGTATATAGGTAGAAAGCGTAGTACTATGTTTTTTCATTATTAAAGCTACTCATATGGTTGTAATATCGTTTTTTAAACACATTTTGAGTATCCCCTATGTATACTTTAGGGTTTATATCGTTGTTGTAGTTATTTATGTCCTTATATATTTTAACTTTGTACACCACGCACTCCTGTTGACATTTTCCCTGGAGGGGGAAGGCTTTTTTGTTTCTACAATTACATCTAGAAGAAGTAGCACGTGGATTATCCCTAGTTTTTTAATTATTATATCCGTTAATTAAATTCGCTACATTTAGCATACAACTATAGCTTACTTTTACGTTGCTTTTATTAAATATTTTGTATAGTTTGCTAGTCTTTGGGAAATATTGTTCCAATAGATTGAAAAATATTTTGCCAATTTTAGTTTTTACAGATAGATTAAATGGGGGATTGAACCATAATATGTTTCTATGTCTATTCTTATGTTTATTCTGGGTTTCATTGTTATCATTTATGTTAATTCTAGCTTATCTTTGTGTCCACTTTTAGCTAGAGCTTGCTCGTAAATTTATTAGCATCGAAGATGTTTTTATTCGATGAATTGGTAGAAAGTCTATGAATAATGTCTTTAGAAATATGTTTTAGGAAATGCGCCGGGTGGTTAGATCTTAAATTTAAATATTGTGGGTCCTGGTTATCTTTTTTTATACGGGGCAACAGTGCCATCTCGTAAATCTAAGGTGATGTCCAGGTAATTGGTGACTTTAAGATTAGTTTCAATTTCTAGATTGAATCCGAATTTTTGAAGAGCCAGTGCAGCTTTTTTTCGGATTGTATCGCATTTTCTGGGATTACTTCTATCAACTATAATTAATCCATCATCGCGGTATAACCCATGGTTATTAAAATCCATGTAGTTGTTTAGATTTTTAAGCAAAAGGCATCCTACTAATTCGCACATCTCTGCTCCATCTTGGTTCTTTCTTTTTTTATACCGTTTTTTCCCTTTGGTATTGGTTCGATTATTCGCAAATCAAGACACCGAAGGTTTTCCGATCGAGTATAGTGTCTTATACTTATAAGACTTCTACTAATAATAATAATCCCGATCATTTATTAAATTCTAAAACGGAAATTCTAAACAAATGTAGACATAGAAAACGTTGGTTGTTAGACTAGGTCTCCTCTCCCCGGTAATAATAATAATAATAAAAATATAAAATAATAAAAAAAATAATAAATTTTTTTACTTCGATTGAATAAATAGTTACTACCCCTATTTGTCCGTGTTTTTCTCCCTCTTTCGTCAATTTTAAGAATAAATGGTTCTCCCCAACCCTCCCCGTTGTTTTTTTTTTTTGTTTTTTTGGTTACGTGGTTATGGTTTTTTGTTTATTGACTATAAGTTTCCGTTCTTTCTTACCTTGTTAGCCGGCCTTCCCTGACGATCCGTTGAGGTGAAACCGTGGTAGGTTTGTCTGGCTCTCTAGGTCTAACTATATATATATATATATATATATATATATATATATATATATATAGAGAGAGAGAGAGAGAGAGAGAGAGAGAGAGAGAGAGTGAAAGAGAGAGAGAGAGAGAGGGGTGAACATAAAATGAATAACGGGATATTAGCAACTATATATGCGTGTGATAACGTACATATAAAGCTGAGCAAATAAATATTTATTTAAGGCATAAACAAAACAGTGCTCAATGTAGTTAAACACAGCTATAAAGTATATATTAATAAATATCCTACAAACTAGGTAAATATATATATATATCCAGGTATGATGAGAACGAATAGAGTATACTTCCAACGTTCGTAACATTTAATTTAAAAGAGGGCTCAATACATAGTAGAGTAATATTATTTATTTTAACTTAGTTTTAATGCGTTTCTGTTAAATATTTTACTAAGACGGTTACTTTTAGGGAAATCTTTATCAATTAAATACTTTTAACAGAAACGCATTAAAACTAAGTTATAGCTTCACCAATAATCTCGAGAAGATTATAAATTTACACAATAATCAAATTTTAAACCAATTTAATAATCTGGACCATAATGCACGTCCCAAGATAAATATTATTAATGATACTAGTCAATGTAATTGTAGGAATTCAGACCAATATCCATTGCTAAACAAATATTTAACTAAATCTCTTGTTCACTCTACAATAGAGAATCCGACAGTTGAAAAATTCTATATTGGTAGTACTAAGTATTCTTTTAAGACTAGGTGGTATCAACATATCTTGTCCTTCACTAATAGTACTTATAGAAATAATACATCACTTTTTAAATATTTTTGGAGTTTAAAAGATGATAATAAAACTCCTACGGTGAAATGGATTTTTTTTTAATGGCAAGGACATGTAGATCCTTATATGAACCTTGTTTTCTGTGTTTACATGAAAAATTGGAAATCATCAGGTTCTTTGATAAGAATTCTTTATTAAATCAAAGATCTGGTAAAAAATTGTTTTGGAAATTTTTTTTAGAAGATCTTGGTAAAAATATTTACCTACTTACTTAATTTCATGAAATTTCGAGAAATTCAATTTTTAGGGCGGGGATTTTTTTATTAGTTAAAAGCAGGACTCCTTGGAGAAAGTAAATCATCATTTTTCTTCTTTTTTTTTTTTTTGTAAAACAGTTACCCCTTTCACCGAAAATCTGCTCTGAATTGTAAAATAAAAAATGCAATAAAATTATGACATTATTTAATTAGAAAAGCTTTAAATTGCTTTAATAAATAAGATTTATTAATGACACTATTGTCTTAAGAAGAAAGTTTTTTCGATGAATAAAATAATGTAAAAAGTACATTTACGAATCAAAAATTGTAAAGCTCATAACAGACGTTTATACCCAAATATTTTTTTAAAAATTTTAGTGCATAGACGTTCCCAATTTCTAACTATGGTAAGACATAAATGATATTATCCTTTAGAAGGTCACGTGATTTAAGAGTCATCTGGCACTCTGCAATTCTTTCAATTTTATTATTCAGTTCTGTTTCATCATTAACGTCTTTGCAAATGATCCCTTCAAAAATTCAAAGTAAGTTTTACTTTTTTTAATTACTATTTCACTAAATATTTTTATTTTGTGTATTTTTAGTTTGGGTCATTTTTCAATTAAGTAATTTTTTTGTTTAAGTTAGTAAACTTAAGAACCAAGAGACGAAACCCAAATTTCGTAAAGCATCTTGAAACGTAAATAAAAGTCAATAAAATATTAAACAGTTGCTGAAAATATGTTAATTTGTAAACATTATTAAGTAGTTAAACCACACCCCAAAAATGTGTTCACTTAGATTTCGTAAATATATGCCAATTCTGGTCATCCATACTAGCTGTCATCCCCTCAGAGCTTATCGATACGTCAATAAAGATGAAAGAAAAACATGACCCGTCGTTAAAAAATGCTTGTATATTACTTTTTTATGATATAAGTAATATTTATTTCAAATCATATTAATTTAAGTTTAAATTTGCTAATTTTACTCAAGTAACGTGTCACAAATATATATTTTATTTTTTGAAGATTTTTAAAACAGATAATTTTGTTTTGTTTACAAATTTCTTAAAATTAAGAAAATGGCTGCTTTTAATAAATTTTTCTGAAGTCGGCAAAAATATTGAAACTCTCATTTATATAATTTCTATTTGAAATACACCAAAAAATTTTACATACTGGAAATAGTAAATTTAATCATTTAGCTTTCAATTAAAGCTAAAATGAAATCTTTAAGAATGCTTTTTTATTTTTAAAAATTCATTTTAAACCTAATTATCGAAAATTCAATGGGGGTACCTAATCTTATATGGATTATATTTATTTAACGCTTGCATATTATTTACCAAATAATTCTATATATTTAGCTTATTTACTAGTTTCTTAAAGAGGCTTCTTATTTATCAACTACAAAAAATTATGTCGGAAATCCACAAAGCTTATAACTAGTTGGGCATTCGGTTAAATTACTGATTTTATTTCCTATGAAAGCTGACTGTCTGGCATGTGTACATTTATTGTAACCATTTGTATCAGATTTTAAGTTAATGTCTATCTGCTGTCAGCTGCCAAATCTTGGCCATGACGCATTCCTAAGATAATTTCTAATTTTTTTCTTTTTCGCTTAGTTTGCATTTAACGTAGGTCATATTCAATTGGTTGATCAGGGTAAAGCGCTCAAGCTATTTTTTTTCAAAAAATGAGGATGTATTTTGCTTTTGAAATTAAATTAATCGTTCATTCGCCATTAATTTACAATCGCTTGAGTAAACATATCTTTATGTGTTGAAATACAACTGCAAATGTTTTTTGTTGTAATATCCTAATATATATATATATATATATATATATATATATATATATATATATATATATATATATATATATATATATAATTTAATTAATGCTAACCAATTGCAAAAAGAAACATCTACCTGTAATTGCAGAGCGAAATCTTATTGTCCAGTAGGATGAATCTGCATGACAAAAAAGTGGTATGTGAAGCCACAATTTCCCCCAAGGAAAATGTAAAACAAAATATGATATATATAGGAATATCTGCGGGAAATTGGAAACAGCGTTTTTACAACCATCGCCATTCCTTCACAAATGAATCCCAAAGACACCAAACAGCACTATCGAAACACTATTGGGATTTAATGGGAAACGGCTTCACCCCACAAGTGAAATGGAAAATCATCTCTAGGGCTCGAACTCCAAGAAATTTCAGAGACCGATGTGACCTATGCATTAAAGAGAAGATCCTAATAATAAGGCATAAAGATCCTGATGAGTTACTAAATCAACACAATGAGATGATCTTTAAAATGCAGACATAAAAATCATCTCAATATAACTCACTACAATTTTTAAAAATCACTATCAGCTATAATCTAATATATATGAGGTTGTATATGGGCATAAGTACATTGATATACATTCTTACCGTTAGGCTATGATTTATAGGTTTCCATATGATATTTGCAGACGTATACTTATGTTGGTATATATATGTGTAGATGTTTATATACGATGGTAAATATTTGAGTGTATTTAGATGTGATGCTTGTATGCACACATGTGTGCGGTTACATATATATTTGTATAAAAATATGTATATGGGCTTGTAGATTGATATGTGGATATATGTATATATGGATATACATCTGTATATGTATATGTGGATACGTGTATAAATATGTATGTATGTGTGTGTATTTGTAAAGTTAGGTAGGTATATGTATATATATCGATTCATGTCTATGAGGTTGCATATATATTTGTATATGTATATGTGTATATATATATATATTTACGGAATTATATATGTGGTGTATATGAATATATGTATAAGATATAGTGGTATACATATATATGAATATATACGTGCATGTTTGTATAAATGGAGATTTAATGTAAAGACAGAAATTTCTTTATTACCTTCTAATTCTTGTATTATCTTCTAATCTTACTTCATCTTGAAATAATTTCTAATTAGACTTGAAAAATTAGAAATCTTACTCGGCTGGAGATAATTTCAATTTAAATTGATCAATTAGATTTAAATTAAAAAAATATTACTCTTTAACCATTATTCACAATATTAAAAATATTTTCCTTTTTTTAAAAATTTAAATATGTTTAAAGATGGATGCGTGTGGAAATATGTATATATATGTGAATATTTGTGTATATATGTGCGTGCATACCGATGTGTATCGATACATGTGTATGTGGTTATATATGTAATTGTACATGTATATGAATATATATGTGTATTTACGTAAATATCTATGTGATGTGTGTATGTAAAAACAGTAAATTCTTTTATTATTACCTTCAAATCTTATTTCATTTTCATTTGAAACTTAAACTTTAATTAAGAAATATTACTCATCTAAAAATAGCTTCAGATTAAATTGATGAATTTAGACTCTAACTAAAAAAGATTTTACCTTAACCGTCATTCACTATATTAAAATATTACTTTTAGTAACTTTTTATTTTTATTTTTATATTTGTTTATTAATATAATATTCAGTTTATATTAAATCCCTAATTTATTTGTGGAGAAGTTAAATATTTAAATTGCTATCAAGCATTAAATCTAGCTTATTTGTGGAGTAATTAAACATTTAAATTACTATCAAACGTTAAAATCTGTGTTTTTCTAAATTGCCCAAACATCAAGCTATACCACCCACCTTCCTTCAAAACCCCCTACGCCCATCTCTTATTTCTTATCTCTTTACTTCCCCCCGTTTTCTTTTTTCTTTTTTTCCATATCATTTCCGGTGAGTTGACCGATTAAATAGGTCAATGGCCGATCCTTACCCGCTTTTCCTCAATATTTAATAAAATAATAATAAATTTTAAAACTCTCCCTTCCCTCTCTAATTTCGACCATGTCTCTCATACTATCCATCACCACCCTCTATGTCACCTTATATAAGCTTAATACTGCCCTTCAAAAGTGTAAATTTTAAATGTGTTAAGTGTGAAGATCCAGAGAAAAATAAAGTCTCTAGTGAAATAAATAATAACAATTGAACCTTAAAGTGGTTTGTTTTTCTTTAAATTAAATTATTCGCTCTGACTTAACATTGAGCTCTCCGGATTTCACCCTCCTTGGGATTATCCATACGGATTACCAAGATTTTCTTTACTTATATATATATATGTATATATATATATGTGTGTGTTTGTGTGTGTGTGTGTGTGTGTGTGTGTGTGTGTGTGTGTGTGTGTACCTCCATGAGGTCGCTAAAAAAGAGCATAGCCTTAAACTAGATGAAAATAATTTTTATTGTTTAAATGTTTATGTTATTATTAAGAGGAAAGATCAAAGTATTTTGAATATATTTTTTATATATTTTAATCGTTCTTAGCCCGTCCGAAATTTTTGTTAAAAAATGTTTTGATTTGTTTTTTTGAGTTAGCAAAATTGACAGAAAATCGATCATGTTAACCATTTTTTCCATTTTATAAACGAAATGAAATTCTCCGTTTGAAATTCTTTTAAAAAATCAATTCTATTTTTTCAAAATTTATTTTAAGAAAATTAGAGATTATAAAGTTTATTTTAAGTATTTTGAAACAAACTTTACTTACTTTCTGCGCCGAAAAAATGTAGTTTAAAAATAAGACAAAGCAGATCTTAACATTTGGTTTCACTTGACAAGTGATGAGTGTTGATTTCATCTCGTATTGACATCTTACTTAAGGGAAAGTTACTGTACTGAAGGACAGAAGTGACATAATTATTTTGTTTTAAGTGAGCCAACTTATTTAATTCGTTATTTTTAAGGAAAACTTTCAGCGATCTAATTCCTTCTTTTTTTTTGTACTTAGCTTTCAACTTTACGTTTACGATGCTTTATGGTAAATATTTAAAAAATTAAAATAAGACTGTTGAGAGTGAGATAAAATTATAATATTATCTAATTAATTTATAGGTACCTTTCTTATAAAATTTTATCATAGGTGTACATAAAATACTATAATTTTATATACATTTATTACATTTTACTGTGTTATTTGTATTTCCATTCATTTTATTATTAATTTTGATATTTCATTTATGGAAAAATGCCATAACTGAGATAATATAAAAATAAGATCGTATAAATTTCATAAGATAGGCACCTAATACTTGTAGGTACCATTCTCAGTTGAAATTAAAAAATCAAATTAACTTCTCCACGCGTGTTTCGCACGAACAATTTGCAAAAATAAAGGCCGTAACAGAGGGGGACAACGCTTAACTCAAATAACGTGACGTTTTATTGATTTCATGTAGGATCTTCCGTACATTTGAATTACAGCCGTTTTATGGACACAAAGCCATACAAAATTGGATCTTTAATACACTGGTGGTCCGTTGATTGTAATAAGCTTTACAATTTATAATCTGTAAAGATAGGTCTACTTAATAACACCATTGACCAAACTGTACACCATTTTCACTAATTTTAGAATATTTAACAATTTTAATGTAAAAATAATAAAATGATTTAAGAAATAAATAATTGTTTTAAAAATTCATTTTTCATTGAAAAAGTTTTTTGCTTTCAGACAATATTATCCACATTCATAAAAACAACTAAAAGTAACTAAAAGCATTTGAAATTAAATGGTATCTTTGTTTTATTGAGTTTTGTATGCTACAATTCAGAGCTGATTTTATATATATATATATATATATATATATATATATATATATATATATATATGTATGCATGCGTATGTATATGGAGCGAGAGAAAAAGAAAGTAAGAAAGATAGATAGATAGATAGATAGATAGACAGAAATTCGAGAGATAAAAACAAGAATAATAATAATGATAATAAAAATAATAATATTAATTGTATATTATTATGCCTTTAGACCAAATAGAATCATAATGAGAAAAGATGTTAAAAATAGAAATTTTCTTACACGCCACTGTTTTTTCTCAACGAGAAATATAACGAAGTTGATCTTTTGGAGGATTTTTTTTTTGCGCGTATACTATTGATGAATCTCTAGTAGTTTTCTGCTAGTTGTTCGCCAAGATGAGGGTTGTGGACGGTTTGTAGATGACTTTTTGTGGTAACTGTATTTACTGAGTGGGCTTAAATTCCCATTTAAACTTAGAATATATATATATATATATATATATATATATATATATATATATATATATATATATATAGATATATATATATATATATATATATATATATATATAGAGAGAGAGAGAGAGAGAGAGATAATTGAATAATAAATACAACTACAAACGTACAGGTGACGCGTTTCGTTCCGAGAAAGAAATTCAGAATAATAACGTTTTTCCTGATGAAATCAGTTTTATATATAAAAGGGAGCAAACGCAGAGAAAATACGACAAAACGTCAGTTAGCGCTCAGATAGAGAGACTCTCAGCTTTAAATTTTCACATCCGGGTGATTAAACTCATTAAACTTATCATCAATTTTGTTTTTGATTTTCTTACTATTGTTTTTTTTTCTTTTTTTTTTTTTTGCTGTTTCTGATTTGTTTTTTATTATTTTACGTTGCATCAGCCGTAGTCCTGTGAGAAAAGAAGATATGTTGCATGTTACTGCAATTACTATTTACCGTAGACGATTTCGAAATCAGTGCACTTTCAATACATTCACGCTTTGATAAATTACATTCTCCTAATCAAAACTGCATTCTTTAAGTTAGTATTATGGACAGAACTTTTATGATGAACGACTATTGCAGTGAGTACATTATTTTGCATTTTTGTCATAGATCTGGAAAAATGATAAATACATTTTTATATATCAAGAATTTTTTTTTTTAGTTCGATGAAGTTCTAAAGGACGAAACGCGTCACACATAAACTATTTTTCCACTTTGCCGTAGTTTTTTCCTCTAATCGTTCATAGATCGATATGAACGTACTGAGATAGATAGATAGATAGATAGATAGATAGATAGATAGATAGATAGCTATGAACAGTGGCATAGATATTTAAATAGATACTTAAAAATAGGCACCTCCACGAAATCGCTAAAAAAACAGCATATCGTGATAAAAACATGCTCCAATCCAAACATAATGAAAACATAATTTTATCGTCAAAATCGTTATGTTTTTTATTAAGAGGAAGGATCAAAGTATTTTTCAATATTTAATTAAATTTTTTGCTTCTTTTTAGAACATTCGAAACTTGCTTTTTTGCTTCGGCAGTTGTACTAACTTTTAGCATAGCAAATTTTTGCCTCTTTTTTGTAGTGACAGACACTTTAATTTGGAAATTCTTGCAAAAATCGAATAATTATCGGATTTTAATTAAATTTTCAGGACTTATTCACAAACGAATGAAGTTATTTTGGAAATATTTTTATTAGAAAATCTTTTACTAGAAAATGCTTTATATTTGTTAATTTTCCTCAAATAACGTTTCAGAAATACATATTTTATTTTTGCGAAATTTTTTAAAACCGAGAATTAAATTTTGTTTACAACTGTGTCAAATTTTATCGATTTTACTGGAAAAAACCGATACCGATCAGTATAATTTCTGTTTGAAATACGCTACAGAGTATTTTTCTTACTGGAAACAGTAAATTTTAAATTCTTTAGCTTTCAATTAAAGCTAAAATGAAAGGTTCAAGAAAGCATTTTCATTTTTTTAAAATCATTTTAAACCTTACGTCTACCGAATTAGTGGATAATAATAATAATAATTGCGCTGTGCTGACAGGTACTGTCAGCACAGCGCAATTATTATTATTATTATTATTATTATTATTATTATTATTATTATTATTATTATTATTATTATTCAATGACATCTTTCTCTTGTCTCCGGCTCGACGAATCTTAGAGAAATATTGATTTACTATCAGATTCAATGAGTGCTAAATCTTCCCGTCTATCATTTCCACGGATTGTAAGATTTGCTGGTTAATGCTAGAGAGATAATAAGTCTTTAGTATTAAGAAAGGGTGTGAGAGTGAAAAGGTCTTCAAACAAATTCTTTATAAGTATCTGTGTGTGTGTGTGTGTGTGTGTGTGTGTGTGTGTGTGTGTGTGTGTGTGTGTGTGTGTGTGTGTGCTCGCGCGCGCGTAAGGTGTGAAAAGAGAAAGCCGATATGCATTCGTCATCTGATGTAGAGGAGGCGACTGCCCGCAACATACGCTCTTCTTTGCTATGTTGTCTACAGCGAAAAAAAGAAAAAAAAAAGTGAAGAGAGATAGAAGGGAACGCTCACTGGCCGCCCAAAGTACAAATACGTCCACCTGTAATAAAAATGGTGCAAGGCGGAGGCAGGGGAAGAAAGAAATATATTTTAAAAAAATGTAGCCAAAAAAAAAAAAAAGGATAAACAAGAAAGAGAGATATAAGGAAAAATGTGGTAAAAAATTAACGAGAAAAAAAGTGACATAAAATATGAGACAGCAAGCGCAAAAAAAGAAAATGAGAGACAAGAAACAAATGAGGAAAAAGGGAAGAGAAAAGCAAAAGAAAAGAAAAAGAAAGAAAGAAAGAAAGAAAGAATATAGTAAAGATAAAATAGTTCCGTTGTTTCATTGTTTTCAAAAACAATCTATAATACTGGATCTAGATATCGTGCTAAACATTAAAAAAAAAAACTCAGTAAAGAAAAAGGAGTTCTTTAGTAGGGATCGAACTGCGTAACTCATAGTAGTAAAGGCTACTGTTTGATAGAGTGCGTTTCACCGCTCAGCCACAGAGGACGACGCAGCAAACGCGGTTCTATTTTCCCTTTTTCAAGAAGCACATCCTGTTAACCCAGTTTATTTTCACGAACCCTTCGTATCTGCTCACTTTCGTATGCGAAACGTAAACTAGGGAAAACAGAACCTTTCTTGTTGCGCGGTCGTACGCGGCCGAAAGTATGAGGATCGACTCACTACGCAATTTTAATTGATCTAGCAAGACAATTTTCTAAACATTACACCACATTGACTTGGCCAAAATATAGCTATTTACTAAGCGTAGCTTAGATGTGGCACAAGGCCGAAAGTATGGAGCACCCAGTGAAGATTACTCAGTCGTAATTAATTTCGAGAGACAATTTTCCAGAGTTTCGTAGACGAATCTTTTTTGTAAGCGTTCGGTCCACTCGTCAGGAAGTATCAGCAATTGTCTACCGATGTTCTCATATTCGTTAATTTTATATTAAGTTGAAAAAAAATGGGCTTTTCATTTGTGTGTATACGCGCGCGCGTGTGTGTGTAGGCTCGTGTATATGTACACACACATACACACACACACACACACACACTCACTTTGTTCCTAGGCACTATTAGCACAACACACATCAAACACTCGGGTGACTTACACCAAAGGATATATATATATATATATATATATATATATATATATATAATTATAATATTTTTTTTTGTTTTAAAAATAGTATTCCTTCGCTACATAAGAGTTCTCATGTTTCAAAAGCGAGAGCCGAGACCCCTAATATAATTTTTTGAAATTATGTTGAATTAAGGTGTCTGGTCACGCTTCCTCGTCAAGCGAGAATTTGGGAATAAGCTATCTTGTGGTTAGCGCGTGTTTATAAGTATGGTCTCTTGGAACATTAGTTGCTATGGAAACGGCTAGGGTCGACCATGTTGGTTAGGTGGTCTAAGAGTTAAGAATTCATTTTTATCTACAGACCAGTCCCCTTCGAAAAGTTTATGTCAGGTTACATTGGGGTGCCTATTTCAAGACTGATAGTAGGAGTGGACGCCTAGCTGATTAAAAGGCATTTTTATGGCTTTGCCGCAGGTATTTGAGTATCGAGAAGATTGTGTTTCATTATTATCTGTCTATTAATCTGTTTATTTATTTGTTTATTCACCAGCCAAATTAAAAAAAACGACTCGGATTAAAACTCTGGATGAATACCAAAGAAGTCATCAACTGGTTTACCAACATCGACAATAAGCCTGATTGCACCCTAATTCAGTTCGATATTGTGGATTACTACCTGTCTATATCGAAGGACCTCTTCACAACTGCCCTGGAGTTTGCTACAGTATATTCTGACTTAACTAAGGAAGAAACAAACATAATCCTCAGTGCCAAGAAATCTGTCCTCATCCATAATGGGGAGCAGTGGATTAAAAACACTACTGATAATTTTGACATCACCATGGGATCTCTGGACTCTGCAGAATCTTCGGACCTTGTCGGTCTATTTATACTGTACAACCTAACCGCGCACAGTGAATTAGACATTAAGGACATCGGGCTATACCGAGACGACGGGCTCATGGTAGTGAGGAGCTCCACAAATTTTAAAACAGATAAGATTAGAAAGATAATTTATAGTGAATTCGGAAAATTAGATCTAAAAACTATAGTAAACACTAAATTAAAAAGGGTAAATTTCCTCGACGTAACTCTAGACTTAATAAACAAAAATGACACACCCTACAGAAAACCTAACATTAACCCCTTGTATGTACACCCTAAGTCAAACCACCCTTCATCTATAATTAAGCATATACCCACATCAATAGAGAAAAGAATAAGCATGAACTCCGCAAATAAGGAAATATTCCAAACACATAGTAAGTTTTATAACACAGCCCTGAAAAATAGCGGATACAAAAGCGCTGACATAAGCTATATAAACAATAGTACCAATAGTAAGAAAAACAGGAAAAGAAAGATCATATGGTATACCCCTCCGTTCAACCAAATGGTCAGTACTAAACTTGGGCATAAGTTCCTAGCTTTAATTGGTAAACACTTCCCCACAAATAGCAAACTGAGCGAAAAATAAAAACACCTTAAAGTTAAGTTACAGCTGCACTGAAAACCTAGAAAGAATCATAAAAAAGCATAATAATAAAATCCTAGAAAAACACGCATGCCAAAACAGTGTCAATAAAACTCCTAAACTGCAATTAGACAAAAATAATGAAAAATTATGTGATTGTAGAAACCCTAATGACTGCCCGTTAGAAAACAAATGCCTCACTAAATCCGTGGTATACCAATGCACCATCTCACCCATTGAGAGTCCTAACACTGACAGGATATACATTGGGTCAACGAAAAATAAATTTAAAATTAGATGGAGACAACACAAGAGCTCCTTCAACAATATCCAAAATAGAAATCTGACATCTCTATCCCAAAACTACTGGCATTTAAAAGAAACGAACAAAACACCGAAAGTAAAATGGAAAATAATAAATAGAACAAGAACTTGTAAAAAAACCTGGGACGACCCATGCCCTTTATGCCTACATGAAAAACTGCACATCATTAAGTTTCTAAATAATGAAAAGTTATTAAACCATAGACAGGAGTTAACGGTTCTTTGCCGACATCAACAAATTTTCGCATTAAATAATTAATAAAAAGTTATAAACAAATAAATTCTATAGTTTAATAAAAGCCTTAAAAGCTCAGCCCAATCATTAAATAGAAAAACCCTTTGTGGAGTCGCGGAAAAAAAGAAGAAGAAAAACGCCATTTGAATAAACAAATAAATAAACAGATTAATAGACAGATAATAATGAAACACAATCTTCTCGATACTCAACGACCTGCGGCAAAGCCATAAAAATGCCTTTTAATCAGCTAGGCGTCCACTCCTACTATCAGTCTTGAAATAGGCACCCCAATGTAACCTGACATAAACTTTTCGAAGGGGACTGGTCTGTAGATAAAAATGAATTCTTAACTCTTAGACCACCTAACCAACATGGTCGACCCTAGCCGTTTCCATAGCAACTAATGTTCCAAGAGACCATACTTATAAACACGCGCTAACCACAAGATAGCTTATTCCCAAATTCTCGCTTGACGAGGAAGCGTGACCAGACACCTTAATTCAACATAATTTCAAAAAATTATATTAGGGGTCTCGGCTCTCGCTTTTGAAACATGAGAACTCTTATGTAGCGAAGGAATCATATTTTTAAAACAAAAAAAAATATTATAATATAAGCTCTACTTCTGTATGGAGCACTGTCTTTTTGAAAATAAAAGCAAAAATACTAAGGAACTCCGGATTATTTACCTAACGTGTTCTTTCCTATTTTTCTGCATACCTGCACACACACACACACACACACACACACACACACACATATATATATATATATATATATATAAAGAGAGAGAGGGAGAGAATTAATAATTTTTTTAAAGCAATTCCCCCCAAGCAACGGGTTACAGAGGATTGAGAACCAGAGTAAAGAGGCGTGTTTGAGGAAAGGATACAGAGAAGGACGGGGAACAAACTCAAGGTGTCAGATGTCGATTGACATTACACTTGAATATTTGAAGATTATAGTCATCGGGGAAGCGAGTAAGGGGAGAGTGTTCCGCAGACGGGAAGTGCGAGAGAAGAAGTTGTTTGAGAAGAGGAGACGGTTACATTTAACCGTTTCGACGGAGAAAGGGTGGGATCGAGATGCAGCTCGCTTAAGTAAAAGGTTTGTCATTTAGCTGATTGATGTTAACTTCAGCAACCCGACTCCAGAGTTTCGTAGACGGACCCTCCAGGATTTACTCCGTCCACTTTTCAGTGTGTGTGTGTGTGTGGGGGGGGATCAGCAATTGACTGCTTATACTTCTCAATATTTCTTTTTTATATGCGCTTTTCACGAGTGCAAGTTTTTTCTTTTATATGCGTGTGTATGTTGTAAAGGAATAACAAATACAAACAGAAAAGAGCCGTTACACGTATTTTCAGCGGTGACAATGAGTTCTTCCCTCATCGTATTCTCAATAAAGAAATCTTTGTGACAGATTTTGGCAGGCTGCAAGACATCTTTACACTCTTCTTATCAAACCCAAATAAAGAAGAAAGAAAAACTCATATTAAACGCAGGGAAAAAAACACTTGTTTTTTTTTGCAATTTACGCTCACGTTTCCTTCGTCGCTAAAGGCTTCACTGTATTTAGAATGAAAGCTATAATAATATAGATATATGAGAAAGACAGACGAAAAGGGTAAATTAAAAAAAAAAAGAATAATAAAAAAGCAAACAAATTTTATGTAGGTAAAACCACGCGGGGATGGTGGAAGGGTCACGAATCTATGGTTCTCCCCCCACTCTACTACATCTCAATTTTTGTAAGGTAATATTCATATAAAATACAGTGTAACCTGGATATAAGAGACCCGGATATAAGAGAAACCCGGATATAAGAGAGATTTTTTATCTGGTCCTAAATTAGAGCCTGTGTTAATAAAACAAAATAGACCAAAACCGGATATAAGAGAAACCCGGATATAAGATACTTTTTCTCCAGTCCTGACAACTCTCTTATATCCGGGTTACACTGTACAAATTTTATTGTAACCTAATTATGTACAATAATGGATCATATGAAATATAGGTGAACAATTCAACTAGAAAAATTGAAAATAAATGCAATGTATCTAAATACAAATTAGAAACGTGTCTTAAATAAATCAACATTTTTTGCGACAATTTTTAACATCAACTTGGGATTTTTCTTGTTAAAATGTTAAATAATTTTAACACATTCAACATTATGAATAAAAAATAGTGATTTTATATAGTGTTTTTTCGAGACTTACCAAGAGGAAAACAGATTCACAGATATAGGCGTAAAAATAAAAAGATCTCAGAATGACATAAAAATCCACGAAAATCTTTCATCCTAAAATCTGTTATACTTAGTTTAATTTGTAACAGATATATATATGTAAGTAGAAAAAAGCAATTGCTGATGAAATAGTGAGAGTCACAGAGCACTAATTGCCCTCCCCACCAATCAGACTTCCCGCCGGTCGGAGGTTTCGTGGGATTGTACGCATAATTCACAAAAAAGTTAATCCGACTTAAAAGACAAATTTAATTACTGTAAATAAACTTTTGAGGAATCTTTAAAACATTGTTACGTTTTTTCGTCACTCATCGAAACATTGAGTAGCTACTGTATATAAAACTGTAAACAACAAATTTAAAAATCTCTTTAAAATTCAATATATGTCCTTGAGATGTAATCGAAATCCGTTAGTAAATTTAAGTATTAATTAACTTGATTTTATAAAAAATAATGCTTACTCTTTGCTTAAAACAATGAAAATAACGCTTTGTTCCCGCTCGGTGGCATATGAAGTCAAAGGACAAAATAAAATGTATGTAATTCTACACTTGTCCTAAAAATAAAACCTAAGAAAAACCTAAAGTTGACATTAAAAATTGCCGCGAAACATTGCTGATTTATTTAGAATGGAATGATGACGTGTCTCTAATTTGGATTTAAATACATAATACATTTATTTTTAATTTTTCTAGTTGAATTGTTCGCCTTTATTACATATGATTTCTTTATTGTACATAATTAGGTGACAATAAAATTTGTATTTAATATAAATACTACCTTATAAAAATTGAGATGTAGTAGAGTGGCGGACCCGTCTCATCGATTCGGGAGGGGCTGTATGATAGATTCGGTGGGGTGGGGACACGATACCATTGCACCGGCCCTGACAGAACTGGGCATTTAATTAGAGTAAACCAGGTTTGTAAACTTTCCTTTCTATGAACTATTTTGTGGATATCAGGATACGAATTATCCCACTATTTTGCGAACTCCATTTACTTGTTCTTTTCCGTTTCTTTCACCTCTTGACTGACCGGCAAGTAACACAAATACTTTTCCTGTCAGTTCAGTTCTTCCTTTTCTCCTCTATTCTTTTATTAATTGCCTGACTGTGCATGCGTATACAACAATATATTAATTTGTGCATTGTCTTATTTATTTATATCTTGGCTTGTTTTCCCAGAATCCCCAATAATCTGCAGTGCCCAAAACACCTGGCAGATACACAACTATATAATAAATGCGAATGTCAGCGCGTCACTGTGTCACACGTTTTCAACTTTACTCCTAGAGGCCGTAGCCCAACATATCAGAGCATTTTGGAATCAGGCCGACCCCGTGAGCAAATTAAAAGCATTCCGGGTCGGATCCAGACCCGCAATCATGAACTTTTCGATTAACCAACTTTTCATTACTGCGATTGTTTTCGGTCATTTTTACGTGATTTTTTGCGACGAATTTTTTGTACAATAACAATTTTTATAACTTGGAAATAAATTTGGGAATAATCGAAATTAATTGCGAAATCCAGCGAAAGTCACCCATAAATAAAAATAATTGTTTGTACGGAAAGTAAGGACCTACGTACATCAAAATGTATTTAAATTAAGTGACGGCAAAAGAAATATCGTTGAATTTTTAAAAGACAAGCTTAAATATTAATGAAATACTTAAATGCAGTGATAAGTTTTGTGTTCTTCTGTAATTTATTGTTGCCTGTCGCATTTACCTCTTACCTATTGTTTTGGCCTGTTAGGGACCAGAAAGAAAGACACGGAAAGAAGAAGGTAGGTTGAACAAGTGTATTGAAATAACAGAACATATGTACAAAACAAGAGTGTTATTAGTCAGCAGATAGAAGTGTCCGTCCGAGCTGCCAGGTTACATTGCGTCCCGACTGCCTCCTTAGGAAGTCTCGCAGGTTAGTATTTATGAAGGAGGAAGAGTTCATTCTAATGTAGACAGGTCACCATAACACCTATTGTGATGAAGGCCCAATTATGAGCACTGCGCAGGAGCTAGCTTAAATGCCGTCTGATATGGCGGCTTTTAAGTTAGTATGACATATTTACTTAAAGAGTGACACAGAGGCATTAACTAGACTGCTTTTGCGCTTTCCTGGTGAAGCTTTTCCTGTCAAAACTTCAATCGGCCAGTTAATCTTTTCATATGCTTTTTTCTATGATTCACGTGTTAACACAATCCTAGGTTTCTACGTGCATCCTGGCAACAGGCACTTCACATATGACAGTTTGGATAAGTTTATTATTATTATTTTTATGTCGCATGTGTAACAATATGATTTCTCACACATCTTTAGAAAATAAGGAGATAAATTCATTCCTTTTAACTCCACTCACCTATCCGAGTTTCGTGGGAATTTTATCCACCTTCGAGAAAACTTAAATGTCAGTGCTTTGAGGGATTTATGTCTACAGCTGTCTTTGAATGGGGAAACACAAAAATGTTATCAATGATTTTAGGTAGTCATAAAAGTAGTCCTTTGAAAATATGACAACCCATGTAGTTTTGGGGGTGACCCCAAGCCTTCCGAAACACATGTGGATGGCGGGGGATGGGATCCCAGCGATTATCCCTATAAGCAGAGAGAGGCAAGAAGTAGGGAGAGAAAGGAGGTCCAGCATTGACAGAAGCAGGTAGGTGACCAGAGAAGTTAGGAGCTGCCCAGCGGCCAGTGAGAGAAGGACCGGCAGTGAGGAATCAGGAGTCGCCGAGCCCAGGGGCCAGTGAGGAAGGGACCAGCTAAGATAGGCAGATAGCAGTTCATCCGAAGTAAAAGATAACCGGCTAAGTGAGAAATCGTATTGTTGTCAACTGCCAACCAGTGTCTTAAAAACATTTGCCATCATTATTATTATTTGTTGAAAGCGATCACGGCCAAGGAGACGAACCTGTGGTGCACATAGCGAGTTGGGTGTATATGCAAATACACTCAACCTTGGATGTCATCACAGGTGTAATGAACGACGGACGATCAGAGAACATCGTCACAAAACGTGTCACAATTTCGCCACGAAAGGCGTCATACTTGTGTGTCTTGGTCGTCACCATTTTCTCTCAAAACAAAACATAATTTTAAAGTAATGCTCCTTCAGGGAATCGATCGTAATTCTCCTAGTTTACATTTCTTTATTCTCTGCGAATTGCCATGACTTCTTTAGACAGTGGAGTAGTTTCTCGTTGACTTCTTTTGGAATTCGGATTTTCCTTTCCTTCGGGACATAGGTTATTATGGTTCTCTATAGATTTCTTTTTATTTATTATCTATGAATCGCCATGACTTCTTGAGGAAAAATGGTGTAGTGGTTTCCTGTTGTCTTCTTCAGAGTTTAGAATTCAAATTTCCATTTATTCAGAACATGAGCTATATTATGTCTTTCCACGGGTTCCTTTTTCTCTATTATCTCTGAATTGCCATGCCTTCATTAAGAAAGATAGTGCCGTGGATTCCTATTGCCTTCTTCATGGTTTTATATTCAGAATAGTTTTTTTATAGGGAAGCTGCCACCCAAGGCTAGAGAGCCCAGCCTAACCTGCTGGGAAAATGGAGTACTTTTTAAAAAAATATTATGACCTTTCACGATATATGTAATAATAACTTTCCACAAAATTATTTTCTTTTTATTACCCGTGAATTGTCAGTCCTTCTTGAGAAAGATAGTGTAGGGGCTTCCTGATACCTTCACAGTTTGGTATTCAAAGTGGTAGGTGATCATGGCTTTCCATAGATTCCTTTTATTTTATTATCTATAAATTGCAATGAATTCTTGGGAAAGATAGTGTAGGGGCTTCCTGACACCTTCACAGTTTTCCTTTTCTTCAAGACATAGGTGGTCAGGCTCTTCACAGATTCCTTTTCTTTTATTATCTATGAATTGCCATGAATTCTTTGGAAAAATAGTGTAGGGGCTTCATGGTACCATTCCAGTTTGGAATTCAGAGTGGTAGGTGATCATGGCTTTCCACAGATTCCTTTTACTTTATTATCTATAAATTGCAATGACTTCTTGAAAAAGATAGTGTAGGGGCTTCCTGGTACTTTCACAGTTTGGAATTCAGTTCTTCTTTTCTTTAGGACATAGGCGAACATGGCTCTCCACAGATTCCTTTTCCTTTATTATCTATAAATTGCCACGACTTCTTGGGAAAGATAGTAGTTTACCGTAGCAATTGTCCACAGTTTTGATTTCAGAATTTTCCTTCTTCCTAGACAATCTTCGTGATCCCAGTCTACCCTAGTCCTGAGTATGACGATAAACTACATCCGGCAGCAAGGCCTCTGATCGGGAGATTGAAAAATTTTGAAGAGCATGGAACCACCTCTTAATTGCTGTTGTTCTGGGTCTACCCTGATCCACAGTTGTACCACCTGTTAGGGTCCCAGCTATGGGCAAATGCTTAACCCCCACATTGGAACCAAAACACTATGAAAGTATTAAAATACAATTTAATAGTAAAAATACCAGTAAAAATCCATTTTTATATAAAAAGACCGATAATACGTACTCAGCTTTATATTTTATCTATAGTTGAAGCCATAAAATTGTGTTGCATTTAATGACCCATAGATATGTTGGTATGCCGCTAAACAAAGCCAAACAAACAAAACTGTCTACTCTGCTATTTAAGCCATATCTGGAGGTCATTTTACTGCCATGTCTATTCAATAGGTAGGCGATCTGTTTCTTTATTATCTGGGAATTGGCATAACTTTTTGTGAAAAGCTGTGAAGTGGTTTCCTGTTACCTTCTGCGCGGTTTTGAATTCTGATAGATTATTTGCCATCCAAAGCTAGAGATCCCATTTTACTTTGCTATTTTACTTATAGGTTAGTGTGGGGGGCGGATGAAATGGATTCCTGCCTTTCCCAAAGGTCTCAGTGCGAAAGTGAATATAGCAGACCTAGCCGGAGTTTGAACTCGCCTCGCCGATTCCACTTTCTGCATTGATCACCGTTACGCTATCCGCACGCTCATTACTCGGGATTCTTCTTTGTGCTTCGGGATGTGGGCGATCATGACTCTCCACAACTCCCTATCTTCTGTCCCTTCCACTCCCCGTTTTGCCATCCATTTACACAAGGTTGCTTTCACTGCAAGCCGTTTCTCCTCATTATGTGTTTTAGAAATTTCAACTGTTTCTTTCAATAAGTATAAGCGTCCTTTTCGTTTTTTGTTTCCATTTTCCTTAAAACTTCCTCGTCGTTCACATGTTCAATCCATGGCATTCTCAGCATCTTTCTGTAGAACCACATCTTTGTTGCCTCAAGTATTTTCTTAATCTCTGATTGATTTGTTTTCTACGGCTTATAAACCCTTTGCAGGTTATTTAAAGCCAGAAAATATTTTTACATTATAAGAATTTGCGATAATAATGATTCAGTGATACAAGCCTTACTATTTAACCTATAGTTGGGGAGAGGATTAAACCATTCCAAGGGTATTGCCTTGTAAGTAAATATAACGAGCCCAACGGGTATTGGAACTAGGCTCTTCGATTAACAATTCCGATCCCTTATCCATTACACCACCCGCACATCTAAGCTGGCAGCACCTGGTATTCCCAAGTAGTTACCCATCTAGGTACTGACCAGGCTCGACATTGCTTAACTTCGGTGATCGTACGGGAACCAAAGTTTCAAAGTCATATGGCTGTAATCTTCATCTGTAAAGCGGATTGATAAGCACTAAATACAGAACATTGAAAAACGGTTTTCGACCGTATTCAATCTCCAGTTTCTAAAGAAAGGTTCTGGGGACTTTTGCACACAATTTATATACGTTAAAAAAATAGTGCAGGTGGCTCTTATTTAGTTGAGGTAGCCTTTTCTGACATTCAAGTCCTGGCCGACCAGATGGGTTAACAACAGTAACACTAACACATGCAGTCATTTTAGCCTCTGTTTGAGAAGTTTAGATAAACTTCTTTCTTTCTTTGTTATTATTATTTCTTCTTCCTTCCCTTCGCTACGGCTAAAAATAAGCCAATTAGTGACGAATAAAAAAAAATATGGTGAGTATCTTCAGCATGAGTCATTTATTAACATGTACTGACTACTAAATGAATGCTTACTTTGGCCTGAACAGAACTAGTAACAGAGTAACTGAAAGAAGGTGGTCGCCGGCAGATGGAAACAAAAGAAAGAGAGTTGAAGAGAAAGTGACCAAATGAAGATGAACAGAAATTTCCTTTCTGTTTTTTTTTTCTAAAGAAAATGAAGAGAAAAAAGACACGAGACATTATATGAGTATCATAACGATTTACAAATGTTGTCGATAATCGTATATTTTTGTTTTTTTTTTCTTGCGGAAGGCAACATGAAACTACATCCCCGCAGCACTTGAGCGCATTTAAAAAGATCTTTTTTAATAGCTTAGTAACGTTTCTGTTTTTAATCTGATTGTTGTTGCTTTTGCAACGGTTTATGTGATTGTTACTAGTTAGTAACCGTGAAAAAAGAAAAAAACAAAACAGGAATGAATTTCATTTAAAATGAATTTATAGGACATGTCATCTCTTGCTAGAGCGTATTTTATTTAATATGGAGATAATGTCGAGTTCATAGGTAATTATTAGTCGGATTTATAATTTATACTTCAGTTTGTAGGTAAACACTAGTCAGGGCACTTCGACGTGGTAATGGTTAGCAAGCTTCTCGTTAGATCAATTTACGACTGAGTATTTCGATCCTCACTGAGTGCTCCATATTTTCGGCCTTGTGCCACAGCTAAGCTACGCTTAGTAAATCATTAGGGCACTTCGGCATGATATTGATTAGCAAGCAAACGAGTTCATAGGTAAATATTAGTCGGGCTTATACTTGTTGAGTAAACTTGAACAGAGATCGGGGCACTCCAACGTGGTGTAATGATGCTTAGCAAGCTTAATTGAGCCGAGTAGTGAGTTCGATCTTCACTGAGTGCTTTCGGCCTTGTGCCACACCTAAGCTACGTGTAGTAAATCGATATAAGTTGATAGTACACTAGTTGTTTTTTTTTAATACTTGACTCACTGTTTACAGTAAACCTGTTGGTTTGAGACGTAACATATGACAGATACTGTTTTCAAAAATAATTTCGGAAGTGCTTTCTTTCATGTATTTATTTAATTTATTTTTTTAATGTTTTTTGCTGCTGTTCCCCCAATACAAGTCCCCAAAGCCACTCAAGGTAGAGGATTACTGACTGAGACTGCCGTCAGGGCCTAGGGGAAAAGGTGCATATTATGAATAGATATCCGTTATCCCTAGATTTGAAAAGGTTGGGATTGTACCGGTGGGGAAAGCATCCTCTCGGGAGTCTGTTCTACAAAATGACAGTACAGGGGAAATCTGAGTGGAACTTTCTCCTTACCAAAGGAATACGA
Source organism: Acanthosepion esculentum (assembly GCA_964036315.1). Lineage (NCBI taxonomy): Eukaryota > Metazoa > Mollusca > Cephalopoda > Sepiida > Sepiidae > Acanthosepion > Acanthosepion esculentum. The sequence continues at coordinate 7,481,043 of OZ038501.1, read as the reverse complement.
ATATAATGAGGACGATTTGCTGCTGGGTACTTGGCATAGCGGATCCCCGATGCAGAGGACTGATCATGTGGCCGATTGGGTTAGAACGTCCGCTTTCTGGCCATGAGACCCGGGTTCGAATCTAACTGGTGAGGTGACTTCTTGGTGTAATCGGACAGAGAAGGTGATTCTAGCATGCAGCGTCTTTGGAAAGTGACTGAAAAAAAATACCACAGTTTGAGCTAAGCCTTGTGAGTGAAATTGGGTAGACGGAACTATTTGGTTGATAGTCATGCTAGCACGAAGTCACAAGCCATCGTGACCGAGGGTTTGAGCATGCTGGTTTTGTTCATGTCAGATAATGCGTTCAGAAACTGTAACTTTGGTCTGCTCAGCATAGTTGCAGTAAAAATTACAGGTGGGCTCTGTGGATGTTGCAGAAACACAGATGTGCCTGAGCAGGCGTCCGTAACAGGGATTGGCTAGCCACCCTAGTAGAGAGGCAATCTCGGATACATGCAGCCAACCATTATTTATATGTTATTTTGTTTTTATTGTCTGGGGTATTTTTTTCATGTCTGCTCATTTTTTAGCGAATCTTTGGAGGTACCTAAACGTGTCTGAAATGCAAATTTTACTCGGAAATGGATATGCTGTGCTGCTTTTCATGCAGACAACGAGTGACCTTTCGTATGTCCTTTTTTGAATGCTACACACACCTTCACATTCTAACATGTTTACTATCTTTGGCATGGCGTATTTTTCCTCAAATGAGTCGTTGTTACAAAAAAAAAAAATAATTCTACTCAAACAAAATAGAGCTGTGCTGTATGTATTTATATCCCTGTGTTTGTCCTAAATAGTTTATCACTGGACAAAATAGTTCAGAATTTAGATCATATTTATTGTTAATGACAACATAGTAGACATAGTTGCTTTATTCTGTCAGCTATCTACTACACACTTTGAAGTATTTGCGGGGCTTCTCCACGGGTATATTCTTGGACCTACGTTGTTTCTTACGTTCAACGTTACTAATGTCATCAGTTACCAATAGGTATACAATTATTTACTCCTGCCTTAACAGTAGGCCCTACTACATAAAACCTATGAAAGAAATGGCTTGTAAATTTTAATGCCTCCAAAATGAAGCTACCATCTTTTAATCATCTGAGAGAACCCTTTTTGTCTTCCATCAGCATGGCTGATGCTAACCTCCAAGAGAGTGACTCATTAGGCTTTTTTGGTCTTGTGTTTTCCACTGTCATGAAGTGGTGTGATTATATTGAATCAACTGCTAGGAAAGTTGATTCACTGTGTCATGCCAGACATTTCTTTTTGCCAGAATCCAAAGAAGGTTCTGTAATTTTATCGGCCCTTTCCTGGCATCTCGACATTGGTCACTTTTCCACTGTCATAATCTGATTTCCCTCTGTCTTTTCTATAAATATTTTCATGACAATTGTTCTAATGAGCTTTCCTCCTTGCAACCTTGACCACATGAATTTAAGTGTACTACTAGATTGGCAATTAGGTCTCATTGTTTTATAGTTAAAATAGCTAGATGTAACCATAAGTTCCATTCTAAGTTTCTTTTCTCACACTTCTCGCTTGTGGAACTCTCTTCTGGTTTCTTGCTTCCCTGCCATCTGCAATTATAAATCTCAATGCAATGCCAATCACCATCTTCTGCCTTCCTGAATCCTGTTCTTTTATTGTCCTTTTTCTTCACTAAAATCTTTTCTCACTCCCATTTCTTACCCCATTGCATCTTAGTGGCTTCATCACCTTGCTTGGTGTGAAATGATTTAAAAAAAAAAATAGTTTCCTTCTTAAAACCTTTCCATGGATGTATTTTCTGCTTTTCTTTAGGGTAAATATAGCATTTGGCAAACTTTTAATCTCATTAACAGATTTTAAAATGTTATATATCGCTAATCTTTATCTTTAATCCTCAAGTGGAACTCGTACATACAATCAATGGCTAAAGATGCAGATAGAATGGTTGGCTCCCTGTACCACGTAAGTACCTGGCTTCTCATGCTATCGTCTACCTTTACAAGGGCCAGATCAGACTGTTGTCATATTTGGGTGGGAACTGCCCAGTTCACGCCTTCCAGTCTTGAGAGAGTTCAAAAGCGTCTCTGAGTTTGTGTGGGTAACAAATTATTTTTACACCCTCCACCTTCTCTCTCACCGGTCAGATGTGCCGAGCCTCTCATTGGTCTATTGCTGCTTCCATAGAAAGTGCTCAGATGAGCTATATTACTTAATCCCGCGAGGTCTAACCTTCACAGCTACGAACCACCATACCACTCATAGCAAAACACCTGCATTCTCTCTATATTCCATCATTGAGAAGTTCCACTCGAACAGTTTCTTTTTGCAAACCACTGCCCTGTGGAACAGACTCCCAAGAGGATGTTTCCCCGATCACTACAATCTTAACCTGTTCAAGTCTACTCAAAGATGACTGGATGCAACATGAAGAATCCCAAGAAGTATTTGCAAAAACATGCTAATCAAAACTGCAAAGATAAGTTTGTATTTCTTTTAATCAAGTTCACCTAATACAAGACACAAGAGCCACTCATGATAGAGGGTTGCTTTTGATATGATTACAAGAGGAGGTAGATGAAAGATAGATAAATGAGATTGACAAATAAAAGATTAATCATTATCTACTGACCTCAGTCTCTTCATGTCTATCTACCTATCTCAGTAACCTTGAATCTTAGTGGCTTTATTACCTTGCTTGGGGTGAAATTAAAAAAAAAAAAAAAAAGAAGCAGTACATGATATTTTTAATAAGCAACTTATCTGCAAGCAACTATATACAAATTTAACTAAATCTTAAGCAACTCCTCTATTGACAATTCTGTGGCTTATGCATGAAAAATAACTAAACAAGAAAAACTTTGAATTCAAGAAAGAGACTCACTAAATAGTTTATTTTTATACTGTATTCAAGAATTGTAAACATCAACTGCAAGAAGACAGTACTGTTACACAATATGAGTCCTCCTATATGTCAGTGAATGTCAGACAATCTCTTCACAGATGAAGAAGAGACATGAGGTAAAAGAAATGTTCTACAGAAGGATGCTGAGAATACCATGGACTGAACATGTGAGCAACAACAAAGTTTTAGAGAAAATGGAAACAAAAAGGATACTTATACTTAACATCAGAACGAGTTGAAATTTCTAGGACATATGAGTAAAGAGGACTTGGAAAATTTGACACTCACAGGACTTATCGAAGGCAAGAGTGACATAGGAGAACAATGCCTAAATGACCTGGCGAGCTTGAGTAAACAGATGGTGGAACAAGGTTGAGGAGAGATAAGAAAAAGACAAAATTTATTCAGAGCTGCAAAAGACAAGAAATTGTGGAGAGCCATGATCGCCAACATCCTGAAGGAACACAGCCTATGGAAGATTAAAGAATTCTGCTAGTCACATTGAAAAAATGTTTTTCTTTTCTAATATGATACCAAGGGATTTAAGAAATCATATTTAAGCATTGAGTACTATTTCCTGCGTTCTGCTCAAAGTCTGAAATTGCTGACAAAAAACAGAAAATATAGTCTAATGGACTTAGTATGAATTAAATGTAGAAAAATAAAACACTAATTATTTCATGTACTATAAGATCAAAATAAACATGAAACACGAGAGGAAAGGTGTTTTCATGGACGGAAATTGTGCTATTCTCCAGCCTAACTTATATTTTCATAGCAACTGCTCTGATGAGCTCCCTCTTACCCAGGTGGCCAGGATGCATGAATTTAAGTGTGCTACCTGATTAGCATCTATGTCCCACCCTTTTACAGTTGAAATAGCTAAATGCAACCTCCACTTCTACTCCAACACTTTCTTGTGGAACTCCTTTCAGTTTCCTTGCTTCTCTGATAACATCAATTGCCATCTTCTGTCATCTTGAACCCCATTCATCTTTTGACCATCCCTCAGTTCTCTTTCACTTTCTCTCCATGTAACCATCTTCATCTTAGTGGCATTAACACATTGCCTGGAGTGAAATGGTTAAAATGATCGGCTTTGAAGGAGATATATATATATTATGAAATGGACAAAGTCCGACAATTATTTTAAGACATTTTTATGTTTATACATTCTTTTTATAGATACAAATATTTAAGTAAATGCTGTTTCATAATAAACAGTATTAAACAACATTTACTGGCCTGAAAATTAATAGTTTATTATAAAACAGAGCATTTATTTAAATATTTGTATCTATAAAAAGAATGTATAAACATAAAAATATCTTAAAATATATAATTTAAACCCTCAAACTTACAACTTTAGTGCCATCTATTTTGGGAAGAGGAAAAATGAGATAAGATTAGTTTTTAGTCAGCAAAGCTTATGAGGATAGTTTTGAATGAATCCTAGCATAACGTTTCTTTTTTTTTATTTTTGTGTTTCTATTTATACTTGACCTGATATTTGTTATCTTTTTTCACTGTTACAAAGACCAGCCAGTTTATTTATATATATATATATGTATATACAAAATAGGATATAGAATCTCAACAAAGATTTGAAGAAATATGACAAATGGAAAACTGTTTCATTAAAACTAGATTTGATCATTTCTAGGCTTCATTAGATAAAAAAAAAAAAAAAAACGAAAGAAAGATGTGTGCATGCTTAATAACAAATCATTAGTGCTTTTTCTGCTAAGCTGGTATTTCTCATGATGAAAGAAAATGAACTGAAGTGACTTTTTAAAAAAGCCCTAAATATTTATTGTATCTTCTGATAATTCTTATTTCATGTCAAAAGTTATTTATATATTCTTCCAGCTTTTTTGTATTAAATCTAAGGTACTCATCTTCAGAATGGCTTGAAATCTAGTTTCAATGAAATGGCTTTCCCTATATATATATATATATATATATATATAAGTAAAAAATAGTTATGATTGGGTAGGCAGTAACAATTATGTATCAAAATTATTGTAGACGATTGAGTAGATATAATTGTGGATCTGAATACACTTACTTGTAGCTATTATATAGTTGTTGTTTGTTTGTTAAATATTATTGATTACTCAAATATTTTTTTTTTTTTTATTATTACATTTACTTGTGTGTGCATTTGTAGTTTGTTAAAATTAACATAGGAAATTTTAGCATCTTTGTGTGCCCCAAAACACTGATTTGGAAATTTTTTGCAAAAATCATATACACTATTTACATTATTCAGACGATTGTCCTCAACTTTGCTGCCATATTTATCACGTTTCATCCGTTGTACGCTCCGGCCTTCTTCAGGTGGTTGGAATACTGAACTGAAACCTTTATTTCATTCACTGGGGTAGACTGTTCTAGTTCCACATTCCATGTCTAATGGATGTCAGTTATCTCCTGTTAATTCCCCTCTCAAAGTTCTCCACTGCCGTAACCAGGTATTTGGTCTTGTCACTGGATCTAACGCCTTTATCCACTGTGCCATATGTCCTTGAGGACATCTGTGTATAAATTTCTGGGTATTATAAACCTAATGTCTTCAGCAACTATTTTTTTACCAGTGCTCATAATGCAATTTTTGCCGTTATCATAAAATGTTTTTATCAGAGCTCATATTGCAATTTTTGTTATCGTTTTTCTCTGGCCCTCCTTATTACTGGTTCCCATATTGTATTCATTTCTATGCTTGGTCATTTCTTTGCTGTAGCTATGATTAGCAATGGTAGCTACAGCAAAGTAAAAAAGGATCCTACAATGAGAACGGAATGCAAACTGTCACAGATACTAATTAAGAACAAGAATCACTTCGCACCTAAGACGTATAGGCAGTTATCGCAGCGTTACATCAAGCAACCTCACATACACGGTCTCCCTATGATTCACAAAGATGGTATTCACTCAGGCTGAATTGCTAGTTCCGTGTGGATATAATTGACCCATTGATCGGAAAGTCTCCTTCATATGTCTGAAACTCTGCCCACTTCGTAGAAATAATTAAAGATGCTCCCATCCTATCCAACCAGATGGTGAGCTTGGACGTGGTGAGTTTGTTCACCAAGGTACCCACGGAGGAGGCACTCTCAGTAGTCAAAGACAGATTGGCCTCTGACTCATCCCTAGAAGAATGGACCAGTATTCCAATAGATAATCTGATGGAGATGTTGACTATCTGTACACAAACAACACACTTCAGAATGGGATCACACATATCGACAAGATGAGGGCTTAGCAATGGGCTCACCTTCATCACCAGCACTAGAGTACAAGACCATGACATTTTTAATACTGAAATGATAAGTTATTAAAAATTCCTTGTACACTAGTGTCTTTTTAAAAGAAAAAAAAAAATCTGTTCCAAGTTAAAAGCACTCAGCTTTGTAAAATTTGTTCTTGCTTACAGTCAACAAAATCTAGCATAACCTTGTAGCAAATTTTAAAATTTGCCACAGCTAAATATGTACCTAAAAGAGAAACAAAAATGATACTTAAAAGGTTTAAAAAGCATTTTAAAAATGAAAAATCTTTTGAGAGGCTCTTATTTTAGTTTTAATTCCAAACTAATAGATTAGATTTCCAATAAGCACAATACTTTAATGCATTTCAAATTGAATTTAAATTTATGGAAATGATTTATTATTATCCTCAGTAAAATTGTACATGTTGACCAATCTGACAATCCATCATAATTTTCTATGAAAAGAAAAAAAAAAAAAAAAAAAAATCCTTGAAAAATAAAATTTACTTTTCTGAAACGATAACTGAGAAAATGTAATCTGAATTGAAACAAATATTACTTTTAGTTTAAAATATCGTAGAAAAGTTTTTTGTTTTTTTTTAAGATGGTGGCATTATGTTTGGGAAATTTATCTAAGGAGATAATAGATATAAAATTACATGGATATAACAAGCAATAGTTTTTTTACACAGTAAGTTTAGAGGATGAACAGTTTTATAACAATTTTTCTCAAAACACTAATCATCTCACACGAATAAACAGTTCTGTTTGCTTAATACATAAAACTGCTTCCTGAAATAGGAAAAATTCTATTCCATTATACTGCAGGGTTATTGGGAAATTATGTGCTTGTTTTGTATGTATGCAGGCTCGTTATTATTTTCTATTTGGGATCAGAGTGTTGTACCTGTCAGATCCTGTCTTTCTACTGACCAAGAAACCTTCAGAATATCATTAAGAACAATTGGGGGGGGGAGGGGGAGAAAGGTGGATTGGAAAAGTATAATGGAGGAAAATAAGGTAGGAAGTAAGAATGCTTGAGAGAAAACAAAAGAAAAAACACCAAAAAGCAATAAAAAAAAAAAAATACAAAGCAAAAAAACTAAAAGCACAAAACAAAATAAACACAAAACACACACACACACACACAAAAAAAAAAAAAAAAAAAAAATACAAAAACAAAATCAATCAAAAACTCAAAAGGTAAATAATTACAAGGCATAAAGCAATTACTGCGATGGAAACTGAAAATAGAGTAACAAAATTAAAAGAAGATATAAAAGAATTAAAAAAAAAAAAAAAAAAAAAAAAATCAGTAAAATAAATATTTCTAGACAGCTAAGGCCCTATTGCTAACACAAATCGACAATCGAAAACTGAGTAGTATTTGAACTTATTTCAGGTAATATTAAAGCTGCCTCTTCATTGAAATTATTTCACTCCTTGTAGTTCAGGTTTTCTGTTATAAGCCACATTCTTAACGTCACTCCACAAATCTAGTGGTGCCATATCAGTCAACTTTGATGCTCAAATCAGATGTCCTGTTCTACCATACCATCAATTTAGTATTTTTCTATTCCAAAACTACAACAGACGAGTAATTTACAGGTGCAGCATTTTGTTGAGAGGATCATTGTAAAGTACTTCTGGAGAAGTGTGTGTGTGTGTGCGTGTGCGTGTGGTGGAAGTATGTGTCTAAGAAGTTCAATATGTGGTAGTTACTTTACAACTTGTATTTTACACTGGGAGTATGTTGAAAAATTATCAGCCTGACCAAGAACTATATATTAAAAAAAGGGATAAAAATATAGCTTTAAGGTATGCTATATTTATTGATAAAAGTGCTCAATATCACATATAGAGCATGTGCAAATGGAAATTAATATTTAAATTATTTTAGTTTTTGACTACTTTGTGTTATATATTTAGGACATGAGGTTATGGATTTAATTGTTCTTTTAATCTTTTAATATTTTTGTTGTCTTGTATCTTGGCTTGTGAATAGCATTAAAAAAACAAAACAAAAAAAAACGCAATACTTATTTACTTTTGTTTATTAGACAGTGAATTATGTCACTTACCCCCCATAACTTGTCTGACTTTTCAATGAACATGATGAATATTTCTGAGCATTCCTATACTTAAAAATTTTGGTAAAACCAATAACGTTTTTTGCTCATGTATATAAGTACTTGTTACAAAATGAAATCCTTGCATTTTACCATGATAAAGCTGCTCAAAGGACGAAATATGTCAGTTAAGTTACACACACACACACACACACACACACAATCAAATTTTAGGAAGTGATTGAACTAAAATTTTTTGTAATAACAGAAAATATAATTCTAGGGAGTGATAAGAGAAAAGAAAGACAATAATGCAGGCTTGTTGGGTGAATATCAAGAGACAATGAGAGAAAGACTGAGAAGTGGGTGGAGACAGAAAGGTGTACAATTTATGATGCACTAATTTACATATAAAACTCGCCAGTGTTCATAGAACATTTAGTTAAAATGAAGATAGCAATGAATAAAGGAAAGAATAAGATACATGTAAAAGGTGTTTAAAGAGACGAGGCACAAGATCAGGGATAAACATTTGGCAACACTTGTGTAATTTCCATAGGTCCAGTGAGTTTGTTAGAAATGTTGGGAATACAAATTTAGCCTTTTCTCAAGAGGGTGGCTCAGAAAATAATATATCTTATATGATGATGATAACATTTGTAGCAACATAGTATCTTATTGACAGAGAATGCAGTTAGAGTTGTCTATGCATACTCAAAGATTGGTAATTGTTGATAAACCAATGAGGAAATATTTTATCAAGACGCCTGTCAATGAGAGAGTAACAGGGTAAGTGGATTCATGCCTTTCCCAAGAATAATAGTTCAGAGTAAAAATACACATACAAGTCAAAAATTATCTACACTTTCGGCCTAACATATATTTAGGTTTGTCACGCTGCCTTCTGCTCATGCGTGGTTATAGTTGGTGATTCCGTGATCGAGTGTAATCACACCCGTTTTCTTGCTGCTGTTACCGTGTAAACATGGCCACTCCGCTAGCTGTGTGCACCAAGGAACAAAGAACAGTGATCTAATTTCTCTGGTTGGAAGGTGTCAGGAGACAGAAATTCATTGGATGCTTTTAACACAATACGGTGACAGTGCACTACCACGTAGAAGTGTGTATGAGCGGATGAAGAAGTCTAAAAGTGTCCAGGCAAGCATGATACACGAAGAAGGATGCCAGTCAACCTCCACCAATGACAAAATTCAGAAAGGTCAAGAGATGGTTACAGTGAACCGGTGAGTTATTATCAATGAGGCAGCACGTTCTCTGCAGATTTGGATCAATTCTCCTTGTTCCACACTGCTAGTGGGGTGACCATGTTTACACTGTAACAGCAGCCAAGATAATTGGTGCAATCAAGCTCAAGCCTTGATCACATAACCACAACAGTACCAACGATAAGTACACATCAGCAGAAGGCTGTTTGACAAACCTAAAGGTGTTATGCCAAAAGTGAAAATAATTTTTCACTTGTCCTTGTAGCGATTAAATATTCTTCAATTTTGAAACTTATTTCTTTTATCTTAATTTCAGTTGCTTTTTATTGCAACTGTCACTCTACAGCTGTTAGTAAACAGAAAAGAAAAAGTTCCAAGTGAGATTCAAACTTGCATCCCTTTTGACTTGGGCAGCTTGTCTGAGCATGATAGCTGCTTTACAATTAAGTTACAAAAACCATTGGTTAGAGAAGTTTAAATCTTAACGATTTATTATTTTCCTCGTGAGTGCCAAATTCACTGACAGCTTTAATCCAATGTAACTGTAAGTTCTATTCTAATAGATTCTTTTCTAGGCTGTGGAATTCTCTTCTGGTATCTTTCTTTCCTGTCACTCATGATCTTCAAAAATTTAAATGCAATGTCAATCGTTATCTTCCCTTTTCCTGAATTCTATTCTTTTATTATTCTTTCTCCTCATTCTTTCACTCAGTAATATCTAGAACCATAGTAGCATTATTGCCTTGTTTGGAATTAAATATTTTTTGTATTGTGATAGGCCACCTACTACATTTGCACCAAGTTTTCACTTAGGACACTTTCATTTGTTTATTTCACTAGAAATTTGTCATTAAAGAAGATCCTTTTCCAAAGTTGAATTTTGTGAGAATTCTAAGCAACAACTGCATCATTTAACATCTTTTATATCCATGTTCATTGAAATGATCTTCAGCTGAGTATGTTGAGAGAGAACTTTACACCTAATATATTTTGCTTTCTTATTTAAGTTAAACTCGCATAATCTTGAATTGCAGTATGGATTATTTCCAGTCAGTTAAAATAAGAAACTTTTTCCTTGAAACAGAAAATATCTTAGCCAATTATTTAAAAATTAATTTTTCTTTTATGATCTCATCCCGTTTGCTTGAAGCAATTACCTTTTGGCTTGAGCATTGCAATTTGTCTCATGAAAAAATTTACAAACCTATTAGTTTTACAATTCATTCCATCAGTTAAGAAAAAAAAAAAAAAAAAAAAAAAAAAAGACTCAGCCACACATGGGAAAATTATATTTTTCTTGATATATATTGTTTTTGATATATATATATCTCAAAAACAATTTTAAGGGGGAAAAAAAAAAAGCATGACAAAGTGAAAAAAGTTTAGAACCTCATTGGACTAAATATTTATGTTGATGTGACTATGCACATACATCAGTCATCTTTTTGCACATGGGATCAGCTGTTTGATTATATAAAACCCGACATTTTCATCAACTTTGTACAAAAGTCAATACTCATACCAAATACAAAACAAAAATTAGAAACTAAGTGTTTGCATACCTCTATGTATAATTGGCAAAGATATAATAATAAAAAAAAAACAAAAAAGAAAACATTTTTAATGGTATCCTAAGAAACAGGTTTTAGAAAACTTGAAATTTATTGTCCTGCAAGATTAAAAATCTAGATTATGTATCAGACTAAACAAAGTTTAGTAAATATCCATAAATATATACAAAAATGTCCTTCCTGGCATCTAGCCCAAGAGTTTACAAATTCATTCCAATACTACACAAATGCAAAGATAAATGAGCGACAAAAGGAAAACGTGATGAAAAAGGATTTTAATTTGTTTCTGAGTTGCACAATTAGTAACAGTATGTGTATTTGTGTATATATGTGTGCGTGTGTGTGTGTGTTACAGCAATCATATGAATGAGCAATGTAACAGCGGACCAAATCTTTACAGAGGACAGAAAATTTGATAAGAGATGGATGTCACTCAGTTTCGTATTGGAAGCATCAACACCATGAGGTCTGCAAGATGATGGTCAGTCAATGAAGAGAGAAAAGAATGTACTAGGCTTCATAATTAGGGTTTTTCCTTAAAATGACAACACCTTCCATAACTGGTGTGAGAGGAATATCTGAGGGTATAATGTTAAGGAAAAATATACAATTATCAAAACAAAATAGTTGGAGAAATACATTGAACAAACTTATTTACAGAGATCGGAAAAATATCTTGCTTGAAACTGAACTTAAAACCTGATGTAAAGAAATATTCCAATTGTGATGATAAAACAAGCAAGACTATGAGAAAGAATTCATATAAGACATTTTAAAGAAACTGGGACAATTGTTTGTTTTATGGCTTAACATTTTGCAGGTTATTTAAAGCCAGACAACATTTTTAGACAATAAGAATTTTTTTTTTTTTTGAGTTAATTATTTACATGTCCTAATCCATAGCTGTGGTGAGAAGAGGTGGATTTCTACTTTTCTCAAGGATAAGTGAATATAATGAACTTGACTGGAATTGGAACTTTGCTCTCCCAATTCCAAGTTGTTATCCAATACACCATCTGCACAACCCAGCCTACAGTAACTGGTATTCCTAAACGGTCATCCATTTTAGGTACTGACCAAATTCAACACCTTTGGAGAACTAGTGTTTCAATGTGATATGGCCATAAGCCATAGGATAGTTGGTGTTAGCAAAAGGTGGATGAAATAAGAGGTATAAACCAGATGTTTCATAATTTGATCGGATACTGGAAAGTGGGTTGGGCTAAGAACTTTCCAGCAGCCCTTATAATCAGCAAGAAAATTTGATAAAAGTGTTTCATGACTTCTTGTAAATGTTTTCATGAGGAAATGCATCATCTGGTTTGGTGAAAGAGACTAGGACCTGCTTTTGCCCTAACACTAAACAACATGCTTCGGATTTGTGACTAAACAGAATTTTTTTTTTTTTCATTATAACTCAAAACTATCAGAAAAATTTTATTTAATAAGTATCTGCATTACTTTTTTTTATCCATAGTAAGTAATATTAATGCACAGAGATTTTTAATAAAAAGTTTTATGATCATTTATAAATGATCAGAAAAATACTGACAAAATAAATAAATGAAAATAAAATAATGAACAAATAGAGTGATTGTCACTATTCAGAAATGTCAAAAATCTGAAATAAGTTAAAATACTGAATTTAAAACTATTTACCCTGAAGACAAATTTGATAGTATGTGACAGAGAAAAAACCCATTATTATTGCTTACATTATTTACATTTGGACTTATCTTCATTGCCATATTCAATGTATCGGCCATTGTACGCTCAGGCCTTCTTCAGGTGATTGGGATTTCAAACTGAACCCTTTACCAAGGTAGAGGGTTCTAGTTCCACATGCCATACCTCTTATGGATGTCTCAGTTATTTCCCTTTAATCCAAATCTCCAAGTTGTTGGTTCACCACTGCTGTAGCTTGGTACTGAACACACAACTCTCTGGGTCTAATCACTGGATTTAACCAACGCCTTTATCCACTGGGTCTTGAGGAAATGAGGATGAGGATAACAGTCCAAATAGTGTAAATAATGTAAGTAAGCAGAATACCTCGTCTCAGAAATATAGACAGACATTATTTAATAGAAATGAAAGGATACATTCATCTGTTGCTAATTCAGCTCTTTCTCCATAACCCAGCAATACAGGAGTGGTGTGTGTCTGAAAACTGGTTATTGTCTTCGGTTTGCCTACTTGACCAACAACATCAACAGCCTAAAAAAAGATAAAAGAAAATTGGAAAAAAAACCCCCAAAAAACAAAACTCTTATGAATGACAAATATATTTAAAATACTGTTTTGTCAAAAATCTGATTTTAAATAATTTGCATTTTTCCAATGTTAAAGCTTATTATCAAACATTAGCTTATACATTATAGAGACCATTAAATATTTACAATTTGAAATGAAATTTCATAATTGTTAGACAATTTAGACATTTTGTGGCTCAAAATAAACAGGCATCTTTTTAACTAAAATCTACTTTGAAAGAGTTTAAAGTTTGTTAATGACAATCATTAAATACCATATTAAAGACTAAAAAAAGAATATATAGTATACAAGAATCCAGGAAATAAGAATCTATCCTACAATATAAAACAACTATATATCAATCATATATAACCTATTGTCCCTGCTTAATCGTGATACAGGTGACAATCATAAGGCATGCCTAGTGTTTCAAGATTACTAATACTGATGGAAAAGTCATGTTTAATATGATGTAGACAAAAATGCATGAATAATAGGAAACCATCTTTTAAAAGATGCCCAACAAAATCTTACCTGTCCCACTCGGACTGATGCATTTATATTCTGTAGCTTTTCATCAAATGTGACAAGCATTCTTGGTTGCAGAGCTGATACTATATGGTACAATACATAATGAGATTTGCCAAGAATAACTGGAAAAAAAAAAAAAAAAAAAATTGCTTGATCAAGATGTGTGGAACATTTTTGTAAATTATTTCAATAATTAAATGTCTTGAATGAAGAGTAAACTTAAAATTTAAGCAAATGTGAAATTTCAAAAAGTACTCTAAATACCCCCCACCAAAAAAACATTAATACTGCTAACAAATTATGATAATGGGAGTAGATAACAAAAACATGTCCAAAACAAAATGCTCAAAGCTGATAGGTTTTCATTGAAAACCAATGCTTGAACTGACCTAATAGGATTTACATGTGTAATAATAATAATAATAATAATAAAAAAAAAAAAATAATTAAAAATTTTTTTTTTTCCTCTTGTTCCCCTGAATTAAGAAATAAATTTCATCAATAAATTAAAGATTGAAAGGTGAATGCAAAAGTCTGAAATATTAATTTTTTTTCAAAATTAACATTTAAATAATTACAGGGTGCTATGGGTAAATTGTCGCCATTTTATATTTTTAATTTCATGCATGCGCTTTGTTTTTGTCGACTGCACAGAGTTGGGCAGCATCTGTAAGAAAAAGAGTACCATGATGCAATTCACTCTGCCAGATATTTGGCAAAGGCATGCTGTACTGCTTGGCATTCGCATCATAGGTTTCAGAGTGTTTGGGTGTCAATCTGAGGAAAGTGCAGAGGATTCGGAAAGAGTTGGATGATATATCCAGTCACCATCATGGTGTTCGGAGTGATCACTAGTGATGGTGACATTATGCCACCATTCATCTTCCCACAGTGGCTCAGACACTCAACATGGAGGCCTACATCAAGTGCTATAAGGAGGTCAAGAAAGCGGCTGCTGGAAGACCCTAAGTCTAGCAACAGGACTCTGCACCATGCCATACAAGCAGGAGAACCCAGTCATGGTTGTCAAACAATTTCTGCAACCACATCATCACGTACATCTGGCTATCTATCTCCCCAGACTTCAACCCCCTTGATTATTATGTGTAGGATGCAGTTGAGCAAGAGACCAACAAAACTCCTTGTAACAGCAAAGAAGAACTGAAGGCAAGAATTATGGCAGCATTCACCAACTTAAACAAGGAGACTGTCCAGAATAGATGCAGGAGATTCCAAAGTCGTCTGGAGACCATGGTGGAAGCCAATGGTAATTTTATTGAATAAATTTATACTTTAGTATTTCAAGATATTTTTGTGTAATTTTGGTAAATATATCAGTTAAAATGAGATGTCAGTGTTATTTTCATTGTTGCGTAATTTAGACAATTTATCCATCGCACATGTACATAACTAGTTTCTTCTAAAATTTTATAGGTTTTGTAGTATTTTTATAATACTGCAGCAGATGATATTTCATAAGATATTATCTATTATAAATACATAAACAATATACATTATGAAGATACTTATGAATTAAGTTTAAAGCATAATAATAGATAATTGGAAAATAAACCAGGTAAATTATTAAAAGTCTTTCAAGAATCAAACATGAATTCAGTTCAAAAGCTGAGAAAAACAAATTAATTAATTATAAGTATAGAACATTAGCATTTCAATATTAAAAACTGCATTTGGATCCAACTAAGGTCAATTTGTTATAAGGGTGACTTTTTGTTAATATTAACATGGGAGACAACCACAGGTTAAGGTACCATTGAGAAGTGCCTGAAAATCATACTACATTTTCAAAGTTCTGTAAGGGAAAGCAGGTACATGAAACAGTTCAAAATCTATTAATGGTTGTGCTAACACAAAATCACAAGTCATCAAAACCAAGAGTTTGAGCAGGCTGGATTTATTTGACTTTTGACCATGCTAGATTGCATGCTCTTCCCTAGAACTAGAAGTCTGATCCTGATAAACCACACTTTTACTTTGGAGGTGTTGATGAAAGACAAAAATGTGCTTGAGCAGGCATTTGCAACAGAGACTACCTACTATCCTAGCAGACTGGCAAATGAGTAGTGTATCATATATACAGGGCGTCCCTGAAATCTGGACACATAAGCAGAAATGCATATTTTCAAGAAATTTTCAACATTTTATTTAAGTGGAATATTAACAAATGACACCTTCAATATGATTTCCATCATTTGTGATGCAAAGGCTGATGCACTTTGCAAGATTCACGTGAACTCAATGCAATAACTCCACATTGCAGTCAATTTTAGCACATTCACTCTTTATGCGTTCAATCAAGTGTGTTGCAGCTGTGATTTTCATTGAATACAATTCTTTCTGCTTTCAATAAAACCATGTTTAGTCTGTGGGGATAAAAAAAAAAAGAAAAAAAAAGTTAATGAGATTTCCTATGTGTCCAAACTTTAGAGACACCCTGTATATATATATATATATATAAATAAATATAAAAAATATAAAGGAATAATCAATTATACTTACTATTTTTGACATCGAGGCAAGAAATAAGAACAGAAAGTAATCCAGCAACAGCCACAGGGCTCATAAGTGATCTGTCACTGTGATAAGGGCAGAGGGTAAGGGTTCCTTTGCCTAAGTGAGTCAAGCCCTGGGCAAGGCGAACCATAAATAAGTTGCTGGGGTCTTTTGCATGGTAAATAGCTAATTGACGTAACATGGCAGCCAAACGGGCATTCAGGGTGCCTGAAACAATAAACAGAAAATTAAATTATTACATGTAAATTTAAACGAACAGGTTTCTAAGGCAAATTGCTTGATACTCCATCAATTGCAAGGAGTTGATGACAGATGAAACAAGTTAAAGTTTTAATATGAAACTAGGTTGGGTATTTCAATATTTATATTAATATTTATTTTTAATACTGTACAAAAAAAGCGAAATATGAAAATAAGCTTCATCTATTACAAAAAAGAGCAGATAAATCGAACTAAGTGAAAGGAATAAAAAGAAAACTTACCAGCTCCAACAATTCCCATGGCTAAAATAGCATTATAGCTCACTTCAGAATCACTGTCATGTGAAAATTTGCTAAGTGTATCAAGAATCTGTAGTTTAGGGTTGGAAGCTGATACAAGAGCTAATGCCAGAGGTACTGCCCTTCGAATGACTGGTTCTCCATAGCGCAACTGAAAAACAAAACAATGAAAGGAGAAAAAGTAAAAATTTAAAATTAGGTAGTAGCTAGTTACACGTAATACAAACAATGACACTTCTAAATTAAATAGTGTGCAAAGATGAAAAATCTGGAGGATTAAATGAATAATTAACAAGTTAACAAAAAGGCAAAATTCGGTAAAGTCCCTCAGAACTAATCCCCGGGTAGACTGGAAATACTAAAAACCTAAGTGGAAGCCGAACTGGCCAAATTGAAGAGAAACAAAACAGCAGGGCCAGATGAAATTGTAACAGATGCTGGCAATGACATATTCAGAAATAATAAATGAAATCTACAACAGTGGAAATATACCAGAAGACCTATGCAGATCTATTTTCATAGCACTGCCTAAGGAACCAGGTACAAACAAATGTAAACTCCACCGAACAATCAGCCTAATGAGCCCCATAACAAAACTCATCATCCGAATTCTGCTGAATAGAGCACACAGCAGAAACAGGCCAGAGATAAGACAAGAACAGTGCAGGTTCATCAAAGACACAAGAACAAGGAATGCAATATTTATGGCCAGAATGTTGTCGGAAAGAGTAATACAAATGTAGGAAGTGTACCTGTGTTTTATAGACTACACAAAGACATTTGACAATGTACACTACAAAGATCTGTCAGAGCTGCTCAGCAACCTTGACATTAAAATAATCAAAAATCTTTACTGGCAGCGAACCGCCTACATAAAGATAAAAAAATAAGTTCAGCAGATATACAAAAATAGGAAGGAGTGTAAGACAAAGATGTGTCTTCTCACCAGACTTATTCAACCTATACGGCAGCCACAATCTTAATATGACATGCAGTGTTGATAGCAGACACAGAAAAAAATCTTCTACAGAAGGTAGCGAAAGAAAGCTAGAAGAAGGGACTAAGCATAAATTACAAGAAGACGGAATGCATGGTTATCAGCAAAAAGATGAGCCCAAAATGCAAATTACAGGTCGAGGATACTAAAATCAAGCAGGCACAGAAATTTAAGTAACTGGGAAGTGTTCTAACAAAGGACCGAAAGGGCAACACAAATCTGAAGATGTTTTGGGATGGCCAGACACATTCCAAAAACTAAGCAGGGTACTAAGAGACAAGAATGTTTTGCTGGAAACAAAGAAAAGACTACTGAACAGTTACGTGATATCTGTCTTTCTGTATGGGAGCAAATGCTGGACAATTTCCTCTAAGAAGAGACTTGAAGCAACAGAAATGTGGTTCTACAGAAGGATGCTAAGGTTACTGATTGGCCGAACATGTGAGCAATGACAAGGTTTTAGAGAGAATGGAAACGAACAGGAAACTTGTGCTTAACATCAGGAAGAGGCAGTTGACATTTCTGAGGCACGTAATGAGAAAGGAGGGCTTGGAGATCTAATACTCACAGGATGGATAGAGGGGAAAGAGGGACAGGGGAAAGCAACACAACATGCTTAATGGACTTGAGCAGATGGATGCCAAAACAGGTTCTGGGAACACAAAGACAAAACTTATTAAGAGCTACAAGGGACAGGAAGTTGTGGAGAGCATTGATCACTTTCATCCTGAAAGGACACAGCAGGAAGAGAAGAATTTTAACTACAATACAATTAAACCATTGCTAGTTTTTACTAACAACATCAAAAGGGGGTTAGCTTCATTCGTTTGGGGATGTATTTCCAGTACCTCTGATTCTAATCCCCCGATAATGAAGCCACAAAACTAGTTTCAAAAAAGGGGGGTGGGGGTGGAAGGTAAACTACTACCCCCCCCTTCAAGTACTTTTTTAAGTCCAAAGGTTGAAAGTGAAATAAATTAAAAGCAGTCACAAGGAACAGTTTAAGAATATTTTAGGCTATTCTTTCAAGTAAAAATCAATTTTAATCTAAATCCTATTCAATTTTGTGACAAAAAAAACCAAAAAAACAAAACAAAACAATCCTCTGGAAAGGAACGTTTTTAGAAAGGAAGAAAAATCGAAATAAAAATGAAAAGTTTTATACTTACCAAATGTCCAAATGTCCTAAAAGACATCTCTGCTCCAATATCTTCTCCCATTGAAATAAGGGCAATTCCTATGACAGCAATACCTAAAAAAGAAAGATTGATGCAAACAAAATTGTTTACAGCAAATTAACTACAACATCCAATTTCACAAAGAATCCAAATTTCACCTTTTTAAAACAACCCACTTTTGCTAAATCTTATTAAATCACCCTATGGTTAGTATAATCCTGTTTGAATTATATAATGCCTGTTATCTGTCCAATTGAACATATAATAAATTTCAATATATTGATAATATTCAAGGCATACAATTCCGAAATAAGGACGGAAAGATACTACAGTTTATTCAGCATAAGTTAGAACAAAATTTTGGAGCTCCAGAAAAGTGGGACAAATGAGGAAAATGTAACTTTAAAAAAAAAAAAAAAAAAAAATCTCACTTAAGTGGAAAATTTTAAAGGCCTGATACACCAAAACCTAGAGGAATGATAAGTCATCCCACTTATGTACAGAGTACTGTATTTTGAACAGGACAAAATGATAGGATCTGAAGCAGCAAAGGGCCAGTCAAATAAATTTGTAAGCCTCATTCTGAACTGGTAAGTAAAATTCATTTTTCAATTAAAATGTTTAACAATTCATCTTTAGATGAGCTGTTTAGATTTTTCAAGTTTTACATTATTTCATTAGAAAATAAAAATATTTCACACAAAAGATTCACAATTGACACAATGTATTTTTTACATTCATGAAATATGCAAGAAAAACTACCCATTATACAAATAAAACATTTTAAGTCATCTAAAGAAAAAGTCAAGCAAAAATGTTGATTAAAGATTCAAAATTTAAAGCAGTTCAATAATATAAGAGAATTAATAATTAGACAAAAAAGAAAAAAAAAAAAAAAAGGTGGCCAATCAAGACTGACCTTGTTGGATGGAGAGATCTGGTTTAGCAGCAATGGCTTCATTCTTTTCATCTTTGTCTTTCTTTTCTTCCTTTTTGTCATCTTTCTTTTTGTTTTTATCATCCTTCTTGTCATTACTTTCCTGAAATAGGCATGAAAAAAATTTTTAAAAATGCTTACATACAATTAAAAATCTTTCTGGTAAGCTATGCAAAGTTTGTCCTTTAACTGATATCAATAAATGAGAATAGAAGTTCTAAAAACTTCAATAGTAAAGGACAGTTTCATTGAGATTAATCACTCTTCGTAAAATCTACTTAATCATACATGGAAATATCATCATTATGATCAAGCTTTTCTCACTTCAAATGAAAGAAGCTCTAACATGATCTATCATAATTAATGTCAGTAATTAATTAATTTTTTTTGTTTTAAATATGTTTTTGTGTCCACTTTATCATAGCATGCCCCCCACCCCAAATGGTGTATTTTGTAAATTCAGTATATGAGCCTGAGATTTATTTACTTTTTGGTAAGGAACCAGAGTTTGAATGCATTTTCATTTGTAATTTACCCTCAACCCAAAATACTTTTCATACTTAAACTTAGTATAGCACTTGTGTTATCAAAAATAATGATGGCAAAGTACTGTCAGTCAATAAAAGATGTCACAAAGAAATCATAAGAGAAAACTTTACTGAAGAAATTCTAACTAACTTACATTGTCTTTTGTATCATCATGCTCTGAACATAAATGCAATAATTGTTGAATCTTGAGTACATTTCCAGTGCCTAGAAGAATACAAAATATATATTTAGTAAAGATATTCAGCTATTGTATGAAAAAATAAATAAAAAAAGTCAACAATTCTCCACACTGTCATTAGGTGTTCAAACATCATTTCTTTGTGTCTTCCAAATAATAATGTTAGTATTGAATTAAAGAAGATAATCTATTTACATTCTCTGGTTTGTAAAAGATTGCAAGATTATTCCTTTGTATATTCTCAGAGAGAAAAATTTACTAAAAAAATAAAACTAACAATCTCCACTGTTTCTTTACTAAATTTAATCTAATCTGGTACAGGGCTGCAAGAAGAATGGAACATCTAAAACTTTGATAAAAAAATAATAAAAAAAAAATAAAATAAAATAAAATAAAAACAAAACCTAGTAAAACTAGTTTGCTAATCATTTTCTTAAGCCATGTATTCATTTTTTTTCTCCTTTTTAGACTTGAGATATGTCTGCTAATGGAAAACTGTATGAATGAATTCCTGATAATATCAGGAAATAATATTCTGTTCATTTTAATGTAAGTAGTTTTATAAAAGACTCCTCATTATTTCATTAGCAAATAATAGATACATATTAGAAATAAGTGTAAAATGTAGTTGCCATTGGCAAATCAAGCTGGTTAATAATGTTCCAAATAGTAAAGCCAGAAATATTTTACTATTTACACAAGAATGTCTATTTTGAAATATCATCAGTATATCAAGCAAATAATTCATATAATCATTTTTTTTTTTAAAATTTGGTAATATTTCTTTAAAATGATCTAAAGAAATTATGAAATTGTGCCCAAAAAGTATTTACAAGATTGAGAAATATTTAGATGTTGAATTTAAAAGAAAGGATTTGGTAACAAAAAGTTTTTGATAAACTACATAAGTGTGCTGAACTCAGTTTTAATAGGTGTGTCCATATAGTCACTGAAAACATGTGGAGGGAAAAAATAAAAGAGAAATATAAGTGGTATTTTAGTTTCTACATAAATCAGAAGCAGCAAGTCAGTCAATGTTGATAAAAAAAATAGATAAAAATCTAAGCTTTATCCTTAATTTGCTGTCAGTATTAACTTGAAAAGTCTCTAAGAAAAATGTTTAACTAAAGACTATTTTCTAAGCACTATTTTTGAGACTGTAGATACCAAAGTGAGTAAATCAATTAATATATGCATGCCATGCGGCTTCAAAAGAAAACCAATTGATCACCGATTGATATTTATAAGAATTTTCCAACTAAAAAGGAACAAATAATTGACTGACAATAATTTTGCTATCTAGGATTCTATTATAATCTTAAAAAATTTGAATGCATTTATTATGTATATTTTTATTTATATATGAACTATTCTTCCATCTTTTTTTCTTCTTGTTATCACATTTCAGACGTGATAACAAAGATGGGGACAATAGTGCACAAGTAAATAATGATAATTCCTCATCTCAGAAATTCAGACAAAACTTAAATTCTTATTGGATGATAAATGTTGAGGATAGAATTCTGACTTTACAGACTTTTTGGTTCTCTTGTTTTTAAGAGGAAAATATCAGCATTTACATAAAATATTGTTACTATACTGTCTTGGTACAAGATGTAATTAGAAATTCTAAGGAAGATGAGAATAAAAATGAAAATTTGATTTTCCTCAATTGAAACAGCTAATTTCAAACATTAAAATGAGGAGTTTCACATCATTAAATCTGAAGGAGTTATTTTCTGTGAAAATAGAACAGAATGGCCTAATTGAAACAGAAATCACGATTTTGAAATGGATTTTTTATTTCTTCTAACAACTTGACAACTGCCATTTTGTTACTGTTTGCCTTATTCACTCATCCGACAGACATCAAAGGATAAAGTTAGTAATGTTTTAATACATACCTCCTTACCTACTGTCTCCCTACTATTTACGAACCAAGTTTTATGAAATTGGCTTGATTTAATAAAAAGAAGTGGGTGGAGGAATTCGTCTTTTTTTATTTTTTATTTTTTTAAATTATTTAAAAATCCTTTCTTTTGGTGACAGTGATGAATTAGACTTTTTTTTCAATATTTTATTTAATAATTTCAATAAAGTGACCAAATGATAATTTAGCTTTTGGTGTCTAGATGACCGTGGCGCTACTTTTCTATAGGTTTTGCCACCTTCACTTAGGATTGTATCATTCTTTGCAAGGGTTGTCCCAGAAACTCATCAAGTTAGATGAAGGTCAAAAGTATGAGATACAAAGCCCTATCAAGCTGGGGCAACTTATCCAATGGCTCGATATTCCAGCTAATAAAATGTTTCGTTCTCCTTTTATTTTCTTGTTTTAATAACATTTATATAGTGTTACACTTTCTCACTCAGTATTATAATGAAGTAAAAACAGAAATCTATACTTAAAACGTAATTAAAGAAAATTTGAAACAGAAAATGGGTCCTGCTAATCTATTTAATTCATTCAAATTTGCACATATTCATTGTATCAAATTAAACAGTAATGACATGCTAAAATATCTGGTTGAAATTTTTCAGAGTTTCTAAATAAGTTTAATGTTCTACAAACCGCAATAACTTGACTTCCAACCAGATAGATATAAATATTTACTTTATTCAACCTTTTGATGTACAACCAAAACAAATTTCGATACCTACAAGTTAGAATGTCTAAAAAAAATGAAAGTTTATAACATGATTCTACCTCCTTGCTTATTAATATAATTTATTCAAAGAGATTTTAAAAATGCAATTCTTATAATTTTATTTCTCACTGCTGAGAGATTGAAAACATTAGAGTGAATGAATGCAGTGAAGAGAAAGTAATAATAAAAAAAAAGCAAAAAAAAAAAAAGCACATACCTGCATAAGCACAAATATCCACTAACATCTGAGTCATAGATTTTAATGGTTCAACAACTGCTTCCAAAGCAGCAAGTGTAGCTTCAACGGCTTCTTGTTTTCCTAGAATTAAGAATAGAAAAGAGTCATTTATAAGTAATATTTCAAAACAATAAAGCAGCCAGATTTTCATGCAGGATTAAAATGTATTTTTTTTTTTTTTAGAGTTATTCAAGATACCAAGCCTTACATATCACCATTACAGAACTCCAATATATAAGAAATACATGAGAAATTGATAGCATGAAAACAAATCAAGTACAGAGAGAAATTTAATAAAATATTATGAAATTGTATACAAATGGTAACGTAAAATCATTTCAACTTTAAAGTCAGAAGCACCCAAGTTTGGCATGCTTACAGCCAGAGAATACCCAAATGTATCCACAATTGGGTAGCACTGTATTTCAATATTCAGCATTAACATCAGTCACATGATCAGTAAAAACGCCAGAAATCTTTACGACATTATAGATTTTCAAAAAATATCTCATAACCATAGGTACCAAGGGAGTTAACAAAAAAACAAGGAAAAAGTAACTACGTTTCAATTCTCTTGGTAAAAAGAAAATTATTTTAAGATTAAGAATTTTCAGGATGAGGATGGGAAATGAATTATTCATTGAAAAAGTGGCAAAACTTCAAACAACTAGTCACATGGAATAAATTTCGATAATACTGTGACAACTGGAAAGTTGTTACGATTTTTAACCATGCAGAAGAAAGCAATTAATGGAAGCTCCTTAGACCATTTTTTAAAAATCAGTTTTAATCTTAGCAACAACTATCTTTGCTAGAAGGGTAAATGTTAAATTATCTTCACTATGCAATTTCTCTTAAACTTAAAGGCAATTTGATCTTTTATTAAATATTTAATGTTTATTGGTTAGTTGGTTGGCTGATTTTGTTTAGTGGCATATCAGCCTCTATGGGTTATTTAATGCCAAAATCTAAATATTTTTGATGTAATTTTAAGTTTTCAACTACAAATTTTGTATATAATTTTATACTTTCAGAGTAAAGGTATGTTTAGATATATTCTGTAGATCATAAAATGTACTATTGGCAATTTTACTATAAAAATGTATTTTTATAGTTTTTAGTGTTGCATTGTCATTTTGCTTTAAAAATATACTGTTGATTTTTTTTTTGGGGGGGGGCACTATTTGCCCATAGCTGGGATCCCAACAGGTGCTACCATCCCAGATTATGGTGGACCTGGGAACAGCAATTAAGAGGTGATTCCATGGCTCTCAAAACCTTCAATATCTCGACCAGAGGCCTTGCAGCCAGATGTAGTTCATCATACCCAGGACAAAATATGTAATTACATGGAATGATAAGAATTCAATAAATAAAAGACATTTACCTAAATACGTAAGTGCAAGACCTAAAGACAAATATCTGGTGTAAGTATCTTTGAGTTCACTAGCAGGCCATTCCATCATTTTCTGAATAATTGTGGAAGAAACATCTGCATTACAACTTCCAACTGCAATCAAACCACAAGACAAAGCAGCCATACCAATCACCTGAAAACAGAGCAAAAATGATTGACATATTAATGGAAGGATTTCCTTTAGAAACAATATATATACATGTAGTATCAAAAATATTAAAGATTTCCAATACTTATTGAAGCTCAACTAAAAGAATTCCATAAGTTTCATATCTTAAATGATTTTTTTAAAAATTTCAACATTGTTTCTTATAAACATTATATTTTGTGGGTATTCAAACAAATGTATCCATTAAATTTGCTTTGTTTTACCAACATAAAACTTACCCATTGAATAAAATGTTTATTAGTATATATATATATATATATATATATATATAAAAATGTATGATCTAACAGCATTTTATAAAAACATAAATCAATGTAATACAAAAATTAGATATATTCCTGTAAGTTTTATTATAAGACAGGTATAAGGTAATAGAAATTAAATAGGGGGAAAAAAATGGAATGATTTTGTATGTTTAAAGCTGTTAGCATGCATAATTATAACATACAAAAAAAATAAAATAAAAATTGAATAAAAATAATACTATACAACCGATTGATAATGGTTTTTGTGCTATGAGTTTTAAATAGCGAATTTTTAATGTAAGGATAAACAAATGATTGAATACCAAATAAGCTAAGCAATTATGTTAAGCATTCGACTATGTAGCTTAACCATAAAAAGAAAAAGTTATTAGTCATTACTTCATTGGTTGTTTTTGTGTCTCCAAGAACAGGAAGAAGAAGATTGATTACATCCTCTCTGTTGGAACCAGCATAAGCCAGACCTAACCTGAAATAAAAAAAATAAAATAAATTAAATCTGACAATATTAAATATTTTTATTCAACATTATTTTTAGTGGATTTCTAAATAAAAATATTGGATTAATAAATAAAAACCCATTACTTCTGTAACTTCTGTAAATATTAAACATATAAAAATTAAATGATTGCAATTTATAGTTTTCACAAGTTACTCACAAATTTATGCTAATTTTGAATTGTTTTGCTAAACTATAAATATATAGACATGTTAATAATGAGTTTTTATATAACAAATTATGGATATGAAAACATGTCAAAATGTAAAGTTCATTTCAAGCCTCTCAAAAATTCTAATGTTAGAAATATTGGTATATTATTGATATTTAGCATTAAAATGGTCATCAGCCATTAAGTAACAAACTGTGTTTAGACTGGAAACATGAAAACTCCAAAGCAATCGATTTTAATACTTCCAGCTGTTTCCCCCAAAATATGTATTCAAGAGCTAAAAGTTTATACATCAAAGAAAGTATGTTCATGTTAGTGAAAGTATAAATGTAAATGTACCCAACTATGGAACCAATGCGCATAATTGGTTTTTGATCTCTAACATAATCAGCTAATAAAGCCTTGGCTGGGTCACATTCATTGCGGACGCCAGAATTGACAATACCACAAGCCAGAAGAGCTCCAGCCTATTAAAAAAAAAAGAAAAAGTTATTTCAGATTTCACAATGCCTCAAAAACAATTAAAAAAAAAAAAGAGAAAAGAAATAAAAGAAAAATATCATTCATTTTTGTTTAAAAGTGATTTTAAAATGATTTTTGTTCATTGCTAAAAAGGTAGCAATTTAAAAAGAAATTAAAATTAAATGTACATTTTATATTGCGGAAGAAAGACAAAACCTATTGGCTGTCAAATAAAATACCTTAATATTATCTTCATGTGAGTAGAGATATTTATCAATTTGGCTAAGGCCACCATCCAGATCCCACAGCAGAATCAAACCAAGAGAAGCAGTAGCACTTAACATTCCTAAAGAAATAAAATTCAAATAGAAATAATACCTTTAAATGTTTCTGTAAATATGGCTATGTAAAAAAAAAAAAAAAAAAAAAAAAAAACGAAAAAAAAAAAACTAAAATAAAGAAAAAAGCTAAAAATAATTAAAAAAATAATTTATTGTACATTTTAATTCATTATTTAATAAAATCATGCAAAATTCTGTTGCACAGAAAATTATTATTGTAGGATTATTGTAAATCTTGACAAAAAAAAAATATCTTGTGGGCAAAATATCAAATTATTCAAATAAAAATATTAATCAGTCAAATAAAAGAAATTGTTACCATGATCTTTATTCTTGTGAAGCCAGTCTTTACTTTCCATAATCAGTTTATCTTTACCAAAGGCAGCATTAACAAATCCATTCACAAAAGAAGCCGCTAAATTTTGTCTCGCAGAATCAACATTACCAGATCCAATTGTCGTTCCTGCAAAACCACATATTATCATAAATAAGTGATGAATGTTAAAGTAACGAATTTCAAAATAAGTATCAATTTAATGAATAAAGATTTTTCATCAGTTTATTTTCAAGAATGTTAGCATTGATAAGTCAAACATTCCTAATGTATAGCATTGTACAAAAAGTAATAGAAATTACTTAAGGGCGAGGTATCTGTAATGCATCTTAGTTATATGAGGTTTGAATAAATCAAGGAAAACTTAAGATATCATTAATCTCTTTACAAATATTTTTTAGACGAAGAAAGAGATCGTCAAAGTAACACTTACTGTTTGGTTCCAAGCTCGTTTTGTAGATATCTTCAGGTACTTTAGGTTTCAAAATGTCTAACTGTAATGGGGAAAAAATGACTTTATAAGACATACAATGACCAGCAAGTTAGTAATATTTTTTTCTCATTTGCTTGACTTCGTAATTGATGTGGGTTTTGCTGCAGTTGTTTTCATTCCAAAATGACAAATGAAACTTTGGAAGAAAGAAAAAAGAAAAATAAGAGAATCCAAAAATTATTAAGAGAAAATTTAAGGCAATTAACTCAGGTAAAAATTTATTAACCCACTTTTATGGTAATTATTACAAAAAATTTGATAAAGATAGTGCTACCTACTTCTCTGCCAAGCACTAAGAAATTGGTATT
Organism: Acanthosepion esculentum; assembly: GCA_964036315.1. Taxonomy (NCBI): domain Eukaryota; kingdom Metazoa; phylum Mollusca; class Cephalopoda; order Sepiida; family Sepiidae; genus Acanthosepion; species Acanthosepion esculentum. Next base: position 7,452,963 of record OZ038501.1, on the reverse strand, counting down.
AAGATGTGTATTGGACATAATATCTTTGAGTTCATCTAACTCTGGTGTATTTTCATCAAGTTCCATATATGTTTGCTGACGACCCAACATGTAAGCCAATTGTTTTTGCATTAACCTAGGGAAAGAGAAATAAAAATTATGCACTTTTAAGTAAGAAAATATAAGCGACATTAAAAATGTCTTCAAGCATTGTTTCATATTTGCTCAGAGATTTTTGAACAAGTGATACCAAAATGTTTAGAAAGAGATTTTGCAACAATTTGTTACATCCAGATTAAAATATATCCCACTGGCAATTCTTTATCCAACTAATTTAGATTCATTGGAATATGCACCAAAGAAAAGAAAATATAAATTATCATTTTAATTCCATTTTAGTATTTTTCAAACTACACCGGGGACAAAGCATTCTGAAATTATTGTGCAAAGTATGAGGGTGGGCTGAGAAGTTTGTAGGCTGGCTATGAAGAAATAATTCTAGTTATTAATAAGAAGAGTTGAAATCAATGCACACAAGATTTCACAGCTCTAGCATCATCACTCACTCCTTCAGGAAGTCTATGAACTTTTTCAGCCTATCCATGTAGGTTTCATGTCCAGCATATTCTAAGTAATTATTTCAAAAATGTACAAAGAGTATAATGTATAAAAAGAAAGACAGCATTCATTTAAGTACAAACAAAACTGAAGTAGATATCTCTTAGATCATGATGCTGCCCTGTAACAAGAAATGATAAAAAGGAATTACTTACAAATCATCACATTCATAGAAGATTTCCTTCATTAATTCTATATCATTTAGCTGCATAGCAAAGCGCATTGCATGTGGGTGTTGCTTGAATTTGCGATATAGATGTACAGCTTTGCGAACAAGGGTGGTGTTCTCAGGGTCAGGTACATAGGGAACACAACTGAAAGAGTTTTTAAAACACTTAGAAAACAAAAATGTATAATTCAGATTGAATCCTAACATTTAAATTGCTGGCTACAAAGCTATACAAGCAGATTATACAGTTGATTTTACATGAAAATCATCAGATAAAAATGGACACAGTAATTAAATAGCATACTAAAATTAAGATGTATTTCATACTTGTGCCAAATAAATTTGATCCTTATTACTGTAAGGCTGAGGTCAATGAAAAGGGAATTTATGAAGTTGAAGTAAAAATAAGCAATTTTATCAATTAAGAACTATAAAAGAAAGGAAATCTAAGCTTAATGACAGTGAAGGAGAAAAAAAAAAAAACAAACAATTTAGGTATATTCAATAAAAGAAGGAGTCCCCAAAATTGATTAAACAATTGTTTATCATCTAAATGTTTGTGTTATTATTAAGAGGAAAGACCAAAGTATTTTTTGAATATTATCTTTTTTAATTCTTTCTAGCACATCCAAAATTTTAGTTAATCTTTTTTTTTTGATTCATCAAAATTTACATAAAAATTAATCATGTCAGCTATTTTTGACAATTTTGTAAACAAAAGTGAAATTCTCCGTTGAAAAATCTTGTAAAATTCAATTACACTTTTTCAAAAGTTATTTTAGGAAAACTAAAAAATTTAAAGTATACTTAATGTAAATTGAAACAAACATTAATTTTTTAGCAAAAAAAATTTAGTTGGAAATAAGAGAAGCATGTCTAACCGTTGGTTTTGGAGGTGTGAATTGATGTTTACGTCAATTTATCAACAATTAATGTCAGGGCAATTTATCAGATGGAGGGCAGAAGTGAGTGTTTTTTTAATTTTAATTGAACCAGCTTATTTAACTACATAGTAATTCTTAAAAATTAAATACTTTCAAAAGTCTAATATTTTATTGTTTTTTTTGTTTTGTTTTTTTTAGGTACTTTTTTTAACAAAGGTATGTCCAAAACCTGCACAGTTTCCATCTCTAAAAAGAAAAAAAAAATAATGATTGCAGTATCTCTCTCACTGAAAGAGAGAGAATTGATTATATTTTTTAAAAAAATGAAAAGAAAATATTTAGTCAAATATGTAAAAACATTTTTTTAAAATGTGACAATGGTCAGTCAGTCAGAGCATTTGATATGAAATCAACAACACAATTTATGGGACTGGATCCTCACTATCAGGAGAAACAACTCTTAAAACATGGTACACTATTTCTGAATTGTGCATCTGTAGTTTTGCCAGAAACGGTTTTCATATATTTTTTGACATATTAAAAGATGATTTTAAAAATAAAAACGCTTCAGATTGTAATGAGCTTACAAATTTAAGATCTGTAAAAACAGATCTTTTAATAAGAGCATTTCCAGAGATGCACATAGTCAAACTTAATTTTAAAATATTTAACTTTGACATTTTGTATTTAAAATTTGAAAAAAAAAAAAAAAAAAAAATTTTATTTATAATATTTTGGTTTCAGACAAAAATATCGTTAATATATCCTATTCATAAAAGCCCGTAATAGCTTCTTTAATTAAATAAAGCCTTAGTTTTATTGTTTTTTGTATTTTACAATTCAGAGATAAAGTTTGGGTAGAAACACTCCTTGATTTATAAAAAAATAAATAAAAATTATATTCTTGAAAGTCTTCTACATTTAATTAAAAAATTACAGAGATGTATGTATTCAAGTTTTCATAAAATTAAGTAAGGAGGGTTAACAAATGTAAAAAAATAAAAATTTGACCATGACTTTCTGAAAAACAACCAATTCTAAAATAATTTAATTCATTTTTGAATAAGTTCTGAAAGTTTCATTAAAAATCCAACAATTATTTGATTTTTGCAAGAATTTCCAAATTAATGTGTTTTTCAAGTGAAAAAACTGCTAAAAAAGAAACTAAATGCTAAATATTGTGACTGCTTGAAAAAAACCAAAAAACATCTAACATCCTAGAAAGGAAAAAAAAAAAAAAAAAAAAAAAATTTCTTTGGTCTTTCCTCTTATTAATAAACTTTTTCATGATAAAACTTTTGTTTTTATTAAGTTTGGAACCTTTTTTCATCATGCTATGCTGTTTTTTTGGTGAATTATTGAATATACCTACTAAAATCTAATAGATGAAAATTAATAATATTAGTGTATATAGAATGAAAACTGTTGAAATTGATAATTTTCTTTATGAAATTATGGATGAAGCCCTAAAGTTACAAACTCAATTGTTCTAACAAGTTTTTTGTAAGAGGAAATAAATATTACTAATAAATATTACTAACTGCCTCTTCAGAAATGAGGGTCATGTTGGACATTTTTTGTTTATTTATCAATTGTTGACCTTATGAAAAGTAAAAGCTTGGGCAATGGGAGAAGAGAGAATCAAGAGAACAGACGAATGATAAAATCTTTAAAACAATCAGTAACAATTCAATAGAAGGATTAATCAATTTTTTTTTTTTTTTAAAGTAAATGGAATTTTATAATGTTAACAACAAAAACACAAGGACATTAGTCTGAATGTAAATAATGATAATGCCTCAATTCAGATAGAAAAATGTTAATTTTATTGTAATCTGTTTTGTGAGATGTAAGATTGGAGAAAATGATATAAAAATTATTTGTATCCAATGTACAGATCTTTGAAGATGTATCCCAAACTAGCCAAGTTCATGGTGCAAAAATGTGTCAAAACAGTTCAACTGGTAATATTGAGTATTTTAAAAATTATTTTGAGAAAATTAATATGTAAAAATAATGTTTTCTCTACAAGATACAATTCTTTCTGTTGTGTGATAATTAGTTTTCATTCACTTTAAATGAGGTCATGTTTCAGTAACTGGTGCTTCTTTTTCCGCATTTTAAAATCAGAGATCTTTATGCTTATGTTCTGAAACTTGTTGTGCTCCGAGTTGTGTATCCCTGTGCATATCAAAATAGTCCCATCAATTTGGTGAGATTAAAATAAAACTGGAAGTTATTTATGAGAGAGAAAAGAAAAAAAAAATATTACACTTCTTATAGAGCAAGGTTTCCTCATTAATAATCAATTGGTTTCATATCAGTACTTCCAATCAACTTGAAGCATAGGCAAATATAAAAGGGGTTTTTGAAATTTGAATTCGCCAGCCACCTGGCCTGATATCCAATTTAAAAGCTCTGGAGAGAAAAAAAAAAAAAAATACTTGTTTCATCGATGGACTCAGTTTCTAGCGGGGTTTAAATATTTTCCTTATATTTCCTATGTTTATTCTAAAGTTGTATAAAGTAAATTACTTATTGTGAAAATAAATAGCCATTAAAAAATAAACTAGAAATACACATTTTAATTAAGTTTCACACACTTGTATTTGTTAGTGTTTAAAAAAAAAAAGAAAGAAAAAGGCATATGTAAAATAATGCAATTTTTAAATGTACATATATAAATCTTGTATTTGTCAATGGGGAAAAAAACAAAAAACAAAAAAGAATCGAGATCTAAGGCACAATGGATAAAAGCGTTGGTTAGATCCAGTGGCAGGACTCAGAGTTGGGAGTTCAATACCTGATGAAGGCAGTGGAGAACTTGGATAGTGGATTAACAGGATATAACTGATAAGTGACATTCATTAGACATGGCACATGGAACTGGAAAAATCTACCCAAGCGAGTGAAATAAATGGTTTAGTTCGACATTCCAACCACCTGAAGAAGGCTGGAGCATACAACAGCTGAAACATTGTGATAAATATGGCAACAAAGATGAGGATTATTATTATGTACATTCCCTAAAACAATTTCTCAAATCAGTACAGAGATGGGTAGAGAGAGTATAATTTCAATTCAAATCTAATATTACAACTCATCAGTTGCAAAAAATTAAAGACAAAGAAAAAGGACTTTTTTGCAAGGTAAATGCCAGACTTGAATCATTACTTTAGTGAAAACAAACAAACAGTTCTACCTGATGAGATAAAGACAAACTCTCTGGTAGACGTTTTCATCAACATGCTGTTCAAGAAGGTCAAGTTGTTCAATTTCCATGAGAAGATCACAGGCCTCAGCTTCAGCATTGTGTTCCATATGATAAGGTACAATCTCTTTGGCTAAGCCAATCAAACTTTCTCTCATTTCAGCATCTTTTTCTGTTGTATCATGCCATTCTTGAATGACTTCTCCAGCAAGGTGTCTGAAAGAAATTCAAATGATCATGTTGAATGGATTGTAAAATCAAATTAGAGCACGATTATTTTTTTAATAATCAAACCATCCACTGTGCAATCTTCAAAAAAGGATTTCACTAACATGAAAAAGACAAATTTTTAACTACACAGAAAAAAAATGTTAGATAAAAATAAGTGCAGTAATTTGATTATAAAGTTATGACTTATTAAATGTGATATGGCAAAATAAAATTCACATTAAAAAAAAAAAATTAAAAATTAATAATCTGCAATTAGTGACGGTTCAAGGGAGATAACTTAGTATTTAAAATTTTGCAGTTATCTCCCCTGATGAATCTGGTGCATTACAATAACGTTGTACTTGTATTTAGAGGATTTGAGAAGCATATAGATTTTTTTTTTTTAAATCATTTCCCCACAAGCAAGGAAATAAGGATACTAAGATTTCGAGTGCGAGAAAATGAGGAAAAAAACAAAAACAAAACGAAAACACTATTAAGGAGAGAGAACAACAAAAGTACAGGAGTTAAGACAGATGATAATGATTGACACAGCATTTAAATTTTTTTAAGATCAAAGTTGACTGGAAAGCAAGTTGCCAGAAGAGTTTTCCACAAGTGAAAAGTGTCAGAGAAAAACTGTTAGTGAAAAACTTACTGTTATATTTAGCCAATTCAACTGTAAAATTATGAGACCTAGTCACCAATTTAATACTGTGCTTAAATTCATAGATTCTAGGTACCATAGAGGAAAGTTTATCAGAACAATTATAATGAAAGTACTTATAGAAAATGCTCAGGGAAGCTACGTTATAGCAATGGGAAAGTGACTGAAGCTAAGATGACAGTTTAGAAAAGATTAAATATATCTCAAATGCAAATGAGTGGTACTAAACTTGAGCCATGTAATTGTAACCGAACTACCAAAGTTCTGACTAAATGCACTGCTCAAGTTTATACAGTTGAGTGAATTTGACAAATTAATTCTGCTTTGCTCGATTTTTTTTTTTAGCAAAAGTTTCAAGCTGTGTCTTATATTCTATCATCTGAACATTATCATCTTAAATCAAGAATATTTCCCATTTTTAATTTCTCGACCAAAACTATCTTGATATTTGACATCTTATTCATCTATTTCTGCTCTCAATATCTAGTCTATTCTTTCACTATATATATATATATATATATATATAGAGGTGAATGAGGTTAAAACAAAAACATGTTAAAAAATCGCTATACAATGGCTTTCAAGTTTACACACTTCAAATGTGCTTCCTCAGGCAATAGTGAATAACTGATGAGTAAAAAATTATTTTTAAATTTCAAAAGCAGATAACAAAATTAAAATGAGGTTTGTGGGTTTACTCCAATTAACCAGTTAGGTGTCAGACCTATGCTAAAAAAAGGGGAAGTTTTGATCATGGTAAGATGTGGTCTGAAATACAATCCTAAATAAGGTCATGTGTGGCAAACAAAATTAATACAAATTATCAGCGGGTGGCAAGCATGTCTCATAATATGAAAATGTAACTTGTTCAATTTTATAAGAAGCTAAGGTTGGGGTAGGGAGACAATCAAATGTATAGCTAATTGAAACAAACAAACACACATATATATATATATATATATATATATATATATATATATATTTCATAGTTGATAATAAAAAGGTTCCCTTAAAAAAAAAAACAAACAGTAAATGCAACTTAAGTTTAAAAATAAAAAATATGTAATATTCATACAAGATGTTGATAATGCTGACTAAACAGTAATACATAGCTGTATTAAATTCAAATTAACAAAATAAAATAATCATTCATAAGTGCATCACATTTTACTTACTAATTATGACCACACTACCAAATTTAAAGTTTAACAATAATGTAAGGTGAAAGGTAAGCTATGCTTACAATTTACAGTTAATTCACTTTGGTTTAATAGAATTTTTATCAGCAAATATAATTTTTAATTTCCTGTGTAAGCATAGGAAGCAAAGTTCATTTAAGGATTTACAAGTTCTATCCTTTTTTAGAACTCTGCATTTAACTGTAGGAGTTTTATTAACCTCTTTTAAATTTAAAAAATATTTGGAAAGAGATGTCCTATTTTCATAAGTGATCTTGGTGAAAGATAAAACTAGGTGGTACTAAATATTCTAAAAGAATTCTTAGTACTACCTATATAAAATTTTTCAGCAGTTGGTTTTTCTATTGTAGAAATAGTACTTAGGTAAACAAGAAAGTTGGCTAGACATTTTTTTTTTTTTTTGCAGTGAGCAATCATTAGAATTTCTGCGATTACATTTGTTAATATTATTGACATTAGTTACCTTGGAATTAATATTATTACTCAGGTTTTCATACCTGTTTAAAATTTTATCATGTTTTTTTTTTTTTTTTTTTTTAAATCATTTTTTTTCTAGGTTATCAGTGCAGCTATAACTTAGTTATAGTGGGTTTCTGTCAAATATTTTACTGATGGGTTATTTTTTTTTTTTAAATGCTTATCAATTAAATGGAGGAACTTCTGCCCTAACTTAGTACTATTCATTTGGTTAAATGAGGGTGTGTACCAAATGATTTTTCTATTCCTATTCTTTTTCTCAGATTTTTAAAAGTTAAATGCTATGCTACAGACAGTGGAATTATACTCCATTTGTTCTTACCATTCATATATATATATATATATATATATATAAGGGGGGGGTCAACTAAGAACAATGCTTGAAGTAAAAAAAAAATAAATCCATTAATTCTCAAGAAATTGGTTTATGTTTCCAATATAAAAAACAAGCAGATATGGCTTCTGAGAAAATCTGAATGTGAAAATGTGCTTTAAGACAAATTGAACTTTGCTTGACTGTGAAGCACTGTAACCAAGCGGTCAAAGCTGACAGTGGTTTCTTCACCTGCAAAGGAGAAAAGAGGTTTAAATCTTGCCAGTAAACAAAATAAACACACATTTGAAGTGTAGGTACATATATATATATTTTCTTTACCATTTCAATGTTATTAGCTAAGAATTGCATATACCAGTAATTATATGAACAATGTAAAAGTATGTAGAAATTCCTTTTTCATCATCTCTCACCTTACATATTCATGTCCCCAGGAGCCAATTTCTTCATTAGAACCAACCATTCGGAACTTCAAGCTGTCCCTCTCTTCACTCATAGTCATCCCCAAAACAGAAATGATATCTGCACATGAGCGCTGAAATTGGAAAACAAATTGAAGCAAATAAATTAAATATTGCAGGGGTTAAAATTAATTGAAAAACAATATATTACATATTAAGTAATAGAAATGAATTCTCCAAAAAATCTTTCATTTAAATATTACTTAATTTATCATGTTTTATTTATGGCATCATTATTTCAGAGTATGAATTTAATATTTTGACATCAAACACTCTTACAGCCAACAGTTTCACAAGTTAGTAACAGAAATAAAGAATTTGCAGGTCAATATTTGAATCAAAGTATATATATATATTATATATATAAAGAGAGAAAAATATGTGTTATTACCTTAACCTCTACATCTGTAATCTTTTCATAAACTTTCTTCAGCGTACCATAGTGAGGACGCAAAAACTTGAGAGGTTTAGGAACTGAAGTCATTGAAGTGGTTGAGGCACGGATCTCAGTGCGGAGACATTCAAGAGCTTGTTTATACAACTTTTGATCAGACTCCTGAAAAATTACAAAATAAGGCAAAATAATTTTCTTCCCAGTATATTTTTACAATTAGGTTAAATAGATAATCTATTTAAATTCTTTAAAGGTCAGTAGTTTTTATTAGAGCTTGTCATAGAATTTCAATGACTGAGAATTTAAGAGAAGGTTTCGATTCTGACATTTTTTTAAATTGCATATAATTATAATGCAGAGCACAAAATTATAATAGAAACTACATATTATAAAAGTGACAGACATTTGACCTTGCTATTCAATTTACATTTTGACTGGTTGGTTGATTTTGTTTTAAAGCTTATCAACCCCTCATGGGTCATTTAAAAGCCAAGACATTCTTAGATTTCATAAATTTAATTTTTTATTTTTTCCTCTATCATATAGTATCAACTATTTAATTAATTATTTATTTTTTTATGCAATCTTATGGTTTCAGCTATTTTTTTTCACAATCATATGGTATCAACTACTTTGGTTGGTTTAAATAAGTTTTTGTAACTGTTAGGTTTATATTTTTGATATAAACCCATTCTTGAGAAATGATATATTGTCCATCCTTACCAGGAATTATGATAATTTACATTACGGGACCTCCTCTCTAGATCTGAGTATTATGAATGGAGGAAAGAGTACCTCAGCCTGCACTTGATCAGACTGACTCCAAGTGAAGTCTTTTAGCATCCATATAATTAAATTATATTTCACTGACTGTGCTCCCCACCCAGCATGGAGTACTACCAAGGGGGAAGCCCATTTACCTTGGCAGATCAGGGCTACACAGTATACTCAGACCATGAGGAGGCAATAATTGTTTAACTTCTTAGGTCTTAGTTCCTTTTAGTTAACTTTTTCCTCAGGCATAGTTGAAACCATTGTCCCTTCTTAGGACAACTGACCCTATAGTCAATGCCTTCTGATTCAGCCTTTTCCAGAATTTGTAAGAATCTGAATCAGGGCTTGGTGTGACCAGCTGGTTGATTGGATCAGGCCTCTCCAACCAGGTAATGGCCAAAGTGACGCATTGTAAACCATCTCTCATCCTGAAGCCCTCAATTACCAGGATCCCACCTCAGGCATTGTGGGTTGCCACTCATGGCCAAGAGGTAACCCCATTAGGGAGGAGGGGGTTACCCTTCTTCAGAGATGCAGTTAATGTATGCTGAAGCCCCATCCAACAGGGCAGAATATTGTTGACAGCAGCTGGAAACAGAAATTGCTTTTTAAAGGTTAGATTTTATAGAGAAAATTTTCAAATTATCTTCTCCCAAATAAATTAATTTTTAAATATCAAGATTACCTGTTATGAATCATGATAGCTGAAAAATCTCACATCATGTCTAACATGTTCACTGCTAAATGTGTAGAGAAAAAAAAAAAAAAAAAAAAAAAAGCCCATCTTCTGCTTTGTGCCACAAAGCAGAAACTGTCTTGTATATTGCCATAATTATTTATATTGCCTTAAATGAGATCATGGGATATATCATTTTGACAGGTCATGTAAACATTAAAAGAAAAGAAAAAAATTATGTAACAAATAATTTTAGTAATAAATATCAAAAGGGTGATATAGTTTGATTCTGTAATAGATTTGTAGGGGTATTAATGACTATAAAAGTAGAAAATTGTTTGTAGGAATATCAAGAGAAAAAGACAGACCCAAGTAATTCTAGGAAGTAATAATTCAAATATAATTAATAATATCACATGATATACATTTAACTCTTACAAAAAAAAAACAAAACAAAAAAAACATGTAGAATTCAAAGAAAAAGAATGAAAATGCTTACACAGAGTCTCTCAACCATCAAGTTAAGATTTTCTTGAAGTAGTTTATCCTCCTCAGACTGGAACAAAAAAAAGATATAACTCATTATTTGTACTTTTTATAAAATATAAATGACAAGCTATTATAGATATTCAACAATTTAAAAGAAAAATTATTTAAATTTTTTATCTTTCTGGATAGCTTTATATTCTTCAATCCTTTTCAAGTGGCATATAGAAGCCCATATTTACTTTCATTGGGAATATTTAACCATAGTATTCATAATATTTGATTATAACCAATATTTGTTTATTTGTCTATTCCCTCAGTCTACAGATATGATCCCATCAATAAAAACATTTAGCATGAAAACTGTCCCCACCATTTTGTCATTCAATTAGTCACCACTGATCTGATTAATAGAATTTATATCTCATATCCTCCAAATATCTAACTTCCCCAAATGCCAAATCTAGCAACAATACATTCAGATAAATGCATTACAAACCATAACTCTTGAGATTAATTTGAAAACACTTGTTGTAACCTAGAAAGGGTTACTGAATGGGGAATAACCAAAATGGAGGTTGAAAAGGAAATGGTAATCTTTTTAACATCAACAAAATACAATACTTGCCAGCGGTGTGAAGTAGGGGACTATTTAGACAGCATCACTTACAATAGTGTCAAACGTATTTATGAGGATTGGGACATACCCATTAGTGTTCATAGGTACCGTATATAAGACAAATATAATATTGAAGTTCTGTTAATTGATCATTTTTGGTATATCTTCAAGTCCAGACAAAATTATGTAGAGGCACTTGAAATGCTTGTTGCCTCCAAACTAATTTATGAAACAGAAATGAACGTCACAAAAATTGTAATTTTTGCTTGCTTTGGTTACATTTAACACAGAAAAATGGCTTCTAAAAGAGATGCAACTGTCAGTTATTCCATTAAGCATAAACACTGAAAAAATAAATTTAAAAAAAAAAATGAAAATAATTAAACTCTTGAAATAAAAGAAAAAAAAAAAAAAAAAATTGACTGATATCTCAATGTATAAGTTATGTGAACAACTACTGATGATATGAAAAGAAATAAAATACTGAAATTTTATTTAAAGAGAAATAAGTAGACTGAAAAGACTAAAATATGGTAATAATACTGAAGATGTCAAAGTAATAATGGAATGGCAGATAAGTTGTGTGATATTTAATTTACTTGCTTAATCAATTTATCCTGTTAAACTTTGGAAAAATAGAAAATTGTCATATATCATCTCACATCATCCTCTATACAAATAACACAAAGTACTTAATATTAAAGTTATATTTTTAACTGCAAATAAAGTAAATGAAATTAAATTAAAATAAACTAAATTAGGTTTATCAAGTTTTTAGAATGCAAGAACAAGATGAATGTTAACTGAGACTTCTTTCGGTATTTACTGCTATAATATCTAAATTGGTGTACATCTTATACATACAAGTCATTTATTTCAACATACTGTCAAACACATAATTTTTAATTTAAAGGTTATGAACACACAAATCAGAAACAATAAAAAGGTTGTTACTTATATCAAATTTTAAGATACATTGGCTAAATTAATCAAAATACGTTTAAAAACTAATTAGTTTTACAAAAATATTGATCACAATACATCATTCTATATTTTAAGAATTTCTGAACTTTATTAGCTAGCAAATGTAAATTTAATAACTATGCTACATGACCATGTGATAACGTCAGATTTAGGGAAAAAAGAAAAGAAAAAAGAATCAAAGGAACCAGTAGACTGTCAAGGGAAGTAAGAGAACTATAAGAGTACTCATTGTAGTGAACAAAAAGGACAACTCTACATGCATTGAGAATATCAAAAATTATACAAATGCAAAAATTTATCTATTTGAATAGTGTAATAACAACTGGCAGAAAATAGGATATAGAAATTGGAAGGTAGATTGAAGGAGCAAAAAGGAACTTTTCAGAAACTGATTAAAAATGTATGAAGAGATAAAAACTGGCATTAGAAACAAAAAAAAAAAACAAAAAAAAAAAAAATAGTGCTCAATGGTTACATGATGTCTGCTCTCCTATATGATAGTGGAAGCCAGACAATTTTATCAGCAATTAACAAAAAGGTTTAAAGTGACAAATGCGGTTCTACCGTAAAATGTTGAGAACATCATGCACAGAATATGAGAATGAAGAAATTCAAAAGATAATAATGGGAGCTACAATGAAATTGGTCATAGCTGAAATCTTTTGGGATATATAATAAGGAGAAAAGGTGTGGAGAATTTAATACTCTCAGGTTACTGAAAATAAGAAAAGCACAGGGAAACAACAAGTAAAATATCAGATAAGTTTTTGGTAAATAGATGGAGGAAATAGTGCCACAAAGAGAAAGAGGGGGTATAAAAGAGTATAGCCAAGAGAAATAAGAGATAGAAAGTTGTGGAGAACAATGATCACTTATGACCTGAAGGGACACAGTAGAGAAAGAAGGCTTCACTTGATATTATTGGTTTGTCACTACTATATACAAGAAAGAAAACCCAGAAAAAAAAAATGATATCCACTTGAATTTTTTACTTTTGATATAGCTGCATAGAACTGACCCGAGAGAATTGATTTATATTTTTTTTTGTATTAATAATAAAATTCAGCAAACTTACTATTTTTCATCTTTTTAATTCAGTATCATTCTAACAGAATCTAATTAGATTATTTTGACTAATTTAAATAATTCTTGTGTGTGTAAGGCTATTAAAATTGTTTGCATGTTAATGCAGACAGTTTTGTTATACTGATATAAAAGCTGGGAACAGACAAAATTAAACCTTATTTAAATTTGTAAGATTAATTTAAATGTCTGAACTAAATTTCACTGAAAAGGTATGAATATAAACATTACTTTTGTTTCAGATATTTGAAATATAACTTGAGTAGATTTTATAACATTTAAATCATTAATAGAAAAATGTAAACAATCAACATGTGAAACAACCACAGATGCATTTTATGGCTGTATATAAAAATTATCAAATAGAAAAATATTTTTTTTAAATGTTCCTCTACAGAAATGACTGAAATGTTTAACATGAAAATGATGGATTAAAGTCTACTTCAATGTAAAATCTGATATATGTCAAGATCTGAAATGTTAAAATTTAAAATGGAGTAAATTTATAGAATTATTGCTAAACAGTACCGATTAAAAGTAAAGTCACTGCTTGGTCCCACCAAAACTAGAAAAACTTTTTGTTAGTTCTCAATGTAATTAAAATTTTGGAATGAAGCTGAAAAGGAATTTTAAGGAAAAATAATATGCCAGAGTTTGATACTTTAAAGAATAATTTTTATAACTGTTCAGCAGTGACAGAAAAATATGTGACAAATTTTTAACCCTTATTTTCATTTATTGTTATTAGCATATTGTAACAAATCTACTGAATTTAACAAAATGTATAAAAAGTTCATTATCCAAGATTGTAAACATAAAGCAAGTATCTGCCTATATTTCTGAGATGAGGTATTATGTACATTATTCGGACTATTGTCCTCATCTTTGTTGCCATATTTAATACAACGTTTTGGCTGTTGTAAGCTCAAGCCTTCTTCAGGTAGTTGGAATGTCGAACTGAACATTGGGGTGGACTGTTCTAGTTCCAGTTATCAGTTATCTCCTGTTAATTTTTCCCTCTGAAAGTTCCCCACTACCTTAACTGGGTATTGAACTCACACTCTTTGGGTCCCGTCACTGGATCTGACCAACACCTTTATCCACTGTGCCATGTGTCCTTGAGGATGTCTTCAGCAACCATTTTTACCAGTACTCATATTAGGTTTAATTCATACACAGATGTCCTCAAGGACACATGGCACAGTGGATAAAGGCGTTAGTTAGAAAAGAGTGTGAGTTCAATACCCGATTAAGGCAGTGGAGAACTTTCAGAGGGAAAAATTAACAGGAGATAACTGACATCCATTAAACATGGCACGTGGAACTAGAACAGTCTACCCCAGTGAGCGAAATAAAGGGTTCAGTTTGACATTCCAACCACCTGAAGAAGACGGTAGAGTACAATGGCCGAAACGTTGTAACAAATATAGCAACAAAGATGAGGACAATAGTCCAAATAATGTAAATAAAGCAAGTAAAATCAAAAGTAATTTGCAAAGGATAAAATTATGGAGAAACATTATCAAAACATTTTGATAAAATCTATGAAACACTAGCTAATAAAAACACACTTGATGATTTAATATTAACAGAAAATTTATTAAAAAACCAAACAAGGAAACCACAAAAATAAAGCAACATGTGAAAGCTAAAGAAATAAAACTAAAAAAAATAATTCTTTTTAGAGATGAGTCTCACATAAAAAAATAAAGAAAGTGATAAATAAATAATGTCCCTATGATGTACATAACACTGATACACAATCCTTACTAATAATCTATTCTAACTGCATGGCTTACCTAGTACAAAGTGTGTTCAAGTTGCTGCAACTGTAGTGTGAAATCCAGTTCAAAGCCTATGGGTACGCATGCGCAATGACCATCACACCCAGGCTAAGGCTTATCTGCAAGTGCATGTCTACAAGTCATCATGGCCATTCCAGACTGTACTTTTGAGGGTGCTTAGCTACTGCCTTATGTGCCTAAGTTTCAGGCTGAAAGTAGCGTCCCTTATAATGCAGTTGATAATCGATGTGGTATTGGCTCAGGATGAGTCAATTAAACATGCCACACGCCGGCATACATCAACAATATTTATGTTGATGAAAGCTTAGTTTTGATGAAACAAATCTGGAAGCACTTTACCAATTTCAGACTAATCATGCAAAGACCCGATAGGTTGAAGGATAGGGCCAAAGTATTGGGCATGTATGTCTAGAGGGAGCATGGTGTACTAAAAGTGGAGATGAGGGAGTGAGATCCCACCAGTTCTGCACACCATTACTTGTTGAAGCACGTTTTCTGTATGCAGGAAGCTCACTTTCCAGCAACTCAGACCAGCAACTGGGTTTCTGAAGTGACAGGCAAACGTGATGACCAAAGGTTGGGATGACAAGACCTGCAACGCCCCACTAAAACACATGCTCACCAAAACGGTTACTAGAGTACGTCAGGAGGACTGTGACAGTGAATAGGTGCATGCATGGTCAGCAAAATAAAGGTGTGGGTTGGTGCAAGTTCCCTGCCTACCGGAGTAGCGTTGGAAGTTGATGGGGACATTGTTGAAGATATATGATGGCTGTGGCCAGACGAAAAGCAGCATATAAATCTTGCTGAGCTGGACACGGTGTTAGTAGGCATTAATCTAGCACTCCAATAGAAAGCAATGGTACTGTACCTGCTAACCAATTCAGCATGCGTACACCGGTGGATCTCTGACACTCTAATCAAGAGGGCGAAATTGTGCACCAAAGTCGCCAGAGATGCTAATAAGAGGCCAGCTCAGCACTGAAGGGGTTTGCCAAAGAATATAGTCTAACCATTGACATGGCCTTGGTCCAGTATAGTGCAAACCAGACTGATCATCTCGCTGGAGTGCTGGCTCAATGCAATAAGGAAGGAAGCAGAGCCTACACAGCTGGTTTGCACCAAAGCCATTGTTGATTCTGCCCAGATAATGAGTATCCATCAGCAAAGTAAATATCCTGATGCAAAGTGCACCCTGTATTTTGGTAGTTGGGTCAATCCTGCAATATCCGGAGCTGCAGTTAAGGAAGTGGTGGGACAACGTGAAGCGTGTCCGTCTACAAACCTAGCTCTGGTAGAGTAGAAGATTGGGTGGCTGGATGTAACAGATACTTGGTGCCAAGTAGGAATGGATATAAGCTACCTTGGCAGCAGACACTACCTGATGCAGATTGATTGTGGCCCTACTTGGATCTCCATTTGGTGCCCATTGTTTTGTTAGGACTGTCAGCATCATCCGGCAGCTGGAGTCAATATTCTTCAAACGAGGACCATCAATTGAACTGTTTTCTAAAAAAGATGTGGCATTCTGCAGGTGAGCATTCAGAAATTTCACAGAAGGCTGGGTGTGTCCATTTGTGCTTTTGATGTGCTCACTTCTTGGCAGGGAATGACATAGTAGATGGTGTGCTTGACACCTTTCAAGTGCATTGCCACCAGAAAGCAGTGTTCTGTGGAGGAAGTGGTGCATCATTACACTATAATGCCGAAGAATGATACATCTGCCTCCCCAGCCTCAGCAAATGGAATTATCTACCAGGTGCGAGTAAAAGGGATAGACGTTGCATCTCCACCAGTATGTGAGGAGAATACAACCTACAAAATTGGAGATGTAGTGTGGGTGAAGGACCCCTTGCACCATCTGCACATCCAAACTTGGAAAGGGGGTGGTGACTGGGCATCATGGTCTACACTCAGTTCTAGTCAATGGCATATTAGGTTTGGTTTGTTTTACGGCATATCAATCTCAGTGGGTCATTTAATGTCAATAACTTTTTTTCGTTTTCTGATAATATTTTTGTTTTGTTAAAGATCTACTTTTGTCAATATTTTTTCCTCAAAAATATATAGCTGGTAATAGTATTTTTCAAAAATGTATAACTGGCAATATATTTTCAAAAACGTATTGCTAGTAATATTTTTTTCTTCAAAAATTTATTTCTGGTAATAATTTTTTTATTTATTCATCTACAGTTCTGTTGAAGTATCTTATGTGTGTTTGTGATCATTGTTTTCCTGTTTGGTTCATTGGATTGCTTTGTATTTTAAGGTTTGTTTAGATTTTTCCTTAAGTGTCGTACTCTGTGGTATTGTTCTAGAAATCCATGCTTTCTGGTTTTCCTGTTTCTTTTCCTGTTCTTAGTTTGTCTTTGGAGTCTTTGGTTTTAGGATCTTGTGTTTTCCTATTATCAGGAATCTTAGTAGAATGCAAGGATTCCACACAAATGCTCAGTGGCACAATGGATGATGATGAGATGCCAGACTCAGATGAAGAGATTTCTCTTGTTCAATTCACCTCAACCAATGGTCACCTGGCTGTCACCTGTGTGATCAGGAGATCAGTGAGGTGTAGCAACGCAGAGCATAGCTTACCTAGTATGAAGTGTGTTAGGGTCGTCACAGCTGTAACAGGAAATCCAGTTTCAGGCCTACGGTCATGTGTATGCAAGGACCATTATTTTATGAAATAGACATCACACCTATGCAAATGTATCAACACCTACCACTTACTATATAAATGACTACATTGCTTGCTAGTGGAGAGAGGGAACTCTGAAGACGATGATAGTGGTGTGTAGCACAGTTGAGAAAGAAGACATAGGCAGAAGACTCTTCACACTACCTACAAAGTCTTCAAAACCGATTTATAAATCTATTTTTTGAAGGTCACATTATAGAATTTTCATATCGAGTTTGATAATACAGCTATATTAAACAAACAATGTCAATTAAGGTGAGATGAAGACAAATCAGACATGTTGGAACGGATATAACATTAATTGCAGTAAATGAGCAGAACACATTCTAAAAAGAGTCTGAATGTTATAAACAAAGATTGACTGATAAAGAAAGTCTTGGAATATGAGGCTAGTTCAAAAAATACAAAAAGGCGAAAGGAGGTCAATCAGTGTCTCAAGTCGTCTGAAAAAGAGTAACTTCTGACAATTAAAAAATTTTAAATATTTTGTAAAGATATTAAATGACAATTACCAATCCATTTGTATTTAGGAAACAAAAGTTTTCTCAGGTTACCTACCCTTGAAGAACGTTAAGTTCAAAACCAATCATTTAATTAAGGAAAATGAATGTGAAAATTGTGCATCTTATGCAAATTAGAACTAAGGCGCTTCTCTGTAAAACTCCCTCCAAATCAAGCAAAAAAAAAGAAAAAAAAAAGTAAAGTAAAAACTTATATACAAACTAAATTTGTGACATTCACAGACTCAATTATCACAAAAATGAAGCAAGATGATTTGAGTGAGATTATTATGTATAAAAATAGTATAAATAGACAATTAAAAAACATTTTTCAATACTATCTTAACTTTGTCCAAACTATAAAAATAACTGAACAAAGCCTGTACCCCCCCGCCATTTGAATGTATTGTTGGCGGAAGGATAGATTTATTTTTAATTTCAATGGACTTAATAAAAAAAATCTGTTAATTATGTTTAGATGCTAAAACTAAAATTATTCAAGGTAGAACTAGAACACGTTATTAGTTAGGAAACGATTTTGTTTGAGAAATGTGTAGCTGTTCTTCAAGCATAATAAACCTTGTATTTCACTCACTAGAATATTTTCTTTTAAATACTGAAGAAATACATATATAAATTAATTTATGTAAATACTCAACTTTCGTCTTTTTGTGGTTTTTATTTTATTAGGTGTATTTTTTTTAAAATTTATTAAAATAAATTAATAAATAAATAGATGTGCAGTTACTTCTTTCTTTATTGAACATAAATCAGAACATAAAATTAGTTATTGAATTAATAAACGTATCAGTCTTGGTTTTAAAATTTACTTCAAATAATTAAGAGCCTCAAGCAAGGTTATAGATAATTTGTATGATGTTAAATTTTTTCATACTTTTAAAAAGAGGAAACGTTTCAGGGAGATTTTGTTGATAATGCCACGTACTAGTGTTGCTTAATCATTTTTTAGTTGAAAATAAAATTTAAAAAAATTGTAAAATCCGATATAACTTCTGCAGAAATAAATACTAAGCAAACAACATATTTAAAAAGTATTTAAATTATTAACAATTGTTTAAATTTGCCTATATTCCTTAAGAGCAAATTGCATTGAATAATTCCAACATTTGTATTTTTGTAATTTGTTGCAAAACATTTCAGGATGTACTTGTTTATTGAAAAATGTTAGATGTGCACTGGCCTTCTCACAGTTGTATTTAATTTTTAGCTTTTATTTTAAAGATTCTTAATCTTAATATCTATCTTTCTTTTTAAATTTCACACTCGTCCATCTTAAAGACATCAAAACAATAAAACACCAATGCCCCTTTTTTTTTTTACTTCTCTTCCTTGACGAACAGCGCTTTAATGTTTAAGCAGTCCATAAATCTACACTGTTCAACTCATTCAATAATTGACAAAAAGGGAAACTTTTTAAATAGAATAATACATGTTTTAATACAATTAAGATCGTTAAAATATATCTGAAAATTTAAAGTAAAAAGCGTGTAAGCATACGCAGACACTACTAAAAAAATGCCCATGACATAGCAGAAATGCGGCTAGATGACTACCGGCTTGAAAATGCTTGCAGGTCATTTTTACCCCGAAATAAGTGATCGAGATCAAAGTAACAATTGTTTATAAGCTATAAACTCACAAGATCTTGTTCTTCTTCTTTCGGTGGAACCTTGGAATCCTTTTTTTCCTTAGAGTTAGCATCGGTTTTCTTCTGGTCCGCCATATTGTCTAATAACGTTTGAACGAGATTTGGTATATCGCTGTGTAATTTTGTAAATTAACTTTTAGCTAGGATTATTTTTCCTTTAAATTCACTTTATCAAGGTAAAATTAAATTATATGGAGTAATAATAGCATTAGAACAAAAAATAATGATAAATTATTTTCGAATAAATATTACCCATCATTCCAGTTACGAATCTGTCGTCTTGAAGATTTGTTTTTTTTGTTTTCATTAACTGAGTGACGAAAGTAAACAAACGCTTGACATAAGTAATTTTAATCACAGCCGATAACATTGGCTTTAAATGAAAATCATTTTGAATTGCCAGGAAATTAATCTCATTGATACCTGTCGGCGCATCATTTCATTATTTTATTTTTTAAAGATAAAACTTTCTCCGTAAAGGTATGTTGCAATAGTTTCTATGGAAACCAACTTTTTACTTCTTTTTCTCAAGTTCTTCAACTTTGCTTTTCTAAAGGTGAAAATACCGGTTTTTATTTTCTCATGTTTAAATATTCTTTTAATTAAAATTTTTCTAATTACCAGACGTATTTTAGTATTAACTCTGTAAAAGGAATTGTCATACATTTTTTTATGGAAAATATAATTTGTTTAAAAGTTAGGGAACAAAACCTCCCAAGTAATTAATTATTTTTACTTTATTTATTAGCTATAAAAAAACACACACACACACACACATGCAATTAATTAATTTTTAATTTTTTAATGAATCACTAGGAAATGTTTAATTATAAAATAATTTTTAAAAATCGCTAGCCAATGCATTTAATTCAAAATAAATAATCACTTTTTCATTTATTTTGTGAAATATGTTAGAGAAAAATATATTTGAGAAAAAAAAAACTTTGTAAATCATTCTTTCCTTGGTATCATTTAATTTAATTTACAGATTAAAAAATTATATTAAAACTAGCTTAAAAAGCCATCCTATCAGGCAGCATTGAGCCTTCATTTTAGGTAGAGAAAATGCGATAGTCAACAATGAACTACAGAAGAACTCAAAATAGATTGCTGCATTTATTGCATTAAGCTTATCTTTTAAAAGTTCAACAATTATTCTTCTGCTGACACTTAATTTAGACGATTTGATGTAGGTCCTTACTTTCCATATTATAAACAATTATTTTTATTTTATGGGTTACTTTCGCTGGATTTCATAATTAATTTTGATTATTCCTAAATTTATTTCCAAGTTATAAAAATTGTTATTGTACAAAATATTTGTTGCAAAAAATCATGTAAAAAATTGCTTAAAACAATCACATTAATGAAAATTTGGGAATGCAAAATTTCAGGATTGCGGATTCAGATCTGGCCCAGAATGCTTTTAACTTGCTCACAGAGTCAGCCTGATTCCAAGATGTTATGATATGTTGGACTATGGCCTCTAAGAGTAAAGTTGAAAATGTGTGACACAGTGACACACTGACATTCACATTTATTATATAGATATAAAAACATAAAATGACATTCATCACCTGTACTGTCAATTCTTCTTTGTAATCTAAGAATATACATCACTCACCTGACACTTCCAAATGTTAAAGGAAGGTCATCTCACTGTAACATGTTTTAGAAATCTGCTCTGCTCCCAGTTATGAAACTATTTTTTAAATTTTATTTATTTAATGTCAATATGTTTACTGAGTGGAATGATTTCACCAGAATAAAGATTGGTTGGTCATGTAAATCTCTTGGTAAGACAAAATTATTAAACATATAAAGCTTTACTTGGTACTAGTATCTCAGGAAGACAGAATCTTAAAGCATCAAATGTATTTTGGACATGTTTGAAGAACTAAGAAATGGCCACTGTTCTTAAGTTTAGGTTAGATGGGTTGATTTTATGACACGTCACCCTTGTTGGGTTTAATGTTAAATTTTGTAAGGACCACCTAGTGAGGATCAAACTTATTACTCAATAGTAATGGTTAACCAAACTAGCCTCACTAACTATTATCTAATATTGAAGTGCCATAACTCACAAGGGTGCCAAAGAAACATAAGGCAATCTTGAACTTTTTGTGCCTGCAAAAAAAAGCAGTGTGTGAAAAGGACATTTTTTCCCTTAACACCATTATTATTTTAACTACCTTAATTTCTTGGAAATCTTTATTGTTTTAAAAAGTGATGATTATAACTGTAATAAAACCTAAACATATGATGAAAGTGAAATTATACATTTTTTTTGTTCTTGAGAATTTACAACACTATTATTAAACACTATTAGATTGTTTATTTACAAGAATAATTTCATATTTACAACATTCTAAAAACTATTAGTTTTTAGAATTGTATTAAAACTAATGCAATGCAATATTTATCATTTATCAATTTATGAAAAAATAAATATGAAAACAATATTTTATTCATAAATCTATAAACATTTACTAAATTATTAAAATATGTGAACCAATTATAAGGAAATCCTTATTATTTACCATTTTATAAAGTTCAAATTTATTTTAGCAAATGTTTTGTCAACCATTCCAATAAATAGTCATAATTGTCAGCACTCGCTTGCCTCTGAGCATCAGGATGGTCATCCTCTCTCCTTATTTGCTTTCTTCTCCCTGGAAGAGTAGTCTAAGAGAGTTTGATGAGGTCATTTGCAGGAATTTGATTTTGGTGGACAACTCTGCAAGACAAAGAGGCCCACACACTTGGCCAGAAGTGTCTCCCTCACAGCTCAAACCAATAAATAACATAAATAAATATTATGAATAGTGTTTAGTGAGAAAAATTGTCTAGCACGACACAGTGAACTAACTTTCCTAGCAGTAGAATGAGCAACTGTTTCAATATAATCTTTCCACTTCATGTCAGTGAAAAACATTAGTCCAAGAAGGCATGAGTCATTCTTCTGAGGATTAGCATCAGTCATGCTGATGCAAGTCTTTTTTCCAGTCTATGGAGAGCACTACAAATTTCAGATATGATAGGTTGTATTGGAATGCCTGCTTTGTGTGTTTTTGGTAAACTGTAAAGCTTTACTCATTATTGATTAACTTTCTAAGAAAGATAAAAATGAGGACAAGTTATGGTTTAAATTAATGGAATATTTTATTTATATCTATTTATACCTATTATATCTTGAATTGATAGTCCCATTTTGAACCATCTAAAATGTTAAAATAGGAATTTCCATTAATATTGAAATGTTTAAAATATTGGGTTCATTGCAGTGAAAATATGTTTGTATGAAAGTTGGTTTATAAAATTCATGAAGTATTTTGTTATGATGTAAAGTAATATTGAGGCAAATTTGTATCATGTATAGCTGTATGTTGTGGAACCATTGCATGAATGTGTTAAATACTTAGAAAGTATTAATAGGAGTAGATAAGTTCACCTATCATCCTGTTCACACTCCTCCCTCATCTTTTGAACAGAAGTTGAGGTTTATCCCTTGTTTCCTGTTTAGGATTGGGTTTTTGTGTTCCTTCTAAAGTCTACTTCAACTCTTTGCTTCTGATGAAGGTAAATAATATCATGTCATGTTGGGAATATTGGCAGATAATGGGTGAGTGATGGAAAAAAAATTTATTCTCTCCTTTGTATTTCCCCCATTATAGGTATTATTATATCCATGATATAATAACACTGTATTTCATGGATGGAACAGAATGATTGAAAGGAAAAGGAATGAAAAACATGCTTTGTTCTCAGAGAGAATTTTATGTTGTGAAGTCATACACAAAATTATATATATTCATATTTACACATGTCCCATATAGAGAAAATATAACATGTATACAACAACAAGCAGTGTTAAAGGTATAACAGAAAAAAGAGAGTTTTGCATATAATAATAATTCTCAACAGAAACTGGAATTGCCATAGATTCTTCTGTGTCTCTGGAGAAGCCATATTTAGGATTCCAGATTTGAGTGGGCTGGATTCATCTGCTAGTGAAGACATATTCTGTAAATGGGAAACGGCTAGTGTTGGGTTTTACCTAACACGAGAACTGCAAACAGGAGATATTTTCTATATCTGTTGAAAATATATTTCCATAGGAAAACGGTAACATAGGCTTGTAAGCTGTATCACGTGGCAGCTAGTTGGGGGAGGTAGATTTAGCTTCTGCCCAGGTGAGGCAAGGCCTCAACCATGCGAAATAATGCAACTGCTTGGTTTGACACTGTGAAGCTGACTGACTGATCACTTTTGTCATTGTATGAAGCAATATCACTAAGCAGCTGTCACGTGACCCATGTGACTCCATCTCAACCAAAGGGAGATAATCACCTTTTGTGTTCCTATACTTCCAACATTTCTGCCAAAAAACTCTGAACATTTATTTACTATTTATTTACATTTTTTCCTTGGTAGGAGTAGACAAGTTTGATTATCATTCAGTTCACACTCCTCCCCAGTCTTTTGAACAGGAATAAAGGTTTATTCCTTGTTTCCTGTTTAGGATTGGGGTTCTGGTTCCCTCTAAAGTCTTGTCTTTCTCTTTTACTTCCTGTAGCCCTTGCATCTTGCTGGCATTATCTCCTTGCTTGGGGGTGGTGCCTCTTACTCTGTAACCCTTTACCTTGAGTGGCTCTTGGGTCTTGTACAGGGGGAACATCATTGTAAAAAAAAATTAATTGCTGTATTGTTTGTAAGCATTGTGAGCAGGGTTGGATTATGACCTTTTGGGGCCCCTAGGCTAATGAAATTATGTGCCCCCTTCATATGGAGTCACCTTTTAACTCACCCACACTCATCTTGAATATTTTTACTTGTGATATATTTTAGTGACATTTACATAACTTGAAGTAAGCGTCTTGCAAATTCTTTAAGTAAACTAGAATAGCTATCTTTTGTTAATAAAATATTCTTTAAGAAATGCCACTATTTTACTATTTATTGCAAACCAAATTAACACGTATTTCAACACAATTGTAGCAAACGAACAGATTTTTTATAACCAGCATTATAAGCAACCTTGAGGGGACCTAGGCTGCAGCCTATACTAGCCTGTAGGACAATCCAACTCTGATTGTGGTGGGAACATCCTATCACACTTTGTGGTACTACTGGCCCTATTGATTAAACTATTTCATGTACACATATCTAAGGATTTTAAGGAGGCTTCAGAAAAGGTGTTAAGAAAACGGTTTTCACTAATGTTAAAATGAATGCCTACCATGTCACCTGGCATGGTAGGCATTAATTGTCTATATTATCAAAAATACTATCTAGAATGCAACAATCATGAAAGGAAGGGGAACAGTAGAGAAAGAAGAGATAGCTAACTGAGTTTAGTAGAGAGAGATGGAGACACATGTAAGAATGGTCTGGAAATTTAAGAGAAACTACCCTAGCTAGCAGGAGGCGTTTGTGAACATAAACTTCCAGGCTATGCATGTGGACATTAGAGTCCTTTTGAAAGGGAGGAAGATAGCCAGGAATTGAGAAATCAGAGGAGGGGATTGCAGAGTTTAGATTAGTTTCACAGAGAGCTGGGATGTCTGGAGATTTTTAAAAAAGGAATGATTCCACACTGCAGAAGTTGGGATGAATACCACAAATGTTGGAGAAAGAAAGGTCGAAGGTAGGTGTTTTTTGTTGGGCTGGTTTAGTTTTATATCTTTGGTTGCTTATAGTCATGGTGTGTTATTTTGGTAAGGAAAAGGCCTAGGGTAGTAGTAGAAGACTGCAACATAATGTAGCCTTGGGGTTGCCCACCAGAAGTGCTCACAGGAACACTATTCTATGCAGTACATGGCACTTCTAGAACCCTGATGTTATGCGACTGTTGATTAGAGTAGCCTCTCTAGACACTACACAAGAGTTTGGGTTCCTAACTACCAGTTGGGAAGCAGTAACCAGCAATCTGTCAGCTTGGTACTCTCACCAGATATTTTATGAAATTACGTCCTAGATTAAATAATAGAAGCTATTACATTGTTTGTTTTTGCATTTTGTGGGGGGGGCATATGTGTTTTTTTTTTGTTGCATGTGATTTCATCAAGTAGTTTAAATTTTCTCACATAAAAATACTTTAATATACCCCTTACAACAATAAGTACAAGTGAGTGCTGAAAATTCCTTTATCTAACCAAAGGAATGATTCAAAAATTGTTAGCCATTTGGTCAGATTTTGGGAAGCAGGTTAAACTAAAAACATTCAGCACACTCTTATAGTAATAATCTGTGAGGCTAACTTGTTAACTGCCCACATGATATCATTTATAATAAATGATTGAGCATTATATTCCATTTGTGGTTTTCCATAATTTATTATTTTGGCAAGCAATTATGATTGATCATTTTGATTTAAGATTAAAGACAGTGACTAGGAGGGATAATAAGTAGACAAACATTATGTAGAGTTACAAAGGATAGGGAGTTGTGGAGAGCCATGATCACCCACATCCTTAAGGGACATGAAACATAAAAGAAACAGAATTACATGGCCAAACTATTTATAAATATCCAAGATTTAGAATCACTGTAAACCAATTTATACTATGGGAAGTCTGACAAATACTTTGTTCAAAGGCATCTTTGAACCTAATATAAAAATGCAACAAACTACACAGCACTTGTTTTGATTATCCACACTACTTAGAATGATTACTTTACTACTTATGTAAATGTAAAAACAGTCTTAGTTGGCAATAATTGACAGATGGCTATAAAAAAGGTAATGTTGATTACCTAGGATCATCAATATTGAGTTCTAACCCCTAATAGAAGTCACATGTACCAAAATACCACCTCAGTTGATGATATATGTTTCTTGCCTTTTGTCCATCACCTTGATTGCTCATAGTGTCTAGGTACAGTTCTATTACTGCTTGGTCTATATGTAGTTCTGAGAGATTGTTTGAAATTCCACACATACACATCTCTTTCAACGATTCTGAAAAAAAGTGTTATTATTATTTGTTGGCTTATCTTCGAAGCCCCTCTCCCAAAATATCCACTTATAGAAAAATACTTTGCTGCATTTCAAAATGAATTTAAATTGACTGGAAGGAGTTTTTTTTCTTAATCCCACAATATAATTCTCTTGATTGAAACATCTTTAAAAAATAAAATATACTTTTCTCAAACATTATTTGAGGAATATTAATTGATTTCAAGTTTAATTAATCTGATTTGAAACAAATATTATTTACTTTAAAATATTACAGAAATGTATTTTTTAACTTGGAGGTAGGTGTTTATTTAAAATTTTAACAGCTTGACTGCTTGCCTGACAGCTGGAAGTTTATCTAATTTTTTCTACATAGTGGTAGGGGAAGGCATATCTGTAAAATTACTTCAGGAATATAATGTGATTGCCTTTTTATATAATTTTTAACTACTCAGTAATCTTAAAAATTTTGGAAAATATTCTCCTTAATCTAATGTTTTATTGAATTGGCTTTAAATTTATTATAGTTATCACTCTTATTTTCCAATAATGTTGTGTATGGATGTCCCTATTTACAAAAATCACAATGTTTATATATACAAAAACTTCAAAATTCTTTTTAAAACATTGGGGATCACTGAATTATAGTAAGCTTTTTCATTTATGATTAGTAAATATAGTTTTTACTTAATGACAATTTAAAAAATTTAAAACTTTATAAATTATTCTAATCAAAATTTTAAAAAGTTTTTTAAAAAAATCTGTTAAAAATTCATTATTTACTGAAAATTTTTATTTTCTTAAGACAATAATGTCTATACTTTATCTTATCTAATTAAATAATGTCCTAGTTTTATTGCATTTTTTTATGATCCAGAGCAGATTTTTGTTAACTAGTGGTCTTGTATTAGAAAAAAAATCGATGATTTAAATTATCCAAGGAGTTCTGCATATAACTCATAAATCATTAAGCAGAACAAAATTTCTTGAAATTTCATAAAATTAAATAAGTGGGAGGTAACAGATGTAAGAAAATGTTTTTACGAAGATTTTATAAAATAAAAAAAGAAATATTTCTAAAATAATTTAATTCATTTGTGAATAAGTCGTGAAAGTTTCATTAAAATCTGATAATTATTTGATTTTTGCAAGAATTTCCAAAATCATTGTATTTTCCACTGCAAAAAAGGTGCCAAAATTTACTATACTAATCTGTGGTCTCCCACTGATTCAAGAAAAACAAAATTTTTAACCAAAATTTCAAACATTCTAAAAAAGATCAAAAAATATAATTTAATAATTAAAAAATCCTTTCATCCTAATAATAACATAAAGATTTTGATGAAAAACTTTTTTATTCAGTTTGAAGCATTTTTTCATCATTTTTTAGTGAATCTATGGTGGTACCACTTGAGTTAATTCCCCTTGGCAAAATGGCTGTTTAGAAAAGGTAGAGCTACACAGGTGGCACTGCTAATTAATTTGCATGGGAATAGCTATAAGATTATTATTGGCCAATCATTGAGTTAGCCTCATGTATATATATATGTATAAGCCATAGGCACCTTTGTGTGGTGTAATGGTTAGCAAGCTTGTCTTGATAGAGCAGTTATGACTGAAAAGTGAGTGCAATCCTCACTAGATACCCCATACTTTTGGCCTTGTGCCACATCTGAGCTATGCTTGGAGAATCACTATATGTATAGGCCATGCAAGGAGAAGCCCTTTTGGAGTGGAGATGACCAGAGTGAAAAAAGGTAAATCCAGCAGAGGTTTAACAGTACCTACTACTTCTCTATCAATATATATTTGATATTTCTATATATCAAGAAAATGAATGACCAAGTGGGGAAAAACTTTGTGTAATGGAGTTTATCCTCTTGGACTTCATCAGACTTGCTCACCATAATGAGTCTGACCCTGATTTCAATTTAAGAAATACCACTTTAATTAAGATTTAAAGCAATTTGCTAAAGCAAAAGTCTACAGAAAGTCCTTTGATCATTACATCATTCATGGTAAATTTGCATCCAGGTTCTTACAGCATTTCACCGTTCTTAGCAGATCATCTATTATCAAACTGTCGATTACTTTATAATAAAAGTTATAAAAACAAAATCCCAAATAAACTAAATTGGCTAGACTACATGCTAGACACATATGAAAAAAAATTTAATTTCAGCATTCCAATATCTTCAGTGCTTAAAGTTAGTGCATAATTACAATCAATGCTTATTTTTTATATCTTCCCCTCCCTCACCTACACCGATAATTCCATCAATAAAAACATTAATTAATCTGATAAAGTCCTTCTAGTGGACAAAATGCATTACACAAAATGTTTTCCCACTTTATTATTCATTTGCCAAATGTATATATTTATGCTAGAAATATAGTTTTAAGATATTCTGTATTTATGGGCAAAAGAGCACAATATCAGGAGTAGAGTATGTTATATATATATATATATATATATATATATATATTTGTAGTTTTGTATTTGGGCAGCCATCTCTTTTTAATACATGATTTGCTGAAGCAGACTGACAAGGTACTTTTGTTTAGTTTTTCTTATGTTTTTCTTGTATCTGTACAAGTGTTTTCTTTTCTTGATATAATGAATGTAAAATTTCCCAAGTTTGTTGGTTTTGACTGCTTTCAGCTATTTTCAAGGATTTTTTATTTCATTACATTACTAAAATAAATGGTGCATAAATGCTTCTTCCACCCTATAAATGCAAAATATTTCTGTTAAGTAATCATTTTACAACTCCTTTAAAAATTCCACATTTCTCAATCTCGTATGAACACTCAAAGAGGCAAAGATTACCTTTTTTTTTACCAAACTGTTCTTTTGCAGGCATCATTTTTCCAAAGTCTGTTTTTGTTGGTATAAGTATTATGACTACCTTTATAAGAGCTTGATCAGGCCCAAAATAGAATACTGTTGCCATATTTTGATGAGAGCTCCAAAAGCTTTTGATAGAGTTCCAAAGCATCTCATAGTCCTTGTTGGAGAAGAATTATTTTCCACCTTCCAACGTCTCTCTCATAGGTGGGATGTGGCGAATCTCTCACGGCTCTATCGTTACTACTATGGAAAGTGCTTGAACAAACTACATCTCTTGGTTCTGCCAAGTCTAACCTTCATGGCTAGGACCTGCCATGCCACTTACATAATAGCAAGCCACTCACATTCCCTATTCCAACCGTATTCCATCGTCGAGAAGTAAGTTTCACTCAAACAGCTTCTTCCTGTGAACCACTACTCTGTGGAACAGACTCCCAAGAGGATGTTTATCTGATCACGACAATCTTAACCTGTTCAAGTCTAGAGTTAACTGTTATCTTCCCCTCCTATCCCTATAAACTACCCCTTAATGTAACCCTCTACCTTGATTGGCCCCCAGGGCTTTATACAGAGTGAACCTTACTGTAAAGAAAAAAATACTCTAAACAAGGTTTGTATCTAGACTAAAGAGACAGCTAGAACAATGTTGCTTATTGACCAGTCGGAAGTTTTCTTTTCTTATGTTGATCTTTCTTTCTGTGTTATTTATACAGCACTTTATTACTGGTGACTTAATAACATTCTCTATTGATTTCTGGATAATTTGGCCTGTAAACAACTCAATCATTTGCTTCCTTGACAGCAAACTACAGATTAAACCATATAATAATCAGATTATTACCACCTATTCAAATAGTTAAAAACACTTACACATAATATCTCAGTTATGATAATATTGAACTAATGGCCATGAGATCTGCAATTCCAAACTTGTTATTGAGTTAGTGAAACACATGCTGATTTAAATTCTAAAGTGAAGAAAACTGAAACAAAAAACCCTTTTTTTCTTTTTAAATAGTAATACTTCAGACAAGTTCAAATTAAAATAAAATTGAATTTTTTAATTCACTCAGAATTCAGCCATGTACTAATAAAATTTAAAATTAGAATTGTTAAGTATCAACTAAATTTAAAAGAAAATTCTCCTTTGTCAGGGGATGTGCATGTAGTGTAATTGTTATCTGTATGGAAAGAGGAATCGGTGAAGTTCAAGTTCCATTCAATTTCTCACAGATGCCCTTAGGAAAGGCATGAATTCATTTCTCTTCTCTTACCAACTATGAGTTAAATAACAGGGTAGACTGGTCTTTCTAGCCTTGGTTGGCAGTCAGACTACTCTGAATCCCAAACTTTGGAGAAGGCAATGGTGGACCATTCCACTATCTTTCCCAACAAGTCAGGACAATTCACAGATAACAAAGAAATAGAATTGGTGGAGAGCCAAGATTGCCTGCGGGTTAAAAGGATATGTTATTAAAAAAAAAGTTATGTATCAATATGTATTAAAGTCTGGCTATATTCTTTATGTTGGATAAATAAGACTCATTACCACATTTACTTTGTTGGACTCGGCTTAATAAAAGAAGCTTTTCCATCAAGTAGTAAAATTTATGCTCTTTAAAATTTTGCAATATGTACTTCATGAATGTATTCAACACGAAACAAAAGGCTTGTAAAATATTTCAAAATAGAGGAGTGGCCCATTCAGGCAAATCCAATAAACTAAGATATATTACTCTACCTACTAACTCTATCACAGCTATTCACAATTGAATATAAGAAGCTTAACATTAAATTTGTTATAACTATATCTAAAACAATATGATACTTAATAGAAAACAAAATAATAATAATAATAATGAACTTTGTGTAAATCAGTTTTTTGAATATTATTTATATCACACTTCTTGCATGTGGAACTTTCTTCTGGCTTCTTGCTTACCAGTCAAGTTTGATTTTCAAAAATTTAAATGTAATGTCAATTATTATCTTCTGTCTCTTAATTTCTGTTCTTTTTTTGTTTTTCTTATATTCTTTCACACTCAATAACTCCCAGCATGTTAGTGGCTTTGTTACCTTACTTGGGGTGAATTGATTAAAAAAAAAACAAAAAAAGACATGCCAATGTAGGTATTAGATTCCAGCAAAAATAAATTTGTTCTGGATATTTATTAGACTTTGCTTTTTTCTTCAAACCTATTGCAGGCATAAAATTATTTGCTTTATGCTTGCATGAGATGATTTCAATTTATGCTCCTCAGCACCTTGTGTAATAATTTGGCTAATACTTTGATAGTGAACATGATAACCAATAAAATACTACTCCTCTTTTTCTTTGATGTATCAACTGATTGATTTGTTTTTTATTGCTTAAAACCCTTTACCAGTAATTTAAAGCCAGAAAATATTTTTAGATTGTAAGAAATATTTTGGAGATAATAATAATTTACTTCTACAAGTCCTATTAATTAACCCACAACTAGCGGGAGAAGAGGTCGATTCATACCTTTCCCAAGGGTATTTGTGTATAAGTGAATATAATGAATTTTAACTTTGCTCTCCAATTTTCAAATCCTAGCCATTATCCATTACACCACCCAAACATCCAAGCTTACAGCGCCTGGTATTCCCAAGTAGTCCTCAATCTAGGAATTTGATGTTGCGTAACTCTGGTGATCATACGAGAACATGTTTCAATATGATATGGCCATAAGCCTTCTTTTATGACAAGTCCTTTCAGGATGTAGGTGATCATAGCTTTCCACAACTTCCTGCCTTTTGTTGTTCCAAGTAACTTTTGGCTTTTTACCATCTCTCTTTGTCTCTGTGTCCCAGGAATTTCAACTGTTCCTTACTGATTCTAAGTATAATTTTTCTTATACTTCCTATTTTTCTTAAGACTTCCTCATATGTGCTGTACAAGGTATTCTTAGCATTTGTTGGTAGAACCATATTTCTGTCATTTCAAATCTATTCTACATGACAGGAAATTGTCCAGTATTCATGACCAGATAGGAAGATAATGACATAAATGTTCAGTGCTCTTTTCTTTCTTTCTAATGGTATTTTCTTTTGTCTTATTATTTTGCTTAGTTTCTGGAAGACATCCTACATGTGTTTGTATTTCTGTGTCACAGTTTTTGGTATCCGTTACTATTGTGTAGAAAGATGATTGACGTTCTCTACACTAATTGTTCAACATGAACTCCTCCATCCGCTATAAGCAGAACATCTGCTCATAGGAACAGTAATTGCAAAGTGGGTCACAAGGCATAGTTTCAGTTGCACTCATTGCTGCACTGAACTATGGTATTCTATATTACTATATTATTAATCCAGGTTCCTTATGTGATTAAACCTGTTCTTCATTGAATATTTTGTTCCAGTGTTTCCTTACGGTATTAGTAACCAGGACTATGAGTGTTATAAAAACTTTCTAACAGTTACTATACACGACCTAGACAGTTAAATTTCTGTACCTGCTTGACATTTCTAATACATTTTCCAGTAGAGTTTACCAATTAATTACTACTACAACCAACACTAAGGATAACAACAATGACAACAACAATAATATTGCAATCTCAAAGATGTGGCACATGATGATGATAATAATAGTTTTGTCTCTAAGCTGTTGTGTAGGAGCTGAGATATGACCATCACCTGTCCAAACGTCTAAGAATTCAAGAGGATATCAAATCAAATAATAATAATGATAACTTCAGTAATGTTTGAAATTCTAAGATGAATCATTACACGTATTTCATTGAATGATATCTGACTCTTGATTCTAGGTATGAATACAAATTCCAGCTTAGTTTGGCTCTATCAGGTCCTGATTCTTGTCAACAGCCTATGTGCCATTTTCCAGATTTTTCAAATTAGGGCTAAAAGTTAAGACGTGTTAATTGTTTTTTCAAGTTTCATGAATACAAGCTGTTCAAACTACAGTAAAATTACATTATAATGATAGAAATGACTTAAGATAAAAAAAATCAAACAAGTATGAAGCTTTCACTGTGGCAAAAATTTTCTTTTACAAGACTTTCTTGTGCATTTGCTTAGTGATGGCAGTTCTCATTTCAAGCACCAGCAGTAATCAGCCATCATGTGGGAATCCTAGTGGCCTTGGTACCATTCCTCTATAATTTTGATATCTTGGTGGAATCCCTTCCCTTGTTCCTCACTCACATCACCTAAATGACTTGGAAATGGGTCTATTAAAAAAATGCATTTTTATAGTCATATTGCAACCTATTTGTATTCTCTTACAAAGGTGTTTTTAATGATTTCTTTGCTTTATAATTCCCTAAGGAGTTTTCTATTTAGTTCACAAATGAGAACCAGGCATTTTTTTTGTGTTCGTTCATGACATTAGGAAAAGTGCTATCTTTAAATAATGTTCTTATTTGGGGATCATTGAAAATTCCCTCCTTGATTTTTTTTTTTTTTTTTTTTTTTTTTTTTCATAACTTGAAAATTTTGAAGTCATGTATTTGAAACAGTTACCATTTGTATCTAAAACTTTTATATATTGTTTAATGAGGCCTAGTTTGATATGCAGAGGAGGAAATTTGATTTTATCTCTGCTCACTAAAAGGTGGATTACACTTTTTTCTCTGACACTAATTGATGTTCGTGTTGGCCAGATTTGTTTGAAATTATGTTCTTCCTTGGCTCTGATGTCCCATAAGCAAAGGAAACAGTGATATTTAGTATCCTATCTCTGTTGTCCTAGTAAAGAAATTTAACCATTTTTAAGTCAAAACATATGATCCACTCATACTACCTATATTTAATAAGATTTAAAACCTTTTCTATTTGTTCATACTTTTCTTTAAATGTTATTGAGTGCCAAATTGATATTGGGCCATATAGATTGCCATTATGCAACAAGACACACTTGAGACTTTTTCAAACTGTCTAAAAACAATTGCCAATCATTTACATTGTAAGACTCAACCCTCATCTTCTTTAACGAACCAGTTATGTCACAGCAATATACTAAACTATCCTCTGTTCTAAAATATTTAAGAGGTACTCTTTTTCTGTAAAATGAAATGTATGTGTTTGAAATAAGCAAGTTTTTCTTTTTAAGAAAGATTTTTGCAGCCCTTTTTGGCAAATTTATATCTCTTTCAAGATCATTCAACTCGGCCTGGTTACACTTTTGCGGATCGTTTTGACTTTCAAATATGCTCGGGTCAAAATCAGTGTCTAACTCCTCAGAGTGCATAACAATATTTTCTGGAACATTTTCAACTAATTCTTGAGTTGGCAGACACTTAAATTTTGAAATAGGGATTTCATTTGAATGTAGCGCAGGTTGTATCGCA
Source organism: Acanthosepion esculentum (assembly GCA_964036315.1). Classification (NCBI taxonomy): domain Eukaryota; kingdom Metazoa; phylum Mollusca; class Cephalopoda; order Sepiida; family Sepiidae; genus Acanthosepion; species Acanthosepion esculentum. The sequence continues at coordinate 7,417,921 of OZ038501.1, read as the reverse complement.
ATGTCAACATTTGGGTCCTCAATACAATGTCTCTTTTTCTTACTGAATCCCAAAGTCTTGAAAAAAGCAAAAGTAGCAATCAGTCTCATAGCTAGAAGATTCTTGCCACACCTGATATGGAAACAAATTGTAAAGCATTAACAAAAGTGATGAAAAATGTGTTTTTATGAATTTTACCATTTAACATTTCTATGAGTTTCAACCTTATGCAATGTTTGAGATTCTTATAAATATTTTTTGTGAATTTTTGTTTATGTACCCAAGTTACAATTACATTTAGGTAAGTTACAGTATACTAGTGATTAAATTACATAGTTTTATGAAATCAAACTTACCATGGGAACTCTACAAGGTATTTTTTAATTTGAAACCTTTGTCCTATGTAGCAGTCTTTCAATTCATATAGTGCAGGCTTTATGTGGAGGCCACAATTTATCTTGGTCCCTCAGTTTTATGCCAAAATAACCTCAGTAAGCTCTTTTTACAAAATCAGTTATATTTGCTCATTGATGTGGAAGTGTAAAATTTCCACATCTAAAACAAAATAAATCGGGGGTTGTTTTTGCATCTGAACTTTCTAGTGCTTGATGACATATTGCTTGGTTGTTCTGCCAATTTGTAAAGGTATTTAAAGCCATTAATTCATATAAATTTAAGAAAATCTAAAACACAAAAATTGGTTTAAATAGGAACTTATTATGAAATAGGTACTTACAATCTATGACATTAACTGAGAAACAAATAAAAGAACTGTCAAATCTAATTCAATAGACAAAAAATTGAAATTTGTTCTCCAGTGATCATATTATTCTATAAATGATTTGTTGTAGTGTCTTCATCTTTGTTGTTTTAATAACACATTCTTGGCTAGTGCTTTCTCTGACTTTTCCCATGTGTATAATATATCTAGGAACTGCTGAATATGATCCAATATTTTTATAAAATATTTTTTTTATGTATCTTATTCATTCCAATTCACAAATATGAACCTCAAATTTAATACTCAGATATGTAAATTATTTCAGTTTGAAAAATATTAGTTAACATCCAAGAATGTTTTTTTTTTTTTTAATCATTTCACCCCAAGCAAGGTGATAAAGCCACTGAGACTGAAAAGATTTCTCAGATATACCCGAATAAGATTGAAAATGTACCAACTGAAACTTTGTGATAAAAAAAACAATCAAATGAGGATACTAAATCAAATAATTTGTAGAATAAGAACATGACTATTATTGATGAAGCTGATAGTATTGATCTAACTTGTTTTGTAGCTTAGATAAACAGATCTTTTTTTTTTTTTTACTGGCTGAATAGATTTTTATCTGGTAACTTTAAAGTGTAAGAGATGCTTTTTTTATTTGTTATAAAAATCATTAGAGACTCTTATTAAGAATTATTATCAGGCGTCACTGGTCAATTTTAACATTTCTCTTGGGAGTTTTTGTTTTGCATCTTTGAGACCAATTGATTATCCCATTCATCTTGAATAGTTCTAGATATGTTTTTACATGTCTCATTCTTTTTATGCATTTATAGGAAGAATTAAAAAAATGCAATTTCTGATAGACTGTAACTTCTTCCTCTCATGGTGATATTGACTTAGAAAAGATTATTATATATTTTCCATTTAGCAATTTTATCATCCAGAGTAATTCTCAGCTGTTAAGCATGACAATTAGGTATTATTTATTTTACGACCAACTCATTCATTCATACAGAAATATATATATATATATATATATATATATATTCTGAAATATTATTCAATTGCTCTTCTCAAATGTTATATCCAGGCAATGACTTCTTTTTTAGGAACAATCATTATAACAATTTTTGAAAATTTGCACAAACAGATCTCTTTCTGACTGTACATGCATATCTTTTGTGCATATCTTAACCAGAAATTAATAAGCTATAAAGAGTGATATTTTTTTTTAATAACAGCAATAAAAATGATCCTGTCACTTTCAAAACTTTTTTCTGTATGTATTTATACAGTAGATTCACTTTTTTAATTCTAAAATTAACCTAATACACGGCTTGAGAGTTATTCAAGGCAGGGATTACTGTTAAGATAGTAATAATAAATAATGTGTGTGATATGCATGAAAGAGAAAGTGGTAAGAAGTAAAGATTATGAGGATAGGCATAATAGATGACAATAGATTCTTGATTTGAAGAAGTTAAGATTGTAGTGTTTAGGGAAGCACTCACGTAGTAGTCTATTCCACAAAGTGTCAGTTCTTGGCAGCTGTTTGAGAGAAATTTCTTGCCTTACTTCAGGTCCCAAAGGAAACTCTTAAACTACCTTAGCCACAAGGCTGGCCATTTTTATTTATTTATTTATTTATTTGTGTGTGCAAAATGCATGCATCACAAAAGATAATTATCTGCAAAACCTGATTTCTTTTGTTGTTCCAATATATATAAATATTCATGTTTTTTTTATAAATTTGGAAGAAATATCACTCAATAATATTTGAATTTAAAAATGTATTCACTCTCATTTTTCTTAAAATAGTAAAATGTATAATAAATGTTCAGTTTAGTAAATCTAGGTAGACAAATAAAATAGTAAAAAGAAAATATTAAGTTAGGAAATTATCTTTAAAAGATATTAAGAATTTTTTTTGAGAATTTATTATTATTGCTGTTGCTGCTGATACTACTACTGCTTGTCCCTTCTTATGTTAGTTTGCTCAACCATTATGCCCTGTCAATATCTCATAAATAATGAACTATTCCATTTTGATCATGTGGAAATAGAGGAAAAGGCATTAGTTGGTTTCAGTGAGAAAATGAAAGAAAGCAAGATAGAATTGGAAAGAGAATTATATTAAGTTGATGAAGACATATTACACTTTGATCTTAGCCAAAAGGCTGAGAAGCTGTAGCAACTGCAATAAAAGTGTCATTTTTCAGATGTACATTCTCAAATGACGGAAACCAAGGCAATCACCAAAAATTTAGTTGCCATAAATAAAATAACATCTGCTGAATTATTTTTAAATTACTATTAATAGAAATGTTCATAAAACACAGATTTTGGCTAGTTATTATTGTGTGAAAGAACAGCATGTCAACAAAGTGATGCTGGGGTACAAATTTATAAAGCCCAATATGCCCATCATGACACCTAGTCTAATAAGAGTATACCAGGCACATGCATCACAGCCAAATGTGTGAGATATGGTGACAGGTTTTGATAAAAGCAGTGCATAACCTTGCAAGTGAGTCTCAGCTAGAAATACCTTCAGATTGGGTAATCCAGTCTGCTCAGACCGTCTCCAATTGAGGGCGTTCCAAGCATCTAGTTTCTCAACACTTGGCCATGATGCTCCCCAACTACTCCTGCTCATGAACAGATGTAATAATGGGCAACACTTAGGGGATATGTCGAACTTGTTTATTATTAAAATTGAAAATAAAACAAAGGAAAAAATAGAAACCTACAAGCATCTCAAGGGAGAATGAAAAAAACTGCGATGATGATGGCCAGGGTCATACTCACAATTGGGGAAATTGAAGATTCAAGCAAAGATTTTTTTAGCCCTCAGCAGTGCTGGTCTATGCAAGAATACAGAGGAATGTGCTGGAGAATTGAGGAATCTTGCTGTCACTTGATACCCTTTGACAACTACTAGATATCTGATGGAAGCATACAAATTCATGAAATAATAATATCATTTTTTTATTTTTTCTACTTTTTTACCGAATACAAGGCCTAAGGTAGCAGTTACTGAATGAGGTTGTATGATCGTAAGAGGAACAGGTAAGAAGTGCAGTTTATGAGGATATGTAAGAAAAGAAGAAAAAAGATAAAACTAGTTAAGTTACCCCACAAGAACGCTAAGTAAAAAATCAGCATACCGTGATGAAAATATGCTCCAAAAACCGAACGTAATCATTGAAAAAAACGTAGTTTTATCGTCAAAATCTTTATTATTAAGACTAAGAGGAAGAATCAAAGTATTTTTTGATTATTTTATTAAATTTCTTACTCCTTTTTAGAACATTCGAAATTTTTATTAAGAACTTGATTTTTTTCTTGGTTGTTTAACTTTTTTGCGGCATAGCAAATTTTAGACGCTTTTTTGCGGTGACTGACACATTAATTTTGAAATTCTTATAAAAATCAAATAATTCTTCGAGTTTAATGAAACTTTCAGGATTTATTCACAAATAAATGAAATTATTTTTTTAAAATTGAATAATTTATAAAGTTTTTGGATCTTTTTTTTAAAAAAAATAAATTTCGATGAGATGATTTTTTTTTTTTTTTTTAGGAAATATGTAAGAAATTCTACAAATTAAGCGCCTATTGGCTAATTTTGTAACGACCAATCTCATTGGTCGAACTTTGACTGGGTTTGTTTTCGCGGGCCTTTGGCAACGCCCGCCACTTTTGAATCAGTCGCGAGAAAGGATTGGAAGTGTCCGGACTCATTTGAATCTTTGACGGGGCCTTGAGCGCCCAAGCCTAAATTAATTAGACATTGAATGTCCAGCAGCATCCAAAATGGAAATGCTTCAGACGCTGTCGCGAAAATCCTCGGAAGAGACCGGACTCACTGGAAACAGCTTAATAGGGCCTTAAGTGCCCAAGCCTAATAATTAGGCTTAGGAGTTTCTACTTGCGCAACCACATGGTAATGCGCCTTCACACCAGCAAGACTGCCTTTCTCGGTTGAGATACAGAAGAAGAGACTTTCCTTTCTTTTTCATTAAACTACCCTACCCTGTTCCCAGGGGCAAAAAGGGCAAAATCTTTTTTGCAAGGCTGCAATAAAATTAGTCTCGTGCTTTGAGGTAAGCCTTGTTGATTTGTTGACTTTCTTGTCCCTGCCAATGGTTGATCTGTGTGAGAAGAAATTCTCACATAGTTTTTATTGCAAAAAAGATTAATAGTTTAAAAAAAAAAAATTTTTTGCACGATTTAATTGTAAAAAAGTTTTAATTGAATAGTGAGTGTAAATAATATTTCTCTCAATATTGTATTGTGTTATAGTTAATTTAACTATATATATAATATGCTGGTTTCTCTGTCTGCTGTTTAAATGTTTTACAATTTGTAAAAAAAAAAAAATGTTAGTAATTTAATTTAACTTCTCGTCGAAGGGGGTTCGTTAAAATTAATTCCCCATGACCATTAATTTTGCTGTCGTTCTAAAAAAGAAACTCGCTTCTTGTTTTTTACTATCAATCCTGTTCTCCCCCTTCCTTTTTTTCCTTAATGGAAAGTTGGCGCCTATTTGACTGACCAACTTAGACTGAAATTTCTCTCGTTCAGTGCACCGCTTTCTAGTAGGAAGTTAGTGTCGACCGCAAGCTTGGCTTAAACAATTTCGTTTTTATTGTTTTTCTGCCTGCGGGCTAATAATAATTATGGCTTCGAAGGATTTGTTCGCTAAGATTGAAGCCAAAAAGTTTCGTATTAGCAGCACTGTGGAATGGATGAAGGAAAATGGTGCTAGCTTGACTACCATCGATTCAAACATCTCTGTCATCAACAAATGGTTGACAGAGTTAGATGATTTGATGGATTTGTTGATTTTGAAGTCTCCCCCCCCCCCCCGAGGAGAGGTTGAAATTGTGTAACGATGCGACACAATTTTCTTCCAACATTAGAGAAGAGTTACCCAAGTTAAAGAGTGGAAGCGAGAGCTACGAGACGGACCAATCAGCTCATATTAGACCCTTAGGGCTAAATCTTGAATGCCCCATTTTTTCAGGGTCAGATTCTTCTGATATTTTCGAATTCAGGTCCTTCCTCGGACAGTTTGAATTTTGCACTTCTAACTTGGGAAAGGCTGACAAAATGCTTCTGTTGAAATCCAAGTTGGGAGGGCAGGCATTTGACCTCGTTTCCAGCTTGGATATAACTCCAGAAAATTACGACCTAGCTCTGGCTAGTTTAAAGGATAAATACTCAAATCCGTCGTTGATCAAAAACAGAATATTTGAGGAAATTATTCCTCCTTCTGAACGGATAACTCGTTGTAAGGAATTAAAAGTTTTTCTTGAACGAGCCAAACTCGATTTATCCGAGTTAGACAAGTCCTTCGGGACAGATTTTTTCGTAGATAATTCTACATCTGGGGCCATTATGGCCCACATCTTATTCAATAAATTCCCTAACAGTGTGAGAAGGGAAGTAATGAATAAATCAAATGAGAGATTTCCCTCTCTAAGTTCCATTATGTCCTTTACTTTCGACATAATTGATATTTTAATGGCGTCTCCTTTGGATGAAAAAAGGCGGGAATACTGCTCATCCAATATGGCGGCAGGGTCTTACTCCAAGTCCGCTAATGTAAAGAAGGGCATGAATACCTTCAAATCTCCCGCTAATAATGGCGAGGCCTTTAAAGGCTGTAAATTATGCAAGGCTATGGATCATTCAGTTAAGGAGTGTAACAAATATCAGGCCTTCGAAGATAAATCTCAGAGGGCCAAGGAACTTAATTTGTGTACCAAGTGCCTAGGTGGACACTTGGATTCACATTGCAAAGGGATTAAGGGATTCCCTTACCCTTGCATTTTTTGTGGGCTTAAGAATCATTATTCTATTATGTGCCCTAAAAGTCCAAAATCCTGTGTTGGAAGGACTACCTTAACGGGGCAGGGAAATTGCATTTTCCCTGTTCTCAAAATTTCTATGAGGGTAAATAAACACCCCGTTTACTTCTACTGCCTTTTAGATACTGGCAGCCAAAGATCTTTCTTTTCACAGGCCATTTTAACCCAGTTAAATTCTGGTGTAAAATATAAACCCAGATCGGTTGACATGTCTGTAAACACAATGATTGGGAGTAGTTCCTTAAATCTGCAGGAATTACATGTATCCCTTAAATTAGGGTTTCAAAAACCTTTTTCATTTCCAGCCTTATTTGCTGGGGATCTGAATCTGAGATTCAATGTGGACGGGTTTGACGAGATAACCTCTAACTTAATTAAGGAAGGTTTTCGTCTCTGTCCAGGTTATAGGGACCTAAATGGGTCTACTATTAATGGCATCATTGGATTAGACTTGATTCAACGGATTAATAATCTCCGTGTGATCCGATGCATGGGGGGTAGCGCTTGGAAAATCTCCAAGTATGTCATTCCCTTTGGGGAAGTAAGAACATTTTTATCACATGATCCTGTTAAGGAAGAGTTGCCACCCTTTGATCAGATGGTGAATTCACTCCCTCCTTGTCATTCTTATTTGATTGACAGCGTTTTGGATCCGGTGCATTCGTACGAGGATGCACTTCAGCCTTTCTTCTGTGAATCGTCGGTCGAGCGTGGGATAGAGAAATTTCTTTCTCTCGATTCCATAGGGGTCGATGAAAACAGAAAGTTGTCTTCCCTTGATGAAGAGAAGATAAAGAAATTTGAGGAGTCTATCGTTCTTAAGGACGGTAAATACTATATTGATCTACCTTGGGACTACGAGAAGCTTTCTCGTGTTGAGTCCAATTATGTGCCTTCTCTGAGAATAATGCAGAGAGTGGCGGAGTCCTTAAACAGGAAGGGACTGTACGATGATTATTTAAAAGTCTTCAATGAGTACGAAGACTGTGGCATAATTGAACCATTCTCGGTCCTGCCGGGGACTTACGAGAATTGTATTTTGGTTCCCCATAGACCTGTCTTCAAGGAAGGCCAGGGGGTAACTACAAAAATCCGCCCCGTGTTCAACTGTTCGCTGAAGAGACGGGGGGGTACCTCAATCAATGACGCCGCTTATTCTGGCGTTAATCTCACTGCTCAATTGGATTTATTGTTAACGTTACGAAAGAATAATTATGTTCTTTTGGGCGATTTGCGTAAAGCACCAATACCTTTAATAGAGCCAAGATGTTGCTCTTTACCAATATGCAAAGCGAAGTTTTTTCCTTTGAGTTGGATTATTTGAAACAACCTTCAAATAAGGTTATACCTCCTAGGGTATCAGCCCTAGGCCTATTCTTAGATAAAGATGGTCTGATGCGGACCAGGGGTCGTATTCAGAATTCAGATATTTTTCCTTTCGAAGTAAAATTTCCTATTCTGTTAGGAAAAAATCATCACCTGACTGAGTTGGCTATTAGTGAGGCTCACTTAAATTGTTGCCATATGGGAACCAATTCAACGCTCAGTAAGTTGAGGTTAGCAGGATTTTGGGTACCCCAGGGGAGACAAGCGGTAAAACGGATTCTCCGTAATTGCATTACATGCAAGAGGATCAATTCGTTGCCTTGTAAGGCCCCCATCCGGGTCCCAACTGCCCTCTCATCGGGTAAATTTTGTCCGCCCCTTTAAACAAGTGGGTGTGGATTTTACAGGTCGCTTTTTTGTGAAACACAATGGTGAAGATGTGAAAAGGTATGTTTTACTATTCACGTGTATGAGTTTGCGTGCTGTACATCTGGAACTGTTACCAGACATGAGCACACGTTCCTTCATACTAGCCTTTATCAGATTCACCAACTTATTTGGTGTTCCTTCTCATGTTTACTCTGATAATGCTAAGTCCTTTTTAGCGTCTGGCATTATATTATCAGATGTATTCGTCTCTGACGAATTTAAAGAATATTTTAAGTCCACTTCTATCAATCACCGAACCATTCCCCTCTATTCTGCTTGGCAAGGAGGGGCTTGGGAGAGGCTAATTAAAACTGTTAAACAGTGCCTCAGAAAATTAATGGGAAGGAGGAAGATCGACCACTTCGAATTCCTGACTACCCTCTCAGACGTACAGAAGGCCATAAATGATAGGCCACTCACTTATATATCTTCTTCAGATAGAAGTCTTGACTTTCTGACACCTAACCACTTTCTGCAAACGGGTTATCACCCCCGCTTACTAATTAATAATTACGAATCGGAGGAGTTGTGCCCCGATCCGCCCCATAGAATTAAACTAATACGTTCCCTTGAATTGAGGGACAAATTTATTGACAAATTCAAACGTATTTGGTACAATGACTATCTTTTGTCGTTAAGAGAAGTGGATGCCAATATAGGGGGCCACTGTCCCCCGAAGGTGTCTGTTGGTGAGATTGTACTTATTAAATCTCCAATCAAATCTCGCCCCTTCTGGAGTCTAGGTAAAATACTTAGATTGATTGTTGGTAATGATAATCAAGTTCGCTCTGCGGCAGTGTTAAAGGATGGGTGTGAACAAATCCACTCGTTGAAACATTTATTCCCCTTAGAACTTAAGGGTAATCCTGAAACTGCATCTACAGAATTTAGGGAAGAGGGTGGGCCCTTCTTCTGCCCTACTTGTTCCGTTGCTAATGACGGATTAGCTCCCATGGTGTGCTGTGACTCATGTGATAACTGGTTTCACTTTAGCTGTGTAGGAATCAATCAGCAAGACATTGTGGGGGAGTGGTTTTGTCCGAACTGTACGGACAAAATTTCACAATAGCAATTTAATTAACAGCAGACAAGGCCAGCATTATCAAAATTAATAATATTAATAATTAACTGAATATTCTACAGTTAAGTTCCTAGGGACAACTTTGTAACCTGTCACCTATTGACAGTCTTTAATTACATTATTTTATAAAAAAAAAAAAAAAAGTAATGATTAACCATTACTTTTTCCTTTCTTCCTTGGCAGTGTGTAAGAAATTCTACAAATTAAGCGCCTATTGGCTAATTTTGTAACGACCAATCTCATTGGTCGAACTTTGACTGGGTTTGTTTTCGCGGGCCTTTGGCAACGCCCGCCACTTTTGAATCGGTCGCGAGAAAGGATTGGAAGTGTCCGGACTCATTTGAATCTTTGACGGGGCCTTGAGCGCCCAATCCTAAATTAATTAGACATTGAATGTCCAGCAGCATCCAAAATGGAAATGCTTCAGACGCTGTCGCGAAAATCCTCGGAAGAGACCGGACTCACTGGAAACAGCTTAATAGGGCCTTGAGTGCCCAAGCCTAATAATTAGGCTTAGGAGTTTCTACTTGCGCAACCACATGGTAATGCGCCTTCACACCAGCAAGACAGCCTTTCTCGGTTGAGATACAGAAGAAGAGACTTTCCTTTCTTTTTCATTAAACTACCCTACCCTGTTCCCAGGGGCAAAAAGGGCAAAATCTTTTTTGCAAGGCTGCAATAAAATTAGTCTCGTGCTTTGAGGTAAGCCTTGTTGATTTGTTGACTTTCTTGTCCCTGCCAATGGTTGATCTGTGTGAGAAGAAATTCTCACAAATATTGTTAAAAAACTATATTTATTAATCATAAAGCTTATTACAATCTGAAGACCACGACTATTTTTAAAAGAATTTCGATTTGTTTTTATATATGGTACAGAATTTTTGAAACAGAATGTGCAAACTAATAAATAAATCTATTAATAAAAGGTCACGTGTTTTAAGGGTTGTCCCCACCCCCTTACGAGAAAAAAAAAAAACTAATGAAAATTGTCGTCTGCTACGCCATAGTTAATTATGATCACGTTCGACGGTCAGTTGGCGTCAATAAATCGATTAACAGGTCAGAAAAACAAGACCCTGTGGTTAGGAAATGATTGTATATAACATTTTATAAGTAAGTAATTTGTTTCAAATCAGATTAACTTAACTTTAAAACGGAAAATTAAGTTTTGTTTTTGTTTTATGGCATTTCAACCACAATGGGTTATTTAATGTTGATAATTTTTATTGTCAGCATTAAATAACCCATTGTGGTTGAAATGCCATAAAACAAAACAAATAAAACTTAATTTTCCGTTTTAAAGTTAAGTTAATCTGTCAATATTTTCTTAATAAATGTATTGCTGGTAATATTTTTTTCCTTCAAAAATGTATCGCTGGTAATATTTTTTTATTTTTTCAAAAATGTATTGCTAGTAATATTTTTTTTACAAAGTATTTCTGGTATTAAAACCTATTTTTAAACTTTCATTGTGTTTTGACCACAGTTTTGGGGTTAATTATTTACCCATAGCTGGGACCATAACGGGTGCTACCACCCTGGGTCAAGGTGGACCTGGGAACACCAGCAATTAAGAAGTGGTTCCACACTCCTCAAAACCATCTTTGCAGTTGGACGTAGTTTATCGTCTTACCCAGGACACTTAAGTTTTGTTTATAAATGTCTACAAAATGGTTAATGTGATTGGTTTTACTGAAAAAAAAAAAAAGAAAGTAAAATGCAACTCTAATCCAATCAATATAATTTCTGTCTGAAATGCACCAAAGTATTTTGCTTACTGGGTATATATTTAAAACTAAAATTGAAAGCTTCAGGAAAGCTTTTTCAGTTTTAAAAATTCATTTTAAACATTGCGTATACCAAATTCATTGAGGTACATACAGTGTTAAGCATAGATTTGAAGAGCTTAAGAGTGTAGTGATTGGGGAAAGCACCCTCCCGGGAGTCTGTTCAACGAAGTAGCACTTCTTGGGAAGAAGCTGTCTATATTGATCTTCCTTCTTACTAATGAAATACAAAGGGAATGGGGGTGGTTTGCTTTGGTGTATGTGGCGTAGCAGGTTTTAGATGTGAAGCTCAGAACTGATAAAACTAAGGAATGCAGCTTGCCATAGAAATAGCAAGGAAGGACTTCTAGGGTGGGAAAATAATTAGTCACCCACAAGGCTGAATAGTTGCTTTTGACTGGAAAGTGAGGATTGAGCAGTTCCTGATAATAATAATATATTAAATAATAATTATCCATAAAGCAGGTGAAGAAAAGCAATCAGAGGAAAAAAAATAAATTTGTTAATGAAAAAAAAATCGAGTAAGAAAAATTCACTGGCTAGTATAGATACATAAATGCCTATAATATGATGCTGTTTGGTACTGAATGCTTAACTGTACTCAAATTTACAAAACATTTTAAATCTAATGAAGAACTAGAGAGAAATGCTAAATACAAACAGACAGTTTCTATCTAGGGTCCACAGGAATTTTTCAAAGAAATTCTCTGTTTCCATTATTGTTTTTTAATGGAAACAATATGGTTCAGTTGCATCTTGCATAACTGCAATTCATTAATTCCTCAGAAAGATGCAACCGTTTGATGCACATGGCTGAACTGAAATTATTTGCCAAAAAATAAAACTAAATTAGAAACATTGGTTCAGAGATTTTTAGCCAAGATGTTGGAATAGAATTTGGAATTGTGAAACGTGCAATATTAGTAATGCATAAACAAAAAGTTGACTCAACTAAAGTAATTCAATTATCCAACAATGAAATCATCAGGACATTGAATGAAAATGAATACTGAAAATGTCTTGAAATACAGGTAGCAGATGGGATTAAACAGAATGAAATGAAAGGAAAATTAAAAAGGTTTGTAGGATGAAACTCGACAGTAGACATGAAGGGCATAAATGTACAGATAGTATCCATAAAATATCCGTGATGACTCCATGATGAAACAAGTGAAGAAGTGAGAACTTTGTATTAGTGAATGAGAAGAGTGATTACTATGCAAAAAAAAAACAAAATAAAGTCTCCCAGAAATGATATTGGTAGACTATATATGAAAAGAAAAGTGGATTCATTAAAAAAATAAATAAATATGTGGATTTTGTTAATGAACTGAAAAATAGTGGAATGTGAAGGGGATTTTTATGCCCACTTGGAACAACCCAAAAGTGACTTATAAAAAGATTAGAAAAATTAAATTTGAAGACAAAGGTAATATTAAAATCAACTAGAACACTAAGAAGAAGAGTTGTAGATATACAGAAGACTTGCTGTCACTTGATCTCCAGTAAAAGCCATCTGGTGTGAAAATTCAACAACATGATAATAATGGTAACATCTTCCTTCATTAACTATTCATGTTTGCTTTTGAATTTTACAATTAATGATCATTGTTTTTGTTTTTATTTTAATCAAGCAGTTTTACAAAGCAATGAAGTTGATATTAATTTCTGTAGCTGACATTTTTACATACAAGAAATATTTTCTTCATACTGGCAAAAGTTAACAATTACAAGGCAATTTATTATGTATTGATAATTTGAATTTAGCCTGTTGTCTTTGGTAAATCATTTTCCAATGAACTATCTCTAAATGTGAACAAGAAAAGCTGCACTGAAGAAGGCATAAAATTGGTATGATTTTTTTGTGTTTTCTAATTGATTATATACTATATTATATACAGTTAATTGATGATCAACTAACTAAAATGCTAATGCTTCCCACTAACAGAAATGTAAAACAAAAAATAATGAAAGATATTGAGGGTCAAGGAAGATTACTGAAAGGTACAGCAAGTATGATAACTGTTGTATAGTGTTGTTCTACGACATGCGATCAGTAGCCAACTTCCTTCTGTCTGACTCTCTTTACTCTATACTTTATTTCTCCCATAACCAATATATACTAATAGGTAAAGTCTTATTTGCCAATCCCATTACACCTCCCAGAACCAAAGAGGTTTAATGCTTTTTGTTGTACTTGAACTTCTACAACTTCTTTCCTCCACTCCCACTATGAGCCTTTTAATGGAGATCTTGGTCTCATCTCATCTTCTTCTGAGTCACTCCCATTACCATCCATAGGCTTGTCTTCTATTACATTATTCTGATCTGAAAAACTTATCCTTTCTTCTTCCATCACAAAAGTCTTGATAAATTCTGGTTCTTCCAAGTGACTTAAATCTCCTATTGGCAATGCTATATTGTTGTGTAGTGTTTCATGTTATGAAACATGATCAATAGTCAATTTCCTCCCATCTGACTCATTTGGCTAATGTTCAGCTGCTTCACTCATATAAGTGATGCATTTTCAGAAGACATTGAACAATTTATGTTCAGATTTTCCCTGGAAAGTAGAAAAATGGTCTGAACCATAGAAAAATTAAATAAAAAAAAAAATTCAAACAAAGAACTTTGAATGGTCTCCAACTGAAGTTGCATAAATGAAAAATTGCAGTTTGTCAGATCTGTAATTTAGTTACCCATCATGCTCATAAATCCCAATGCATTTTTCTTATAAACAGTTTCGTCTTTCATTTTGACCTGAAGATACCAAACCTAACATACGTTAGTGAAACATATTGTTACTGAAAACAGCTTTTCTACTTTGTCTCATTATCTCCACACACACACACATATAAAGACTCATGCTACATCTCTCTGACCATAGGTCAATTAAGACTCATTTAAACACATGTAAACCTACCAAACTCCATCCACAACATACTTGTAGAAAATACGACTATAATAGCCTCATCCACATATTAAAAATAATAATCATTCTTGATAATGGGTAAAAAAATAGATGAAAGTCCTGGGACATGCAGAACGTTTGGACAATTTTTACATATTAAAGTATGTAAAAATTGTCCAAATGTTCTGTCCAGACAAGAAAAAAATTATGAGCACAAGAAAAATTAAATTAAAAAATTTAATGGTAGTAGTTTGTCAATCAGCTGTAATGAAACTTGTATAAAAGAGGGATTGCTGTCAAAAAACTAATATATATATATATATATATATATATATATATATATATATATATATATATATATATATATATATATTGAACAATAAAAATTATTAAAAAAATTGAAATCTTCAGACACACTGGGTTGTAGATAAATATTCTTTTATTTTTATGATTATTATTATTTCATTTAGATTCCTCGACTAGTTTCAGCCAACATGGCAATCATCAGGAGAAAAAATATTTCTGCTTGCTGGTAGCAGTGAACTACAGAAATGAATGTCTTGATGGAGAAAATGAACTTTTGTCTGTCTGCAGTTTTCATTTGTTTTTTTTTATTTGTTTTTTATCTTTTTAACATGAATTTTTTAACATTCCTTGTGTTGGTCAAACAGTCTCTTTTAAGTTGTTATTTGAGATAAGAGCTGGATGGATTCATGCTGCTTTGAATTCCCTTGGTCAGTTTGGCAGTTTTATTGGTTCCTGGAGAGGGGATGTGTCTCTGTTAAGTGTGTTTGTGTGTGTGTGTTATTTGGTTCTTAGGGAGTGAGTGAGTATGATATGTGTAAGTGTGTATATTACTGTGGGTGTGTGTTATCATTTGGCTCATTAGGGAGTGAGTGAGTATGATATGTGAAAGTGTGAGGCCTCAACACCTCCATAAGCATGTCTGTTTTGTGTGGGTGAGAAATGTGGGAAGGTTTTGATTTGTAGGGTTATGTATTAATACTATCTATATTGTTAAATTTATGGTTTAGCCTGGCTGGATAGTGTGTTTTTTTTTATCTGTGTCAGTTTGTAGGCAATGGAGATATCTTGGCAGTATCTGCCTCCATCAGTTTTGTTTGAGTAGACAAACCACTCTTTGTGGTGAAAATTAAAGTCACCACAGACATGAATGCTGGCTGTGAGATACTCAGAGAGGATATTATCAATTGTCTCAGCTATTTTGTCAAACCATCATCCTGTGGAAAATAGAGTGAACATGAAAGAGGTGCTGTTAACAAGTACCACACAAAAGCACATATATAGGAGATCATGGTTCTCATTTTTTGGTAACATGTCCTTTATGCAGGTACCAAGTCCATAGTGATTTCGATGGTTCTATTTTACTATGAGGGGCAAATAGCCTGGGATTGCGAGTTCTGGCATCGGGATAGTGATACCAGTTTCAGGTGAGATTAAGAGGCCATGTTTTTTATCAATAAAAAAGTTGTAATGTAGACACCTCACATAGAGATGGTGAATCTGGTGTCTACTTTTCTTTTTGTGTGGTTGGGTTTCATTCTTTTATTTGTTTTTGTTGTTGGCATGGTAAGAAATCAGATAATTTGTTCAGGTGAAGACTAGGTAATGAAACAGTCATAACCACAGGTGGTGTATGCATCAACAATCTGGATAGAATAGGTTAGACCTATTATCATGAATGATTAATGATATTATTGAGTATATTGCTTTGTAAAAAAGATCCTTTTTGTATTTATATATTCTGTTATTTAAATTTGGAAAACATGCATAAACATGCCAGCAATAAGATGCGGTATCGGAAGGATGGTTTTTCTCATCACACTGTTTTTTTGTTTTTTTTTAACTACCTTCACTCTTTCGCAAAGTTTATTGTTTTTAAAAAGTGATGATTAAAATTGTAATTAAAACCTAAACACATGATGAAAGTGAATTTCTATATATTTTTTGTCCTTGAGAATTTAGAAGAAAAATATTAAACTCTATTTATTTATTAGATTGTTTATTTACAAGAATAATTTTATATTTACAACATCCTAGAATTAATGCAATGCAATATTTATCATTTACCAATTTACAAAGAATAAAATATGAAAATAATATTTTATTTATAAACATTTACTAAATTATTAAAATATGTGAACCAACTATAAGGAAATTATTATTTACCATTTTATAAAGTTTGAATCAAATGGCAATTAGCAGATGTTTTGCCAACCATTCCAATAAATAATATAAATAAATTGTGCAAATAAACAATCTGATAAATAAATAGTGTTTATTATTTTTGCTGAAAGAAAATGTATAAATTCACTATTTATATCATTTGGACTGTTGCCATTATTGCCATAATCTCCAACCTTCTTCAGGTAATATACATTGGAATTTCAAACCATGGGGATAGACTGTTCTAATTCCATGTGACATGCTATTTTGGATATCAGTTTCAGTTAATTCCTTTTGCTGTGGCTAGGTACTGAACTCACAACTCTTTGGATCAAGTCACTTTTTGTATTACTTCAACCAACACTTTTATCCACTGCGCCATGTGTCCTTGGGATATCAGTAATGGGACTTCTTATAAACTGAATGTCTTGGCAATCAGTTTTTTTATTTTTTTACCAGAATTCATATTACAGTTGTTTGCTATTGTTGTTTTTCTCCAGCTCTCTGTATTACAAGTCCCCATATTGTATTCATGTCTATACTTGCCCAGCTTAAGAGATTTTTGTGGCCCCGCATATGCACTTATGTCTTAAGTTTTCATATTTTCCAGCAATGTTCTTTGTTTATTATTTCAAATTCATCCTACAGAGGGTGGTGATTTTTTCCCTCCATATATTGTCAGCCATGCTTGTGTTTTCTATTTCCCCTCATATTATGGGTTTATAGTGCTCTTGCAGTCTTATTTTAAGGAGGCAGCCTATTTCTCCTTTATATTTCTTGCTGCAGCTGCATGGGATGGCATACACACTGTCTTTAATCATGTTCTCTATGGACAGTTTTACTTGGAAGAGATGTCTGTGTAGTGTTGAACCACTCCTGAAGGTTGTCCTGATGTTTTCCAATAAGCCCTTCACATAGGGCAGGCAGATTGAGGCTGTTTTCTGACTGTTGTTATCATCTTGTACTCCTCTATCCCAGTTTGTGGGAGCTGCTGTCATGTACCGAAGGTAGTTGTTACATTGTAGGGCACTGCTTATACTAAGCATTTCTTGGTCATATATCTCTGTGTCACCACTTAGGTCTTTTGCTTGATGTTGTAGGCAGTAGACAATCCCTTTTTTTACACTGTATAGGTGGTGGGAGTTGAAGTTGAGGTTATTGTCCAGTGAATGTTGGCATGTGGTATATAGATGTCTTGAGCCCATGCTCTGTTTGAGATATTAGTACATCCAGAGAAGACAACAACAAACTAGCATTTCTTAGGTGATCATGACTTTTCACAGACTCCTTTTCTTTATTATCTGTAAATTGCCATGCATGCAAGAATAAAGAGCCCTGTTTACATTGTTATTTAACTCATTTTTGGAGGAAGAAGCAATAGATTCATGCCTTTCCAAGGAATTTAGTGCAAAAGTGAATGCAACTGACTAGCACAAAATTTGAACTCACCTTTTCAAGCTGATAACAACTGAACTACCCACACGTCCTATTATAGCGTTAGAGAACAAATAAAACGAATTTAAGATACTAGTATAAATTCACATTTTTTTTGTTATGATAATTAAAAATTAAAAGATCTTTCATAGTTTATCATCTCTTCAGATTGGTGTTGTTCTGTCAATCTTGAGAGACCATGAATCTGTGCCTTAATATTTTGAATCAGCTCATATTTTGCTACTGAAGGTTACAGAAGGATTTTATGGAAGATCGACAATTGCCCATACATCTCTCCTCTTTGTGCCATCAATGTTATCTAAAAGAAGAGTAGGCTCCGATACTGCTTGACAACCAGTGTCATTGCAAGAGTTGTCAGAACAGAGTTGTATGCCTTTGGGATACCAGCTCCAGATTTTTGTTTAGGTTTTACTTCCAAATCCTTTTCCATGATTGGGCATGGTCACAAACCAGTGTGTTTTGAAATCGGGTTTCTTTCATTTATATGGCCTGCCCACTCAGTCTGATGAGGTCTATCTGCCTTATGGCTTTTGAATATAGCCATTAAAATTGTTGCTTACTTGAGGCATAAAAGAGATCATCCAAATACTTAGCTTCATATCTATTTAGTTTTATTACTGGATATTTCTGATTATTCAGATGAGATTTAAGAAGCATATATTTGCAGTCTTCACTTCTCACATCTGACTGGTCACATACAACAGGTTAAAGACAGAACAGATTTAGTTTGTAAGGTGATAAAAGGAAAAATAATAATCTTGTTTGTCAACCAAATTTATTTTTGTATTTTGTTTCTGCATGGTTTATATTTAAGTTCTATTTCAACTGTTCAAATTTCAATGCAATGTTTTTTTTTGCTGGAAATTTTAATTCCTGAGTACATTATTAGGATTTTTCAGTGTGCCCATGTTGCTACTGAATGGCACACAAACTCTAGGTTTAAAGTGGGTTTAATATCAATACCATGGAAAAATTGTCCAAGCCTCCTTAGCACTTCCCCTTTTGGGAATGTCTCAGGTACTGGATGATGTCCCAAGCCCCCTCCTGAAGGAGAGATACTGCCTGGGGTGGGGGGATAGATCTCTGTGGCTTGAGCTAATATAAATTTAAAACTTTCAAACATCAGTCACTTTCCCACCACCATAATGTAGCTTCCCTGTGCCTTTTCTATAAATACTTTCATGGTAATTGTTCTGATGTGCTTTTCTCTTTGGTACTTTGACTTTACAAATTTAAGTGCAGTACTAGATTGGCAGCTAGGTCTCATCATTTTAGAGTTGAATATGGTGAGCTGTAAATTTTATGCTAACAGTTTCTTTTGCATTTTTTGCTTGTGGAACTTTCTTTTGGCTTCTTGCTTTTCAGTCAATATTGATTTTAAAAATTTATCAATCATTATCTTTTCTCTTCTTAATTATTGTTCTTTTATTACTCTCTTTCTCTTTAATTATATGTTTCTTTTCCTCATATTTTTTCACACTCACTTACCCCTTGTATCTTGGTGCTTTTATTGCCTTGCTTGGGATGAAATAATGAAAAAAATTGCCTGGTTTGATTGAGAACGATGTTAAAATGTTGAAAGGGGAGTTAGGATTAAAAGTGATGCACAGTAACAGGGCAAGTGAAAATTGTTAGAATTTGCATTGAGGTTTTATATATCAGAACATAACACCAAACCTAATCCTGTTTAGAGAATATGAATAAATTAGCAAACTTAATGTCTTTATTCTGATCTCTTGTTGACCAACTGAGTGGCAAAGAGATGCAAGTTAGAGCAAATATTTTTGTCTAGTCTACAGACTGGTCATTGTACAAGGAAATATTTGGCAAGATAAGACCATGTGATACCTGAGATGACAACAGAATTTAAATTTAAAAAAATATATAAAAAAGCAACTAATTTTCTTATTCAAATGGAGGATTATTATCAATGGAAAGGTTGCAGTGGCTCATTATGTTGGTACAAACTTTATTAATTTTATGCAAATTTTAATGATTGATATCTTGCACTTCTTGACTCATTATAATTCTTTGCTAATGTTATCTCTCTTTTAATATTTTTCCACAACTAATATTATCTGATACAATACAATTCAGAATTAATTTACAACATAAGCTGATATTTAATTTATTTTTAAACATAATCTTATGAAAAAAAATATTTGATCTTACAAAAGCTTTTTTTTTTCATTTGTTCATCTGTCATCAAGTACTTCAGGATCCTACTTTATTCATTTTCACACAACCAAAATGAAAATTAGTTTTGAAGATCAATTTTCTAAAAGGAAAGGGGAAATAGATTACTCTCTTAACTGTGGTAGTAAAATTAGCTACAATCAGCTATATTACTAATAAAAAGAAAGTGTTACATGATCTTTTACCCTGCTAATTGGGATCAGTCATTATTGATTGGAAACTTGCTAAAAAACAAGAAAACATTATTGCTTTTTAGTCATATATATATTTTTTAATAGTGCTGTCAGTTTGATTTCACACTTTTACTACCCACATAACTACCATCACTACCCACACTTCAAAATATATCAGTTGAAATCACCAAGAAAGAAGGAAAGAAAATATATTGATGAAGCAACTCTTGACCCATGCCGATATGAAAATCTAAATGAAATTGACTTTTCACAGCATTGCAAAACAAATTATACTGTGAACCCTTTACACTCCCGATTGCAACACTAATAACATTTTATTCAATTCAATTATCTGCAAGACACTAATTAGATTCTGCAAGGAAATTAGTATGAAATGAATGATTTAGTAATTAGTCAAATTCTTAAGACTCATATTAGTTGATTTTTGTTCTTAGAATTGTACATGTTTAATGTATTTGTAATTGTCAGTGGAGAATTTATCTTATTTTTACATTGGTTTTGCATGAAGTATTTTCTATTCTTTACAAATGAGAATCTTGTATTCAAAAGAAAGTTTTTTTTGCATTCTCAGGTAGCACCATTCATGATTATGTATGATAGCAAATCAAATTTTAGCATTTATAAGCCTTCAATAACATGCTGGATCTATTACTATTTATTTTTATATTTTCAAAATTCTCTTCTTTTAAGCTATAATAAAAGTCTAAAATAAATCAATGAATCATACAGTCTTGTCAAAATAAATTTTTTTACTTCAACAAGTGCAGGCAATAGCAAAAACAATTATCTGTCTATTTCTGAGATGAGGTATTGTAACTATTTACACTATTTACATTGTTCACACTGTTCTCCTCATCTTTATTGTCATATTCAAAATGTTTTGGCCATTGTATGCTCCAAACTTCTTCAGGTGATATATATTGGAATTTCAAACTGAACCTTTTATTGAATCCATTGCGTTAGTGTTCTAGTTCCACATGCCATGTCTTTTCTGGTTGTCTTAGTTTCAGTTATTTCCCCTTAGTAAATCAACTCACTAAGTTTTTGTTCACCTCTGCTTTGGCCAGGTATTGAATTCACAATTCTTTGGATCAAGTCATTGGATTACTTCAGCCAATGCTTTATTTACATGGCCCAGTGGATACAAGCATGTCTTTTGAAGTTACTTTTGTACTTAATAAAACAGATTGAATTTGGTGAATGAATTAGCTCTGTTAATTCTAAAAAAAAAAGTAAGATACTGGGTTTCAAAATCCAATGTAGTGAGTTAGGTATCCTGATACTGACCATTTGCTGCAGAAAGATACGGTAGCAGTAGCAGCTGCTGCTGACTAGTGAATATATAAACTCATACTGTCAACAGAAATCATATCTTTTCTTTCTTTTCCTTTGCCTGTAGCACTCCTTACAGCCAGTAATGAAAGGAATACTTTTCTTGTTTCAAAATGTAAATGTGGACTCTCTGGTCAGTGTGCAAATACCTTTTCATAATCAGGCCATTGTTATTTTATTCTTATGGAATAAATGTTTTATGAAATTTCAGCCTGTTTTCATTCTGTATTGTTGAAAAAATATTGAGTGGTATTGATACCACCTCAAGAGATAAAATTATCACTTCACCACTGTCTGATCCTTCATTTATTTATTTCTTGAAAGTATGTTATAAAACTTTCACAATTATATTTGTAACGTGGCAGAGGAGAAAGCTTAATTTCAAATACGGCTGACAGCAAAGCTGAGAAAACTAAAAACTAGTGGGATGGGTTGATGGCATGATCTTGCAGGTTATATTTTGCAAAAATAAGTTTCTTTGGTTTATTAAGTCAAAATTAAAGACAATTTTATTTTTTTAATTTTGGACATTAAGTTTTTTTTTTTTTAACAATATACCTACTGTTTTGTTCCACGAACTTCTTAGAACTTTCAGAGAGTTTCATAATTCCATCCTCTCAAAATATTTTTATTTTTCTTAATAAAGAACTACTCGAGGTGACTTTTATATTCTGCCAGCAAAGTGATCTTTTTTTATTCAGAGAATTCCATGAAGACAATAATAAATGGGGATCTGATTGGTACATTATATGTTTGAATAGGATAGATAAGTGAAAACCTCCTCACCAAACTGTAACCTTTTTGCCTGATCAACCACAAATTTTTGCTTTGTCACCAAAGAAACATGCAGTCTAGCTTTAACATTAGGGAATATTACTTTTTTTTTTTTAACTAATTCCATTTTTACGTTTCTTAGAATAAAAAAGTATAATAAGTCAAAAATGTAACAGGAATATGTAAATTTAAACATTTTAATTGCACACTGATATTACAGGTATTAAGTTAAGATATATACATAATCAGTCTAGGCATGAAAGTCAATACTGCTGAGTAATGGCAAATAAGTAAATATTTAATTTTATGGTACACACACACACACACACACACACACATATTACTAAATGTTATTTTAGTGGATACATGTATTTGAGTTGCTATCCCTATTTCTCTATTGTTTTAAACAGTGAAATTAATATAATAACACTCGGTTGAGATTGGGAAGTCCTAGTAAAGAAAGATTGTCTTCAACAGGAATTGAACCCATCTCCTCTTTTCCCCATCAAGGAAATAATTTCCGTGGTCAAAACCTTTACTAATTTGGCCATAGAGGCCATGTTGATATAGCAAAGTTTGAATTACCTATTTAAAGAATGCATATTTCTTGTTGGGACTTCTACAAATCTATATCTACTAGTTTCAGTTTCATACCCCAAAAATAATTTTTATAGTAATAAAAAATAATGTGAGATAAAAAAAATCCTCTCATTTCTCTCTCTCTCTCTCTCTCTCTATCTCTCTATCTATCTATCTATCTATCTATCTATCTATATATATATATATATATATATATATATATATATATCACTCAGATATGTGCCATGTGTGATACATGCTCAGGCAATTATGTATCTTTTGATACATGATTGACAAGTCAGATTTTTTTCCTGTAGTAGATTGCCATTTCTTTCTGCAGTAGACCAGTTGCCATCCAAGACTATAGAACCTGGTCTATTCTGCTATTTACCCATAGCTGGTGGGAGAGGAAGAGGATTCATACCTTTCCAAAGGGTATTAGCACATAAGTGAATGTAATGGATTCAATTGGAATTTGAACTTGGCTCTCCGATTCCTTGAACCGAGCAACTATCCATTACTCCACT